>NIVC01000016.1:540000-847500 GCA_002269645.1 Macrostomum lignano
GTTTGAGAGTTGAAGCGACTATTTTAGCACTGTTTGAATGAGCCATTAATTTACCCAGTTGCCATGGCAACGCCGCTGTCCCTGAGCGACATCGCACGAGCCATCCCAGCTGCCGGTTCCGCCCTGAACGCCAGCTGGGGTGCCGGCTGGCCCAGCAGCAGCAGCCACAGCAGCAGACGCATCGGAAGCAGAGCCGCATTGAATCGGTGACCAGAGCGGGCCATGCTGGAACTGAAGCAGATTCGGGTTTTGTTATTCGGGTTGCATGTAATTTCAGTTTTACAGTCTTTGCTTATGAAATGAAAATTAAAACACTTAAATTTGCTTTTTTGAAGCAAGTGTAGCTGTGAGATCAGCAGTGTCCTCTTGTTTTATATTTTCATTAATTCATCAGCAGCGTTCTACCACATCGAGTTTGTTGCAATTTGGGATTTCTGTAATAGCAGGAAGTTGCAATCAGTGGTCGGTCTCGAGTACAAAAGTTTCCCTGGCTGCACTGGGTTCCTTCCGGCTTGCTTGGCTCCATCTTCAGCCCATGCTGCAATGAGGATCAGGGATATTGATTGACAACTGTGACCCCCGACTTTCCTGTTGGCTTGTCCGGTTTAATCATCACCTGTTTACTGTGTGAGCACTTTCCTGTCTGCAGTGTAAACACCCTCTGTCTACAGTTTAAACACCCCTGTCTACAGTGTAAACACCCCTGTCTACAGTGTAAACACCCCTGTCTACAGTTTAAACACCCCTGTCTACAGTTTAAACACCCCTGTCTACAGTTTAAACACCTTTGTCTACAGTGTAAACATCCCTGTCTACAGTGTAAACATCCCTGTCTACAGTGTAAACACCCCCTGTCTACAGTGTAAACACCCCTGTCTACAGTTTAAACACCTCTGTCTACAGTGTAAACATCCCTGTCTACAGTGTAAACATCCCTGTCTACAGTGTAAACACCCCCTGTCTACAGTGTAAACACCTCATGTTCACAGTTTAAACACTCCTGTTGAAAGTGTAAACACCGCAGCGGCTCTCACCGAATCCGCTGGGTCAAGAAGTCATTCTTGGCTTTGAAGTCAGCCAGCTTGGCCAGCAGACGGGCCGCATTGAAGTCATTCGAGCCGCTGCGCTTCCATTCGGCCACGCTGTTTTTATTTTAAAATACATAAACTCTCATTAGACTACTATAACTGAGTAGTGCAAAACAAATTACGCTCTTAAATATCAGTTTCTAAAAGACAAAAAATGAAACTGAAAACTCAAACTGAAACAAAACCCCATGATTTCTATAATTTGAAGGTTTTGGGCAGCCCCAGTCGCTAGGCATCATGAAATGGGCTGGCTCAGAAGTACTAAAAATGACCAAAAATCGCTGAACCCCGCCTCAAAGGCCGAAGACAGAGCAGGACTCACTTGAAATTCGCCTGCTCGGCGGGATGGTAGGAGCCGTTGGGCACCGCCAGGTCGGCCTCGGAAGGCGCATAGCGATAGGCCGCGTCGCGAGGCCGTGAGGGCGCCGCCTGAGCCAGCTGGAGGCTCAGCAGCAGCAGCAGCACCAGCGGCGCAGCTTTGCAGGTTCCTTTGACGGGCATCTTGTTGCTTTTTTAGTTTCTTGACTTGTCTGCGAAATAGACCAGTTTGTGCAGGGGCTTCAACTCCACTGGGTGAGCCTTCTGAGGGACAAGAGAGGGAGGGACAAGAGACCAGGACAAGGACAAGGACAAGGACAAGGGACAAGAGGAGGGACTCCCTCTCTTGTCCCTCCCTCTCTTGTCCCTCCCTCTCTTGTCCCTCCCTCTCTTGTCCCTCCCTCTCTTGTCCCTCCCTCTCTTGTCCCTCCCTCTCTTGTCCCTCCCTCTCTTGTCCCTCCCTCTCTTGTCCCTCCCTCTCTTGTCCCTCCCTCTCTTGTCCCTCCCTCTCTTGTCCCTCCCTCTCTTGTCCCTCCCTCTCTTGTCCCTCCCTCTCTTGTCCCTCCCTCTCTTGTCCCTCCCTCTCTTGTCCCTCCCTCTCTTGTCCCTCCCTCTCTTGTCCCTCCCTCTCTTGTCCCTCCCTCTCTTGTCCCTCCCTCTCTTGTCCCTCCCTCTCTTGTCCCTCCCTCTCTTGTCCCTCCCTCTCTTGTCCCTCCCTCTCTTGTCCCTCCATCTCTTGTCCCTCCCTCTCTTGTCCCTCCCTCTCTTGTCCCTCCCTCTCTTGTCCCTCCCTCTCTTGTCCCTCCCTCTCTTGTCCCTCCCTCTCTTGTCCCTCCCTCTCTTGTCCCTCCTTCTCTTGTCCGACTGAGAGATGGAGCTCAGTCGGACCTTCTGAGCTAAGCTTCGGTAGCAAACGAATTAAGCTTCAGATCCAGTTTCTTAGCGCCGCATGGCTTGCCCGCAGAGGTTCCCATTATGTTATTCTACTGAAAATGTTCGGCCAGCCTTACCTTTAAGCTGATATGCAGAAGGTTCTGTTTCAACAGAGAATTTGAGTTTTTTCTTGTCTGAAAAACTGTTGAAGGCGAAGACAGATCTCGGAGTTGGGCGAGAATTTATCCAGAAACGAGTGGAGAATCTGGGAGCGGCTCAGTTGGCCAATCACAGATCAGAGACCAAATAAGACTCTGGCTTTCGGGTGATGATGATTTTGTTTCTGACTGAGGAACGAAGACTGAGAAGGAGAAAGAGGGGGGAGAGGGGGAGCGAGAGGGAGAGAAGAGAGAGGAAGAGATAGGGGGAGTGAGAAGCAGAGAAAGAGGGAGAAGAGAGGTAGAGAGAGTGTGAAGAGGGGTAGAGGGAGAGAGAGAGAGAGAGAGCGAGAGAGGGAGCGAGAGAGAGAGAGGGAGAGAGAGGGGGCGAGAGAGAGAGCGAGAGATAGCGAGAGAGAGAGCGAGAGAGAGAGCGAGAAGGAGAGAGAACGCGAGAGAGTGGGGGAAAAAGAGAGAGAGCGAGAGCGAGAGAAGTCACTGCGTGTCGAGTTGTTGTAATTAATTGTCGACCGGTTTCAACCCCCGAGGCTCTTCGTCAGGCCTGAAGAGGGAAGAGATCCCTTCCCAATCAGTTTGGGTGATGACAGGAGCTCCACGCGAGTCGCACAGCGGTTGTCAAACTCCGACAGCATCCGGCACAGCACCGACCTCAGCCGGTCTCGGTTTGCCCTTAATTGGGCTTAGGAAAGAGTAGAAGAAAGGAAAATACAAGACAGACAGACGGACAGAGAAGGGTACAGAGAAGTGCAGAGCTTCATTTTGTGTTTTTCTGTTTTGTCTGAACGAAGAATCGAAAGATGAAAACAAAATAATTCGAGGCCTTTCTTTCCGCGTGGTTTGCAAAGAGTGACAAGATAATCTGTGATTGTGATTTAGGTCTCAAGTTCAGTGACTTTAATCTAGCGGGAGCTGGTGACCCCTGATGCACCTGCTTCTGTTGACGTCTTTCACTGTGTTGATTCAGCGTGTGCGGCTGAGGCCGAGTCAGTTTCTGTATAGGAAAATTAGGGCTCATTTTCAGGTCGACTCACCCAATTGACTCATCCAATCGGTGAGTCGACAAGTTGGTGATTCGACCGTCGATGCTAAGTTGGTGAATCGGTGCGTCGATAAGTTAGTGAATCGACAAGTCGATGCTAAGTTGGTGAATCAGCAAGTCGATGCTAAGTTGGTGAATCAGCAAGTCGATGCTAAGTTGGTGAATCGGTGAGTCAGTGATGAGTTGGTGAATCAGTGAGTCAGTGAAGAGTTGGTGAATCCGTGAGTCAGTGAAGAGTTGGTGAATCGGAGAGTCGATACTGAATTAGTGAAAGCAATGGGATCCATTATTTGAAATCCAGCAGTCAGGGAGAGATGCCCCGTCTGTAATCTTGAATTTTATATTTTCCAGAATCCAAAATTGAGCACATCAGTGAAATGCAAATCACTGGAATTGAAAATTCCGATTCGAACCCGCGTCCCTCAGCCTGCATGTTCGGCTGGTGGGAGTCAGGGCTTGCATCCGAAATTAAGGGAGGGGGGTTAACGGACCAGACCGAGTTCACGCGTGCCGCCGCATCTTAAGAGACCCCGTCGTGTCTCATCGAATATTCCCCCCCCCTGCCGATTTAATATTCGATTTACCTTTGTTCCCAAAATTGGGATCTTGTCGGGACTTGAATCTCCAATTGCTTGCGGGAGAGATGCGACTGGAATTAATGCGGGGAGGAATTGCTGTTCGGTTTCACAGGGCTCACTGAGACTCATTGAGTGAGTGAATGAGTGAGTGAGTGTCTGAGTGAGTGAGTGTGTGAGTGAGTGAGTGAGTGAGTGAGTGAGTGAGTGAGTGAGTGAGTGAGTGAGTGAGTGAGTGAGTGAGTGAGTGAGTGAGTGAGTGAGTGAGTGAGTGAGTGAGTGAGTGAGTGAGTGAGTGAGTGAGTGAGTGAGTGAGTGAGTGAGTGAGTGTCTGAGTGAGTGAGTGTCTGAGTGAGTGAGTGAGTGAGTGAGTGAGTGAGTGAGTGAGTGAGTGAGTGAGTGAGTGAGTGAGTGAGTGAGTGAGTGAGTGAGTGAGTGAGTGAGTGAGTGAGTGAGTGAGTGAGTGAGTGTCTGAGTGAGTGAGTGAGTGAGTGAGTGAGTGAGTGAGTGAGTGAGTGAGTGAGTGAGTGAGTGAGTGAGTGAGTGAGTGAGTGAGTGAGTGAGTGAGTGAGTGAAATTTAGTCATGCCAAATCACAGGAAGCCGCACAAAAGTAAGTTAAATGCCTGAGCAGACAGAGTAAATGAATTACTGATGCATGAGTAGCATGTATACCATGAGGTCTATATTGCTTTATTCACAAGTCTGTCAGTGCAAGCTGTCTGTTTTACTGAAATAAACAAAGATAATTCGCTTAC
The DNA here is from genome assembly GCA_002269645.1 of Macrostomum lignano. Lineage (NCBI taxonomy): Eukaryota > Metazoa > Platyhelminthes > Macrostomidae > Macrostomum > Macrostomum lignano. The sequence continues at coordinate 544,830 of NIVC01000016.1, forward strand.
ATATTCTCAGAATTTGCAACAAAATTGCAGTGCATATCAAAGAAAATCTGTGAGAAGCTCAGGACTTTAAATAAATTATTATTGTTATAGAGGTACTGCGCTCGTTCACAAAAGTAGTCAGTAGTGAGGGGCATTATTCACATTAGTTATTTACAGTTCTTTGTGGTGGTACAGTTTTACAATGGCAATCCAACAGACTTTGACCATTGCTAATATTTTAGTTAATAAAAATACTTACACTCAATAAGGTGTATATCACCGATTCGTAATCAGGCCAGCATTATCCTAGGGACGGGGCAAGCGGCGGTTAAGCAAGCAGATCGAATGAATCCGAGGCGGAGAAAAAAACTGCTTTAAAAGCGCCAACTACGAATGTTTACAGCAGCAAACCTGTGCATTAAGTTTTTACTGCGTCTACTGACAAGTAGGATGAAAGCGCATGAACAGATAAACTATAAAAATCTCGTTGATTGCGGCAGGAAGAAGTAAAATCGACAAGCTGGCGAAGTGGGCGGCATCAAAATTGGAAAGGTTTTTACTAAGATTAAATATTGAGCGCCTTGAACTTCTAAGGAAATTCTTTGACTCTACCATGCCACTGATTTAAGGTTAGGAAAGCTCTTAGCCGCCAATTCAATTTAGCATCCACCTCACGCCACGACACCCACCCCAACCCCGTAGGCCAGCCGCCAATTAAAATTAGCACCCACCCACTCCAACCCCGGAGGCCAGCCGCCGATTCCGTATAGCACCCACCTCACGCCACGGCACCCACTCCAACCCCGTAGGCCAGCCGCCAATTCCGTTTAGCACCCACCTCACGCCACGGCACCCACTCCAACCCCGTAGGCCAGCCGCCAATTCAATTTAGCACCCACCCACTCCAACCCCGTAGGCCAGCCGCCAATTCCGTTTAACACCCACCTCACGCCACGGCACCCACTCCAACCCCGTAGGCCAGCCGCCAATTCCGTTTAGCACCCACCTCACACACCGACACCCACCTCGACATTGTAGGCCAGTCACCAATTTAATTTAACACCCACCTCACACCCTGACACTCATTGACCTCCGCTCCTTAATTCAGTCATCAGTCTATAATACTTTTAAAAGTTCTTGAAACTACCAGCCGCTCAAAATTCAACCTCAGTATCAATATTTCCACGCGGCGGCTCACAATGTTAACAAGAGCGCCGCAGCTGAGCAACAAAGTGTTAATGCCAATGTGGCCACGGGTGTCGCTGCCGATCCGACATTTCCACCGACAGCTCCATCGCCTTTGCCGATAGCGCCGTTGGTTTGATCCAGATCGAGCCTTCGAGTCAGCTGAGGCTGCTGCTGCTGCAGCTGAAACCAACTGGAAGGCGAGAGCTTTGTTGAACCGCCACCATCGGATCCTGATGAAGACGACGACGACGGAGACGCAAGGCCGACGGGAACGAGCAGAGCGGCACGCAGATGCGCCAGCTCCGGCTCCAGCGACACCGCGGTAGCGCGGCCAGCAACCAGAGAAGCCAGCAGGCGCAGGTAGCGCATGCAAAAGTCAGCCGCGCTGCTAACGCCACCGTTGCTCGTCGTTGAGTCGCGCAAGCGGACCAGGACGCCGCCGCCGACGCCGGGCGTCTGCTTGACGGCCTCCAGCACGCAGGCATCGTCGCCGACGATCCGACGCAGCACGCTGGTGAGCACGCGGCCCCAGTCGGCCGGGGCTTGAACCCCGGCGGTGCGGAGAACGGCCAAGCGGGCGGGGCTGCCGCCGAGTCCCAGGTACAGTCCCGGCGGCTGCTCCCGGCCCGGCTTCGGCGCACAGACGAGCTCGCCAAGCTCCGAACACTCGCAACCGGGCCTCGGCGATTGCCGTCCTGCGAACGCGCGGCCTCCGCCGCCGACGCACAGTGCGTCCGTCTGCACCGCCGCCGAGGGCGCCGGCTGGATGCACACTCCGCAGTCGGTGCCGCTGCTGCCGACTTCGTCAACTTCGACGCATCGACAGATTCGATCGCAGGATGCGTGGGCCGTTGAGTTGCCGAGCTGCGAGGCCAGCTGCTCCAGCAGCAGCGGCCGGCCCGACGGCAGGCCGTGTCGGCGCTGGCGGCCGCAGACGTCGCTACCGGAGACGCCAGACACCGGAAGATGGGTCTCGGAGCCTGGCGGGATGAGGGGGTTTGGAACGACATGATGATCGATCTCATCACCTGATTAATCTCATCTCAGCACTTTTATTCGTGTTTACTAATGTAAAATAAAGTAGTGGTCAGTAAGCCGCTATGCGCGTCTTCTACATGTACTTTATTATAGGCGTGTCCAGAAGTGAGAGTATGAGTTACTTACAAGCGTACGACCAAAGCAACAAGATCACGTGACCTTCAAACCACCCAAGACCAACGCAAACAAAATCACGTGACCTTCAAACCACCCAAGACCAACGCAAACAAAATCACGTGACCTTCAAACCAACCAAGACCAACGCAAACAAAATCACGTGACCTTCAAACCACCCGAGACCGACGCAAGCAAGATCACGTGACTCACGCAGGCATCGAGGGTTTGACAGTGTGGTACGGATTCCCTCGCAAATTTCTCGCATCTTGCCGGGTCCCAGCCGGCTGTCGGATCGCTGGCTGCAGGAGCATCGCTGAGTCAGGATGGTGCCGAGCAGAAGCCGGCGCACCAGGTGGCACTCGATGGGCGGGGCTGAGCACTGGTTGGCGCTGCAGATCCGTTCGTGGTGCGCGTACTTAGCCAAGCAGTTGTGGCTGTTCTGGCAGGTTTCGTACAGCTGGATGCAGGACCGGCCACCCGGCCGGGTCACATCGTAGGCGCAGCGCGGCCGGAATGCCTCCAGCTGCTGCAGACAGTCGGTATCGTCCGAATGGCACTGGCAGGTGGCGGCGTCTTTGGCAAAGCTGTCCGCGTAGGAGTAGAAGGCCTCGAGCTGGGTCAGGCAGAAGCTGTAGTTCACGCAGGCGTTTGAGCGCCACTCGCAGGCCTCGCGCAGGGCTGTGAACCGCTGCAGGCAGTTGTAGTGCCGGGCGCAGCCGCGGTACACGTCGAAACAGTTCGCGGCTGACGGAGGAGTAGGTGGGTGGAGAGATTCTTGACTGTTGGCGGTTGACGGTTGGCTCACCGAAACTCTCTGCAATTTCTCAGCTCTCGTTGGTCGGTGGCTCACCCACCTCACTCCCTGCCCTTTCTCAGCTCTCGTTGGTCGGTGGCTCACCCACCTCACTCCCTGTCGTTTCTCAGATCTCATTGGTCGGTGGCTCTACCACCTCACTCCCTGTCCTTTCTCAGATCTCATTGGTCGGTGGCTCTACCACCTCACTCCCTGTCCTTTCTCAGATCTCATTGGTCGGTGGCTCTACCACCTCACTCCCGTCGTTGTTTATTTACTAAACGTTTACTAAATGAGTTACTTTCAAGCGTACGACCATTTACTAAATAATTTACTAAACGTTATTTTTTGGTTTTCTATTCACCAGGGCCCTGCTAACTTGTCCAATACAAAGACCTACGTTTAATTGGCTCGTAAGCTGGCGAAAGCGGCGGTGAAAGAGGCGGCGGTGGCTGCGGTACAGGTGCCCTCGATCCCGGTGCTCGCGATGGAGGCGGGGGCGGCGGCGGAGCCAGAGGCTCCTCAGTGTCCTCTCCTTCTAGCTCTTGTCGAGGACGCAGTGGAACAAGTCCATTATTGTACGCGTCATTGAAGTATCCTGCATAGAGAAATGATTTGCAAACAAATACATTTATATTATTATGACAGTTTAGTATGACGATGCATTCTAATGCAGAAATATTCTAAAGAGTCTTTGCAAGTTTTTAAAGCGTCTACTGACGAGTAGGATGAAACGCATGCACTGTTAAACTATAAAAATCTCGTTGATCCACTCGTTGAACCACACGCCAACCCTCCCACACGCCAACCCTCCCACACGCCAACCCTCCCACGCACCAACCCTCCCACGCACCAACCCTCCTACACCCCACACGCCAACCCTCCCACGCACCAACCCTCCCACGCACCAACCCTCCCACGCACCAACCCTCCCACGCACCAACCCTCCCACGCACCAACCCTCCCACGCACCAACACCCTCCCACGCACCAACCCTCCCACGCACCAACCCTCCCACGCACCAACCCTCCCACGCACTAGCTCTGAATTCCAGCCCACACAGCCGCACAAATCTCTCACTCACTGAGGCAGGCGTTGCCCTGATAAAAAGTCCGAACTGTGTCGCACTGCAGCCGCTCTGCCGCTCCATCGCTGCGGTTCAGGCAGGTGCACGGGATGAGGCCGCTGTGCCGCAGGCCCTCGTAGGCCGCCAGGCAGGCGACGCGGCTAAGCTGGCAGTCCCTGGCGGGGTCAGCGGTCGGGACGCAGTTGGCCCGAAAGCTCTCGGCGTGGCCGCGGCAAGCCGCGCTCTCGAGGCAGGTGGCCCGACGACCGAGGCAGTCGCCGCCGCGACCGTTGTCAGCCGGGGTCCGGTCGGGCGGCTGCGGCAGCCCCGACGCCGAGGAGGAGGAGGATGAACTTCCGCTGGCTTCGGACGGCTCGGTGGTAGCAACAGCCGGGGCACCTATGGAAAATTTAGAAGTAAAATTCGCTTTTTTGAATGGACGGGACAATCTAGAAATGGGTGGAATTTTAGGGATAATTTAGGGAATGGGTTTTCTTGGAATGCATGAAATAGAGTTTCCGAGAATTCAGTTTCTTAGAATCAAAGGTGCTCTTAGAATTTAGCTTGCCCTAGAATGTAGGTTTTCTTAGAAAATAAGGTTGCCCTAGAATGTAGGTTTTCTTAGAAAAGAAGGTTGCCCTAGAATGTAGGTTTTCTTAGAAAAGAAGATGGCCCTAGAATGTAGGTTTTCTTAGAAAAGAAGGTCGTCCTAGAATTTAGGTTTTCTTAGAAAAAGCTTTCTTGGAATGAAAGATTTCTTAGAATACAAGCTTTGTTAGAATAAAAGGTTTCTTAAAATAAAAGGTGTCTTAGAATAAATCGAGTTTTTTTTAATAGAAGTCTTTCAGAACGTTCCTTTTTAGCACCTCTACTAGAAGTAGTCATTCAATGTCAATTTTCTCTGTCCAAAAATAGTTTTCATTTTTATGCCACCGCTAAGTCATAAGCCTCTGTAAATCATTTTCGAAGGAAAAACAGGGATCAGAACCGACATGAAAAACTTTCTTTTGAAATTATTTTTTTGCAAAACAGTGAAAAATGAAACCAACTGTCACCACACTCCACGATACCTGAATTGGAGAAAAATTGGTAAATATTTGGAAACTTCCTTGAGTTTTCTCTTATTGCAGTTATTTTGCGGGTTCTAGATCTCTCAGTCTGACTCTCACCCCAATCTCTCACCCCGATCTCCCTCAGCTCTCATCTCCCACCAAGTCTGATTCTCACCCCGATCTCCCTCAGCTCTCATCTCTCACCCAGTCTGATTCTCACCCCGATCTCCCTCAGCTCTCATCTCTCACCCAGTCTGATTCTCACCCCGATCTTCCTCAGCTCCCGACTCCCACCCAGTCTGATTCTCACCCCGATCTCCCTCAGCTCTCATCTCCCACCCAGTCTGATTCTCACCCCGATCTCCCTCAGCTCCCGTCTCCTACCCAGTCTGACTCTCACCCCTCACCCCACTTTCCCTCTTGTATGTTTTGAACATCCTGTTGAAAAAACACAAACCTGGTTCACACGAATCGAAGTGACTTATCTCAGGCCTAAGCCGGCTGGCTCACGCAAAGGGAATGCGGACGGTAAGCTCGCTCACTCGGACAGTTGGACAGTCGGACACTAATCATAAGTGGAACAATCCAGGAAGATTGACAGTTGAAGCTGCCCCCCTGCTGCGGTTAATTGCCTAATTAATTATCTTGGTTGAGACTCAGCAGAAAAATTCCGGTGGGTTTTGCTTCCCTAATTAGTGGCTGCCTTGTATAGAAATTTATTGCTAAGTCTCGAGTCAAATCTGTGCAATCATTTTTTTATCTTCGAAGTGAAACAAATGGCATCGATTTTTCCTGAAGCAATTGTCATGGAATGTTGCCGTTCACTGATTTCCAGTCTACTATCTTCGGTGATCTCACAGCCAGTGACCTCACACCCAGTGACCCCACACCCTGTGACCTCACACCCAGTGACCCCACACCCAGTGACCCCACAGCCAGTGACCCCACACTCAGTGACTCCACACCCAGTGACCCCACACCCAGTGACCCCACACCCAGTGACCCCACACCCAGTGACCTCACTCTAAGTGACTCCACACCCAGTGACCTCACTCTAAGTGACCCCACACCCAGTGACCCCACAACCAGTGACCCCACACCCAGTGACCCCACTCTAAGTGACCCCACACCCAGTGACCCCACACCCAGTGACCCCACACCCAGTGACTCCCATCCAAAGATCGCACACACAGTGACCTCACTCCCATTCAGTGACCCCACATTTAGTGACCCATATCCAGAGACCTCGCCCTCAGTGATCCACAACCAGCGACCCCATTACATCCCGTGACCCCGTGCCCACACACTCAAGGGACACCCACACGCGGTGACCCCTTTGTCGGCAAATCAATGCGTTTCTACTTTCCAACAGAATGAATGGCAGCAGCGTTCTGATCTCACGGAGCTGCATCGCCTTGGGGATAAAGGGGAAAATTTATTCAGCTTTTCTTCGCCTTATTCGAGGACTTCGGATGAGTTAATAATGCAGCGGGCGCGATGCCCGACTCGAAGCTGAATTGAAACTGGGGCTGAGCACTATTTGGCGAAGAAAATTTATGGTCCAAATTTTGTACATATCAGATTTGCCTCTTCAAGCAAGCAGCCCTGCACATGTCCTCTTTACCGCTTCAAATATGCTTTCAAGTCCGAGCCGCTTCATCAATGAAAGCTGGGGAACAAGCTTGGGGACAAGCTTGGGAAACCTATTGAAAGGAAAATGTCCTTCAAACAGTGAGCGACCGGCTTAAATTGGAATTCTTAACGAGCTCTCAAACTCTTGCCAATCTAGGGGTCGGTTGTTAAAGAACTCTCAGTGGCTGGCGAATCTGTTTACTACAAACGTTCCTAGAAACGCTAGTTTCCTAGAAACGCTAGTTTCCTCGAAACGCTAGTTTCCTAGAAACAGTAGTTTCTTAAAAAACTCTATTTTCCTAGAAACGCTAGTTTCCCAGAAACGCCAGTTTCCCAGAAACGGTAGTTTCTTAGAAATGATAGTTTTCTAGAAGGTGGTAGTTTTTCTCAGACACTTTCTTTTGAAAGACCGTTTTAAAATCCTAGAACCAGTAGTTTCCTAGAAACAGTAGTTTCCTAGAAACAGTAGTTTCCTAGAAACAGTATTTTCCTAGAAACAGTAGTTTCCTAGAAACAGTAGTTTCCTAGAAACAGTAGTTTCCTAGAAACAGTAGTTTCCTAGAAACGTTGGTTTCCTAAAAATGTTAGTCTCTTAGAAAGGTTAGTTTCCTATAAATGTTAGTTTCCTAGAAATGTTAGTCTCCTAGAAGCCGTAGTTTCATAGAAACGCTAGTTTCCTGTAAACAGTAGCTTTCTAGAAACGCTAGCTTCCCTGAACGGTAGTTTCTTAGAAATGATAGTTTTCTAGAAACAGTTGTTTTTTCCTAGTAGAAGGTGGTAGTTCTTAGAAACTTTCTTTTGAAAGACAGTTTTAAAATCGTTTCCACCAAGTTGAAATGACACAGTAGTTGAATAAAATGTTTTACAAAAGTCCTGAAAGGGTCTGCTTCTTGGGATGCATAGAAACAAGATAAGCAACATTAGTTTCCCAAAGATCGATCGCAAAATATTCATAACGATCTGGGTATCTCTAATTAGCCCCAGTCGGAATTCAGAGTCAGAGTTTCTGTCAAAGCCTGACACAACTTTGTTCTCTGCTCCCCGCTTAGCTATCCAAGCACACACTTCCCCGCCCCCCAGCGCAGTCAGTTGAAGCCAGCCATCCAAGCACCGAAGCGCTGGTCAATCTTCACAGCTGGCTGAAGTCAACCGGCTGTCAGTCAGGCAGTCAGCAGCTGCTGCTGGCCCATTTTGGCACCAATTTTCAATAATGACCCGCTAGCACAGGAGGAGGAATAGAGAAGGGGTGGCAGCGGAGCCAAGGTCACGCTACACAGCCAGCAGATTCGGGTTTAGAATCCCTATTAACTCTTGAATGCTGGGGGAATTTCTGTGGCAGTGCAGACTTGGGGATTTACATGTTTTCAGGCTTGCCCGAGATCGGTAGGGGGTTGTCGCACGATTCACACACATGAGGACCAACCCACAAGACACAGAGGGTGTACATTGTCAGTGCCGCTGTACACCCCGTGTGAGCCGTTTGTATGAGTACATGACTGCGTAAAGAATTGGCGCAGAAAGAAGAAAAGAAGATTTTTCTAAAAACTTTTGTTACCTGCAGTATTCTATGAATTTGTGAAATGGCTTAATTCTCTACTTTGAAGAAAAACTTGCAACGTCCATAGCTAAATACTACAATGTCCTTGAAAATGAAATCTTTTTTTTCTGCCAGCATTGTGTTCTTAAAGCACTAGTTTTAAAAAAATATCCTGTTGAAACAAATTTTATCGGAAACCCGCATATAAAGTTTCCGGTAGTTTCCTAGAGACGGTAATTTCCTAGAAACAGTAGTTTCCTAGAAACAGTAGTTTCCTAGAAACAGTAGTTTACTAGAAAAAGTAGTTTACTAGAAAAAGTAGTTTGCTAGAAACAGTAGTTTCCTAGAAACAGTAGTTTCCTAGAAACAGTAGTTTCCTAGAAACAGTAGTTTCCTAGAAACAGTAGTTTTCTAGAAACAGTAGTTTCCTAGAAACAGTAGTTTCCTAGAAACAGTAGTTTCCTAGAAACAGTAGTTTCCTAGAAACAGTAGTTTCCTAGAAACAGTAGTTTCCTAGAAACAGTAGTTTCCTAGAAACAGTAATTTCCTAGAAACAGTAGTTTACTAGAAAAAGTAGTTTGCTAGAAACCAGTAGTTACCTAGAAACGCTAGTTTCCTCGAAACGCTAGTTTCCTAGAAACAGTAGTTTCTTAAAAAACTCTATTTTCCTAGAAACGCTAGTTTCCCAGAAACGCCAGTTTCCCAGAAACGGTAGTTTCTTAGAAATGATAGTTTTCTAGAAGGTGGTAGTTTTTCTCAGACACTTTCTTTTGAAAGACCGTTTTAAAATCCTAGAACCAGTAGTTTCCTAGAAACAGTAGTTTCCTAGAAACAGTAGTTTCCTAGAAACAGTAGTTTCCTAGAAACAGTAGTTTCCTAGAAACAGTAGTTTCCTAGAAACAGTAGTTTCCTAGAAACAGTAGTTTCCTAGAAACAGTAGTTTTCTAGAAACAGTAGTTTCCTAGAAACAGTAGTTTCCTAGAAACAGTAGTTTCCTAGAAACAGTAGTTTCCTAGAAACAGTAGTTTCCTAGAAACAGTAGTTTCCTAGAAACAGTAGTTTCCTAGAAACAGTAGTTTCCTAGAAACAGTAGTTTCCTAGAAACAGTAGTTTCCTAGAAACAGTAGTTTCCTAGAAACAGTAGTTTCCTAGAAACAGTAGTTTCCTAGAAACAGTAGTTTCCTAGAAACAGTAGTTTCCTAGAAACAGTAATTTCCTAGAAACAGTAGTTTACTAGAAAAAGTTGTTTGCTAGAAACCAGTAGTTACCTAGAAACGCTAGTTTCCTCGAAACGCTAGTTTCCTAGAAACAGTAGTTTCTTAAAAAACTCTATTTTCCTAGAAACGCTAGTTTCCCAGAAACGCCAGTTTCCCAGAAACGGTAGTTTCTTAGAAATGATAGTTTTTAGAAGGTGGTAGTTTTTCTCAGACACTTTCTTTTGAAAGACCGTTTTAAAATCCTAGAACCAGTAGTTTCCTAGAAACAGTAGTTTCCTAGAAACAGTAGTTTCCTAGAAACAGTAGTTTCCTAGAAACAGTAGTTTCCTAGAAACAGTAGTTTCCTAGAAACAGTAGTTTCCTAGAAACAGTAGTTTCCTAGAAACAGTAGTTTCCTAGAAAACAAAAGTTCCCTCGAGACATAGAAAGAATGCAAGTAAACTGTCAAACGAAGGGCGAGAAACTCTACACGTTCACTTTTAAACAGACGTCTCAGCCAGGCGTGAAGCTGCTACCAATCAATCGATAATGAGACTGCACAGAACAAAAATTCCTATGGATATTCGTGTCATTGATTTTCCTTTCTCCCGATCTAATCACGCGCAAGCCAGTTATGCCGGCATGGCGATCCCCAATATCAGCAGCGAACCGGTGAGTCTCTGCCAACCTGTTCGAATGCGGAACAGCACGAGTGGGGAAAAATTTTTTGTTCGGGTCCACTCGCCAGTGCCTCATTAGCCATGGGCCGCTTAGAGAGGCTGGGGGGAGGCGCCGTATGCAAAGTAAGACGGATTACGTAATCTAAAAAGTAGTCTGCGTAAATTTAGTGTAGAAGAATTTCTCTTTTTAAAAGAAAACCCCTTGCCTTGTATCTGAGGCAGAAATGCAAAGTGAATAGGGGGGGGGGGGTGAGGCAGTCTGGCATTTCAGGCAGCTGCTTTTGATGTCTTTGAGTCCGGGGCTTCACAAGACCTGCCGCCTCATCGCGAGCTAAATAAGTTTAATTCAATTAGGCTGTGAACGAAATCAATTTTGCCTGGTCACGAATTTCGCATGCTGGGGCTTTCACTACCGAGTGATTGAGTGAGTTGGGAGAGACACCACCTACCCGTGATGAGCGGCTGCTGCGGCTGCACCTGCGGCGCCCGCCTCGGAGGGTCCGGCAGGCAGGCGTGCTCAAAGATGAACCGCCAGATGCTCATGCAGCGCTGGTAGTTGCTGCTAGTGTCGATGGTTGCCGGGCAGAAGCAGTTGAAGATTCGCTCCATTGCTGGCAGGTTTTTCAGGTGCTCGCGGCAGATCTCTAGAGATGACTGGCTCTGCAGCTGGCAGTACTGGTCTGCAGTGTGAGTTCGGGGTGGAGCTGCCTTGGCAACAGAGCGATGATGGGACTGGTGATAGGCATCAGCTGATTAAGATCTGCTGATTGGGATCTGCTGATTGGGATCTAGTTCTAATCCTGACTCTTCGTGACTTTTCCTGACTCTTCCTGACTCTTCGTGACTCTTCGTGACTTTTCCTGACTCTACCTGACTCTTCCTGACTCTTCTTGACTCTTCCTGACTCTTCCTGACTCTTTCTGACTCTTCCTGACTCTTCCTGACTCTTCCTGACTCTTCCTGACTCTTCCTGACTCTTCCTGACTCTTCCTGACTCTACCTGACTCTTCCTGACTCTTCCTGACTCTTCCTGATTCTTCCTGACTCTTCCTGACTCATCCTGACTCTTCCTGACTCTTTCTGATTCTTCCTGACTCTTCCTGATTCTACCTGACTCTTCCTGACTCTTCCTGACTCTTCCTGACTTTTCCTGACTCTTCGTGACTTTTCCTGACTCTTCTTGACTCCTCCTGACTCTTCCTGACTCTTCCTGACTCTTCCTGACTCCTCCTGACTCCTCCTGACTCTACCTGACTCTTCCTGACTCTTCCTGACTCTTCCTGACTCTACCTGACTCTTCCTGACTCTACCTGACTCTTCCTGACTCTTCCTGACTCTTCCTGACTCTTCCTGACTCCTCCTGACTCTTCCTGACTCTTCCTGACTCTTCCTGACTCTTCCTGACTCTACCTGACTCTTCCTGACTCTACCTGACTCTTCCTGACTCTACCTGACTCTTCCTGACTCTTCCTGACTCCTCCTGACTCTTCCTGACTCTTCCTGACTCCTCCTGACTCTTCTCTGACTCCTCCTGACTCTTCCTGACTCCTCCTGACTCCTCCTGACTCTTCCTGACTCTTCCTGACTCTTCCTGACTCTACCTGACTCTTCCTGACTCTTCCTGACTCTTCCTGACTCCTCCTGACTCCTCCTGACTCTACCTGACTCTTCCTGACTCTACCTGACTCTTCCTGACTCTTCCTGACTCCTCCTGACTCTTCTCTGACTCTACCTGACTCTTCCTGACTCTTCCTGACTCCTCCTGACTCTTCCTGACTCCTCCTGACTCCTCCTGACTCTTCCTGACTCTTCCTGACTCTTCCTGACTCTTCCTGACTCCTCCTGACTCTTCCTGACTCCTCCTGACTCCTCCTGACTCTTCCTGACTCTTCCTGACTCTTCCTGACTCTACCTGACTCTTCCTGACTCTTCCTGACTCTTCCTGACTCTTCCTGACTCTACCTGACTCTTCCTGACTCTACCTGACTCTTCCTGACTCTTCCTGACTCCTCCTGACTCTTCCTGACTCTTCCTGATTCTACCTGACTCTTCCTGACTCTTCCTGACTCTTCCTGACTCTTCCTGACTCCTCCTGACTCTTCCTGACTCTTCCTGACTCTTCCTGACTCTACCTGACTCTTCCTGACTCTTCCTGACTCTTCCTGACTCTTCCTGACTCTACCTGACTCTTCCTGACTCTACCTGACTCTTCCTGACTCTACCTGACTCTTCCTGACTCTTCCTGACTCCTCCTGACTCTTCCTGACTCTTCCTGACTCCTCCTGACTCTTCTCTGACTCTACCTGACTCTTCCTGACTCTTCCTGACTCCTCCTGACTCTTCCTGACTCCTCCTGACTCCTCCTGACTCTTCTCTGACTCTACCTGACTCTTCCTGACTCTTCCTGACTCTTCCTGACTCTTCCTGACTCTTCCTGACTCTTCCTGACTCTTCCTGACTCTTCCTGACTCTTCCTGACTCTTCCTGACTCTTCCTGACTCTTCCTGACTCTTCCTGACTCCTCCTGACTCTTCCTGACTCTTCTCTGACTCTACATGACTCTTCCTGACTCTTCCAGTCTCTTCCAGTCTCTTCCGACTCTTCATGCATCTTCCTGACTCTCCTTCGATCTCTTCTACAGCAGACTTCCAACATCGCAGTCCAAACAGCGGGGAACTGAAAGCGCCGGCGGGGGCCCCCAGCCGTTAGTAGCTGCATCTGCCATGCTGCATCAGGGAGTCTGGGGCCGAGGCGGCGGGCAGGCACGCATTTATCTTACTCATCCGCCATGGTTGTGAGGCTTTTTCAGTGAGGATTCTAAGCCAAGGGCGGGCCAGAGCAGCGAGTGAAGCATAAATTTTGCATTTCCCAGCCCTGAGATCCTCTTTCTGCGGCCTCTGGTCCCTACCCCCCCCCCGCTATCTCCATCCACTACGGGGCGGAATCCATTAGCAATTGCCGCTATATTTTTTGCGGCCAGAAATTCTCAACAATATCCACCCCCTCTCTTTTGCAAGAGGGCAAAATGTTGTGACAAAAACAGCCGAGCCAAAACAGACGGAACTGTGGCGAGGGGGGGGGGGGTTCGCCAGAATCCACCTTGGACCCGAAATAGTTCCCAAATGCCTCGATTTGGAATCCGCTGGTTGGACTTTTATGAAAAAACCGAGTGAGCTCGAGGATTTTCAAAAGGGGAAAAATTGATGAACTGGGCGGGGACCGCGACTTTCTCGCCTGGGGGGATCTTCGATTGGGAAAACTGTTTTGAGATAAATAAACTGACTATCGGACTGGTGAAGAGAGGAAACTGGGTGCGGTCGGTTGGGAGTCTTGATTAGTGCAGCTTTTGTCTGACCTGCCGGTTGCCGACAGACAGACAGACAGACAGACACTAAGACAGACACTAAGGCAGACAGACAGACAGACAGACAGACAGACAGACAGACAGACAGACAGACAGACAGACAGACAGACAGACAGACAGACAGACAGACAGACAGACAGACAGACAGACAGACAGACAGACAGACAGACAGACAGACAGACAGACAGACAGACAGACAGACAGACAGACAGACAGACAGACAGACAGACAGACAGACAGACAGACAGACAGACAGACAGACAGACAGACACTAAGACAGACAGACAGACAGACAGACAGACAGACAGACAGACAGACAGACAGACAGACAGACAGACAGACAGACAGACAGACAGACAGACAGACAGACAGACAGACAGACAGACAGACAGACAGACAGACAGACAGACAGAGACAGACTGCATGAATAAACACATGGCACTCGACACACAAGCCAGCAGTCGCCCATGCATTCAGATATTCCCCACTAAAAGTGCATCTCCAATTTCCCACTCCGCCCCCCTTCCGATGGCTCATCGATAGCGCCTCCATCGATGCCGCCTCCTCTCCTCCTGTTATCCCAAGATCGCGAGGCCAAGCTGCCCCTCTGAGTCCTGTGAAATCGCAAACCCGTGACCGAGCAGCAACCGGGAGTTGCTACGCGGCTGTCCTGAGAAGGCCCGCTGGCATTCGATGAACAGATAAAACTGATGGCTGATACAGAAAGCTCAGCCAGCCAGTCAGTTTTAACGTATTCGACCTCTTTGAGTTAAAAGAAATTGCAAAAAGAGGCGTTCATGCCATTGATCGAAAGAACACTCGCGGCTGAAGACAGGAAAAATTGCTGGCAAAAGTGGACCTGTTGCTTCTGCTGCTAAAAAGCAATGGCAATCATGCAGAAAACATGCTATTCTTGCAGTTGCGACTTTGCTGAACAGCATTTGGACACCTTAATTTGGGCAATCAGCAGCCCCAGGCCTGCAGGGAAGAGGGGAGCTGGGGGCCCTCCAGGCTGACTGGCAGATGGAGACCAGAACGGAGAGGTCAGGGGCGCCAACACCTGCCGCTGATCGCCTTCTGTTACTGGGGGCAATAAATGATGCCTGTCTGACATGGATCGCCAACAGGAGTCTGAAATCCTGCAGAACATGTGTAGAGGGAGATCAAGGATCAAGGGGCGAGAAGGAAAGGTGTGAGAGATGAGGGGGAGAGAGGATAGAGAGGCAGGGAGAGAGGCAGGGAGAGAGGCAGGGAGAGAGGCAGGGAGAGAGGCAGGGAGAGAGGCAGGGAGAGAGGCAGGGAGAGAGACAGGGAGAGAGGCAGGGAGAGAGGCAGGGAGAGAGGCAGGAAGAGAGGCAGGGAGAGAGGCAGGGAGAGAGGCAGGGAGAGAGGCAGGGAGAGAGGCAGGGAGAGAGGCAGAGAGAGAGGCAGGAAGAAAGGCAGGGAGAGAGGCAGGGAGAGAGGCAGGGAGAGAGGCAGAGAGAGAGGCAGGAAGAAAGGCAGGGAGAGAGGCAGGGAGAGAGGCAGGGAGAGAGGCAGGGAGAGAGGCAGGGAGAGAGGCAGGGAGAGAGGCAAGGAGAGAGGCAGGGAGAGAGGCAGGGAGAGAGGCAGGGAGAGAGGCAGGGAGAGAGGCAGGGAGAGAGGCAGGGAGAGAGGCAGGGAGAGAGGCAGGGAGAGAGGCAGGGAGAGAGGCAGGGAGAGAGGCAGGGAGAGAGGCAGGGAGAGAGGCAGGGAGAGAGGCAGGGAGAGAGGCAGGGAGAGAGGCAGGGAGAGAGGTGGACACTAATAAACAGAAAAGCTTCAAAGCCATGAAAAGCAGCAAGGGGAAGCAAGGTGTGCAAATTGGATGCAGAAGGACAGAGATGAAGATGCTGAGAAATCGAGTGGGGCCAAGGGCATTAGCCTCATCGCAACCTGTTTTGCAATCTTCAAAATTCTGACAGCTCTCTGGCTGCTGAGCAGCTCACAATTGCATGTGTTACGCAACCACTCAGAATGAGCCAATGCTGTCAGGAGAGACAATAGCGTCTTGTTTAGCATATCTAATTCAAGTGGTTTGTTATTGTTGTCATGCCCAGGCAGCGCAGGAATGTGCCGCCCCCCGCTGGGCAGGTCTAATTGCCCTCTATTTTCGAGTTACCGTTTAAACCAAGTTTACAGTTTATAGCCTTCTCTCTACAGTTTTTACCAATTCGTTTTTGTTTGTTGATGGCGACGGGAGTACCGTTGACAGTCCGAGCTCGAATCCTTGTGGAGTCTGTTGGAGTGCCTGTCAATCACTGCACTTTGTGGCCTCGCCAACTTCAAGTCCTAAGAGCTTCTATGGGACGTGAATAAGAGGGTCTCCCAGCCCCAAAAAAGGTTGAAGAGTCTGCAGGGTTCCATTGGGATATACACTGAAGTCGTCAAGTGCGGCCTTGGCAACCGAAGGCAAAACAGATGGCCGCACCGATTCGGTTTGCTATCCGAGCTAGAAGAGGTGTTGAAGGATTGTCCTCGACTCTCTGGCCTGGACCCGACTGTCTGTCTCCTCCTGGGCGGCCTCCCAGTTCCCTATTCAGTTCCCGGGGGGTTGTTCGAGCTTCCAACACTCGACCAAGTAAGAGAAGAAGAGACGGATGGACTGCAGTGACCTGGCCTGGGAGGGCATTAATTAAAAACAGGCTTGCTGGGGTCGGGAAGATTATCTCCGAAGCCGGACCAGCAGTGCAGCGTTGGACTTTTTGAAGTAAAAAAACCTACTTTCAATCTGACTTTCCTGCGCAGCACTTTTTTGAGTTTCAGCCAACGTGCTGAAAATTGCAATTGGGGGCTCAGGCGCTTTGAGGGGGCTGATAATTGCTTGGACAGTTATAGGTAGAAAATTGAAAAGCAAAAAAATTCTATTGCGCCTGTGTAAATTCTATGCGAGGAAATTCTTGTTTTCTTTCTGTTTTAGCTGGGGAAGACTTCATATGAAATTATAAGGTGGATGGACAGAGAGTGTGAAAGGGTAGGGGAGAGTCGGGGAGAGTCGGGGAGAGTCGGGGAGAGTCGGGGAGAGTCGGGGAGAGTCGGGGAGAGTCGGGGAGAGTGGGAGAGTGGGAGAGTGGAGGAGAGTGGGGGAGAGTGGTAGAGTGGGGGAGAGTGAGAGATGAGTGGTAGAGTGGAGGAGAGTCGGGGAGAGTCGGGGAGAGTCGGGGAGAGTCGGGGAGAGTCGGGGAGAGTCGGGGAGAGTCGGGGAGAGTCGGGGAGAGTCGGAGAGAGTCGGGGAGAGTCGGGGAGAGTCGGAGAGAGTCGGGGAGAGTCGGGGAGAGTCGGGGAGAGTCGGGGAGAGTCGGGGAGAGTCGGGGAGAGTCGGGGAGAGTCGGGGAGAGTCGGGGAGAGTCGGGGAGAGTCGGGGAGAGTCGGGGAGAGTCGGGGAGAGTCGGGGAGAGTGGAGGAGAGTGGAGGAGAGTGAGAGAGTGGGAGAGTGGAGGAGAGTGGGGGAGAGTGAGAGAGTGGAGGAGAGTGGGGGAGAGTGAGAGAGTGGGAGAGTGGAGGAGAGTGGGGGAGAGTGGGAGAGTGGAGGAGAGTGGGGGAGAGTGAGAGAGTGGGAGAGTGAAGGAGAGTGGGGGAGAGTGAGGAGAAGGAGATAGAAGCAAAGAGAGGAAGCAAGAGAGTGATATACAGAGTGAAACAGTGATCAGGATGCCAGCCAGTTATGCAAATGCCAGGAAAGAGCGAGAGCCCAACGCTACACTCCACCATAGAGACCGCAGAGTGCGAGGCGGTCCGTAATGCTGGGAGCGGCCCGAAAGCAATTTGATTTACCGCCTCCAGGCAGCGGTTTGCTGTGGCGGCGTCCCCAAATTCGTCACACAGTTTTGTCCGACTGTCCGGGCGTGAGGGCTTCCAAGCCCCCCCCCCACCCAAGCCTCTCCTCCAAGAAGTGTCAGCGATTTTGAGTGATCGAGGCGGCTGATATTTTCCAGTTGAGTTGAGCGCAGCCGCCGCCCCCAGACCCGAATCGAGCTCAGTGTTGCGTGTGACGGGCCGGGAGATTTTGACCATAGATTTCGATATGAGAAAGGCGGGGCGGGTAGATAAGAAACAATTCAGTCAGAGCTGGCTTCCCAGTTCTCTCTCTGCTTGTGTGTCAAATTTTGCAGCTCGACCGAGTTTTAAATGGCACGCTTGACCGGCTCGAGCGATAATAAACAAAAATCGGGAAGCTTCGCTGCTTCCAAGAAAAAGTCTTTCTTCTTTAACTGCTTCCTCGGAAGAAAGTGTCCGCTCAGCCGAAAGAGAGATGAAAAGAGAAAGTTTCAGCGACTCGGGGCGGCGCAGGATAACAAGTGGGTTTGGAGATCTAGATGAGGCCAGCCTCCTCTCTTCATCTACTCTTCCAAGGACATGCAGACGCGAAAGAGGAAATCGAGTTCAAGAGAGAGACGAAAGGAAGCCGGAATTTGCCGACAGCTAGAGAGATCCCGCCCGGACACTGCTTGGTCGGTCGTCTTCTTCTTTTTCTCATTTTGTCCGGGAGATGAGGCGCGGAGAGGCTGGCGGCACCGCAGGCGGCCGGGCCCGCACCGCTAATTGCTCAAGTGCGGTAATTCAATCACCGGAGCTGTTGGCCAGGGGCTCGGCCTGTGCTCAGCTGGGGCGGGGGGGGGCTTCCTTCTCCTCATCACCCACGATGTGTTTTTTCCTCACTAAAGTTTATATCCCAGCAACGGATGCGAAACCAGATCCCCCTGTGAGCCGTGCCGCCGGTCTGTCATTTGTCTCATTAAGCCGAAATCATTAGCTGACCCGGGAACTCCACATGGAGCATGAAAAAAATTAATTGACTTTGGGGTAGTCAGCTGTCCATAGAATGACCCTGAACTCTCGGCTGCAATCAGAAGGCATGAGCGCACTGCACTGTATTGCTCAGGTAAGGTTGACTCTAGGCCGCTGAACCAACAATGACTTGTAAACGGATTGAACTAGCTGAAGATCTGTTCCGGTTCAAGAGATTGATTCAAGCGCTTATTGAAATCACAAGCGCGCACATGTCACAAGCGCGCGCACATGTCACAAGCACGCACAGTCAGCCGTTTTATATCCTAAATCCTCTATTTTATGTCTAAAAAATATTAATATTCAAACAGCCCCAGTTAGAGGGACACTTCAGAGGTCAAACGTGTCAGTAGGCGCAGGTCTGTGGGATGCGGAGAGCTGTGCAATTGTGAACAATAGAAAGGGAAGTGAGAATGGGAGGAAGATGGAGAACGGTGACGCAACGGAGTTAATTTTTATCATAGCGGAGCCACTTCAACAGCGAGCTAGCGGGTGAAAGTCCCAATTTTAGCGCTTTCACTCGGTGAGGCAGCGGTGCCAGCTCATTGTCTGAACTTGAGAGACATTGACAGCTTGGGGGTCCCCAAACGCCTGAATGACTGCCCCGCCCCCTTGTCAAGCCCTCTTCACGGGCTCCACATTTGCGAGGCGATATGTCGAGTTCATCTTCTCAACTTAGCTGAGCTGTCAATCAGTTGGCCAGGGTGAGGTGTTGCGCCTTCAAGACATTTGAAAAGCGACAACAGATGGGCTTTTGGAAACTGTTGGAAGAATTTGCTTAAATTAATTATCCGATGGTGACTGAAAATCGCCCCAGCCACCCCTACTAGAAGAATCGCCCCAACCACCCCTAATAGAAAAATCGCCCCAGCCATCCCTACTAGAAAAATCGCCCCAGCCACCCCTAATAGAAAAATCGCCCAGCCACCCCTACAAGAAAAATTGCCCCAGCCATCCCTACTAGAAAAATCGCCCCAGCCATCCCTACTAGAAGAATCGCCCCAACCACCCCTAATAGAAAAATCGCCCCAGCCATCCCTACTAGAAAAATCGCCCCAGCCACCCCTAATAGAAAAATCGCCCAGCCACCCCTACAAGAAAAATCGCCCCAGCCACCCCTAATAGAAAAATCACCCCAGCCACCCCTACAAGAAAAATTGCCCCAGCCATCCCTACTAGAAAAATCGCCCCAGCCACCCCTAATAGAAAAATCACCCCAGCCACCCCTACTAGAAAAATTGCCCCAGCCATCCCTACTAGAAAAATCGCCCCAACCACCCCTACTAGAAAAAATCGCCCCAACCACCCCTACTAGAAAAATCGCCCCAGCCACCCCTACTAGAAAAATCGCCCCAGCCACCCCTAATAGAAAAATCACCCCAGCCACCCCTACTAGAAAAATTGCCCCAGCCATCCCTACTAGAAAAATCGCCCCAACCACCCCTACTAGAAAAAATCGCCCCAACCACCCCTACTAGAAAAATCGCCCCAGCCACCCCTACTAGAAAAATCGCCCCAACCATCCCTACTAGAAAAATCGCCCAGCCACCCCACTAGAAAAATCGACCCAGCCACCCGCAGAGCAGGCAACTCACAGTCCAGGCAGAGGATCCGCACCAGGCCCAGCTTGGCTCCGCACTCCGAGCTCTGGTAGCAGGTGTCATTGGCCACGTGACAGAAATTCTCCCTGACGGCAGCTCCCGCCAGCGTCAGCATCGAGTCGGACAGCGAAGGCAGCTGCAGGCAGAGCCCGAAGGCCAACACCAACAGGCCGCTCGTTGGTGCTGCTGCAAAAGGAGAAAAAAACTGCAAAATCAGTCAGCCAGGTTCCGATCCCAGTGCCAGTCCCCAGGGGGGGGGGTCTAAGTAGGGCAGGGCAGATAAGGATAGACATAAACTTGGGGCAAAAAGAACAATGTCAACTAATCTATTTCTGCTTCCATATATATAAATACATGAAAGTTGCATAGACCAATTTGCTTGGGAATATTGGATTGAATATACATTACACTGGATACTCGCCCCTGTCCCTGTCCGCCTGTGTCTGCCCGACCGCCCGCGGCTGCTTATGCAACTTCACGGGGGGCCAACAACAAACCAGCCTGTAACAACAGGGATTCGAAACCCCCTCCTGCTAAACAGTTGGAAATCCGACTCGGCCACTCTTTGTCGGGGTGGAGGGAGATGGCCGCATCTACCAATAAGCAGATGAAGCCCACGGGGGAAGCTGGGCCGCTGGTATAGACGATTTTTAGTTGCTACCCAAAGCTGGCGGCGGGCCGAAATCCATTTCTGTGCTTCTCTCAAAGAAAAACATTCTCCACGGGGGGGGGGGGGTTGGGCGGCGGCGGGCAGTGAAAGTCGGGTTTCAGTTTTACACGGGCGCGCAGATTTTGTCGCGAAGGTGAACACTGGGGTGATGGAGTTATGGAATTTTTCAATCAATTTTCACTCGCATGCGCTGATTACTCATATGGGATCGATGGGTGACGGGTGAAGAATATTGTGCGACTTGGAGAGCGGGGATCTGTGAAGCTTGGGGATCTGTGAAGCTTGGGGATCTGTGAAGCTTGGGGATCTGTGAAGCTTGGGGATCTGTGAAGCTTGGGGATCTGTGAAGCTTGGGGATCTGTGAAGCTTGGGGATCTGTGAAGCTTGGGGATCTGTGAAGCTTGGGGATCTGTGAAGCTTGGGGATCTGTGAAGCTTGGGGATCTGTGAAGCTTGGGGATCTGTGAAGCTTGGGGATCTGTGAAGCTTGGGGATCTGTGAAGCTTGGGGATCTGTGAAGCTTGGGGATCTGTGAAGCTTGGGGATCTGTGAAGCTTGGGGATCTGTGAAGCTTGGGGATCTGTGAAGCTTGGGGATCTGTGAAGCTTGGGGATCTGTGAAGCTTGGGGATCTGTGAAGCTTGGGGATCTGTGAAGCTTGGGGATCTGTGAAGCTTGGGGATCTGTGAAGCTTGGGGATCTGTGAAGCTTGGGGATCTGTGAAGCTTGGGGATCTGTGAAGCTTGGGGATCTGTGAAGCTTGGGGATCTGTGAAGCTTGGGGATCTGTGAAGCTTGGGGATCTGTGAAGCTTGGGGATCTGTGAAGCTTGGGGATCTGTAAAGCTTGGGGATCTGTGAAGCTTGGGGATCTGTGAAGCTTGGGGATCTGTGAAGCTTGGGGATCTGTGAAGCTTAGGGATCTGTGAAGCTTGGGGATCTGTGAAGCTTAGAGATTTGTGAAGCTTAGAGATTTGTGAAGCTTGGGGATCTGTGAAGCTTAGAGATTTGTGAAGCTTGGGGATCGGTGAAGCTTAGAGATTTGTGAAGCTTGGGGATCTGTGAAGCTTAGAGATTTGTGAAGCTTGGGGATCGGTGAAGCTTAAAGATTTGTGAAGCTTGGGGATCTGTGAAGTTATACGTGAACGTGAAGCTGGGTGAGTGTAATTCTAAGCCTCCCTTAGTTACCAGACAGGAAAAGCGCACAGGTGTTTTACAGTGACTTTCAGAACACCACTTAGCTAGCAGAAGAGAATCTTGAGAGAAAGGAAGAGTTACCTAACCGCCAGCTACATCAAGGTAAGCCGTCTGTCCAGCTGGCCCGAGAACACAAAAAGCCATTTATTGCGCTGGCCTCGCCGCTGCCTTGGCGGGGTGGCTCCGGCAGACGAGATTGAATCAATTTTAACAACACTTTGGGATAGCCTTCCCTCTGCCTCCCTTCCTCCCCTTGTTCCCAACCGACTTAATAATCCCCCGCTGAGCCGCCCGTTCCCTTGACGACTGCAGGGTCCATCCAGTGCAACTCCCACCGGCTGGGCAGTTGCTCCAAGCATGTTGCGGGCTGAGGCTTGCTTGAAATTCTTTTTAACGTCATCGCAGACGGCGGCGGCGGTGGTTGGGCAAACGTTTTTTCTTTAAAAAATTGAGGGAATTTCTCCATTAGCCTGTCAGGGGAGCAGATCGTTATCGGGCCGGGTCACTTTTCCCTCTCTCCGCTCCGTCCCTGTGTGCGCATTTTGCTTCTTTTCCTAAGCTGAACTTCCTTCTCTGCTCTGATCCTGGCTGCTTCAACTTGCCTTCTCTCTCCTCTCTCCTTCTCTACCCTCTCCGCTTCTCTCCCCTCTCCCCTTCTCTCCCCTCTCCCCTTCTCTCCCCTCTCCCCTTCTCTCCCTCTCCCCTTCTCTCCCCTCTCCGCTTCTCTCTCCTCTCTCCTTCTCTCCCCTCTCCCCTTCTCTCCCCTCTCCGCTTCTCTCCCCTCTCCTCTTCTCTCCCTCTCCCCTTCTCTCCCCTCTCCGCTTCTCTCCCTCTCCCCTTCTCTCCCCTCTCTCCTTCTCTTTCCTCTCTCCTTCTCTACCCTCTCCGCTTCTCTCCCCTCTCCCCTTCACTCCCCTCTCCCCTTCTCTCCTCTCTCCGCTTCTCTCCCCGCTCCCCTTCTCTCCCCCCTCCCCTTCTCTCCCTCTGCCCTTCTCTCCCCGCTCCCCTTCTCTCCCTCTCCCCTTCTCTCCCTTCTCTCTCCTCTTCTCTCTTCTCTCCCCTCTCTCTCCCCTTCTCCCCCTCTCTCCCCCTCTCCCTTCTCTCCCTCTCTCCATTCGTTCCTCACAATTGGCTATTTCAATTTTTGGAAGCAGAACCTCATCATCCGTACCGCAGTGGAAATTTATGCTCTTCATTTCAAGCGTCGCTTGCGATATTCAGAGCGGCCTCATCCGGCAGACCAAGCGGTTCTGCGGCTGTCCGTCATTCAGTCAGACAGGCAGGCAGACCGAGGGATGAGCGGCTGCAACTCAAAAGGCGTGTCGCATTTTGACAGCCTCCAGTCATATCTCTCCCTGTTTTCATGCCCCTCATCATCCAACTAAGTCCCCGGAGACTGGACTAGATGGGACAGCCCCCTACCCCCTTCCAGCAGCCCGCCTCACTAATTCTCGCCCTAACCAAGCATTAATGATGAAATCGCAAAAGTCGTTCCAGCTCCGCCGTGCGATTGCGTCACAAGCCAGGCTGATATTATAGTAATCATTGCGGCCATGGGACCGAGCCTTGGCCCAGCCAATTATCCGTGTGTTGCATCACTTTTGGCCCGGGCCTGTGGACTCTCTCTCTCTCCCAGCTAAATAATCCTTAAAGTCTGTGGAAATCTCACACCAATGATAGCCAGTATGCTGCATCAGGGAGATAGAAACTTTGCCTTGGTCGTGAGAGACTAACAAATTGGGTAAATAAGATACCCTACAGCACCAGCGATACCAGGGTTCCTGGGTAGGGTATCGTGTTACTGCAACTTTCTGTTGGTTAGTGTGATTTCGCAGGGAGAAGAGGGACACACAAGCTTGTGCAAACATTAAGAACAACTCTGCACTGAACAAACAGAGCTGACAATTACCATATCTATGTATTATATAGGCTCTAATATCTATTGTAATAGTCAGGCATTTATTGAATCGAGCTCGTACTTCAGACACACACAGAGAGAAGCACAGACCCACTTGTGCGGCTTTTAGCTGTCCGAATATTGGGCTAGAAAGCGTGGGTGGCCCCTTTTCGCTAATTTTTTTATTTCTGACTTAAATTGTACTTGCTAGACTGCTGATGACGGAAGAGGCTTTTTGGTAGTAAATTTATAATAGAGATATTAATCGCATTATCTAATCCATCTCAGTCAATCATTATTTTAGTCTGATCTGTCAAAGGCGTGATTGTGCATCAATTGGAAATCCTCATTCATAGGCTAAATAAGCTACTCAAAATTGTGAGAACTGCGGGGATCTAATAATGAGCACTGCTCAATGCTGCAGGTGACAGTCTGAGCCTGTAATTAGCTCTTGCGGTTCTGCTGTGTCCTCATCAGCGGCGAACTCGGAATCTTGTAGGTCGTATTGCTGGGATAAACACCTCAACTTCATCTGGTTATTAGTTGCCTTATTATAGTCATTCTACACCGTAATGAGCCTTCGATAGTAAGATCGACTAAGCCGCACCCCTTGTACCCTGTCTAGAGGTGGGATTCCCACTATCCCATACCCTATTTAGAGGTGGGATATTGCCGCTATCCCATACCCTGTTTAGAGGTAGGATTCCTACCATCCCATACACTGTCTATAGGTGGGATTCCCACTATCCCATACACTATCTATAAATGGGATTCCCACTATCCCATACCCTGTCTGTAGGTGGAATCCCACTATCCCATACCATGTCTGTAGGTGGGATATTGCCGCTATCCCATACACTGTCTATAGGTGGGGTTCCCACTATCCCATACCCTGTCTGTAGGTGGGATATTGCCGCTATCCCATACACTGTCTATAGGTGGGGTTCCCACTATCCCATACCCTGTCTATAGGTGGGATTCCCACTATCCCATACCCTGTCCACCAAGCCCATCTTTAGAACAGATGCCACAATTCAAAGAAGTTTCCCTTGCCTAATAAACCTTCTTTGTCATTATACACGTAAAAAAGTTGAAACATAATCCACACGCTTAAGAAGGAAGAATCAATCAATCTTTTTTCACGTGTAACAATCGCAAATGGACTCAGCTCGCCGCCGACTCCAGATCATCTCCTCCTATCTCAGTCTGTAGCCGCTCGCCCGAAACTAATCAATGCTTTTTAACCGAGGATTGAGTCTACTATGTATTTAGTTAGTCGAGTATAGATGCAAAGTTCCTAGAGACTCATCGATGGGTGAACTAAGTAAGGGGGAGGGGCTTAGAAGCAAGCTCAAAACTCTGAGTCGGTCAAACCCGGAGCATTCAAGTATCGAAGTAATTACTTAACGGGGGAAAGAGGAGCGAGCCGCGACAGACACGGCCCAGCGGAGAGATATTTAAGCTCTTATCTCTCTGGCTAACCCTTTCCTATTTTTTCCCATCCAAAGCACTGCCCCCCGAGGGGGGAGCGGCCAGCTAGTCAGAATACATGTTTGGCAAAGAAGGCGAGAGAATGCCAAGCCTAGCTGTTCGCTAGCACAGACAGACAGACAGACAGCACTTAGCTTAATGCGAAAAAATGGATACACAATCAGCTTTGGCGTATAAGAATGAATAAACTAACTGCAGTATGGGGGGCAGACAAACTGTTTTCAATGTTTCTGCTTCTCCTCCTCGACAGATGTTTCGGAAGATCCTCAAATCAGCTATTCGAGGGGGGCAAAGTTATAAGTTGAATTGGCCGACTGGGCTGGCTTGATTCAATTTTTAGATTCATCTTGCTAGCCGGGCCAATTCATCAACAAGGCTGAGATTATGGGCCCGGAGGTTAATCAGCGAGTGGGATTAGAGAAGCCACGGTGGCCGCGAACCAGAAGCTGGAGTGGCAACCCTTGCTTCGATCCTGAGCTTAAACTTAACACTCAAATAGATTCCCAGCAGCTTGTGAAGTTTTGAGTTTGTGAAGTTTCGAGTTTGTGAAGTTTCGAGAGTGTGAAGCTTCTAGCTTGTGAAGTTTCCAGCTTGTGAAGTTTCCAACTTGTGAAGTTTCCAGCTTGTGAAGTTTCCAGCTTGTGATGTTTCCAGCTTGTGAAGCTTCCAGCTTGGTAAAATTCGAGCTTGTGAAGCTTCGAGCTTGTAAAGTTTCGAGCTTGTGAAGTTGTGAGCTTGCGAAGTTTCGAGCTTGTGAAGCTTCGAGCTTGTGAAGTTGTGAGTTTGTGAAGCTTCGAGCTTGCGAAGTTTCGAGCTGTGAAGTTTCGAGCTTGTGAAGCTTCGAGCATGAAAACGAAGTGTTGGGGCAGCAGCTAGCACTCCAGGATCTCCATGGACGAGCAGAATGCGGCTTAGGCAGCCATCAAACATGAGCGCTCCCACAGCCCTGATCTCATTAGCCCCAATCAGCCGTCTCTCTGCGCGAAGATCAACAAATTAAAGAAATATAATTATCTTCTGCCTGCCCACAGCTGAAAGACCCGGAGAGTCTAAAAGCAGGAAACCCGTTCTTCCGTCTGTTTGGCCTCCTCGTCTGTCAGTTTTTAGGCTTAAATTGCCGACAACTATGCAGAAAATCAATAAAGCTATTTATAACCGGCCTGGCTATAATAGCGCTATGCCAATACAATGGCACTCGGTAACCACTGAGGATGATAGAGCTGTGTGTGCACAATGTGTTTGTATGCGCAAACACTAAAACTGTGCATGCAGTGAGCTGTCAGAATTGACAGGGCGCTGACCCCTCAAACTGGTTGCCAAGGTTTAATGCAGGAAGCACAACTATTGGCAGACGTGACCAGGAATGTAAATGTCTTATTTAGACATGTCAACCGCGTTTTTTTCTTCTCTTCTGCCTCTCTTTTAAGTCGGTTGCATCATCATCAACATCAGCTCGGCCAGCCTCCAGCGGTCTCGGGGGGGGGGATAGTTGAGATAGGATAAGCTTTTGCCACAGGACTGCTGGGACACGGGTTCAAGGGAAGAGTTCAGTCTCTGTGCAGGGAGGAGACGCTGAAACATTAGCTGCTCAAATCGATGCCGTGACATCGATTAGCTGCGCGGGGAAGGCCCGGGGACCTGGATGATGCTGCGAAGGTGCTGGGTGAAAAAAACTAAGCCAAAGAAAGAGAAGAGTGAGAACAGAGTGCTTCCTTGGGGGGGGGGCTGCCTCCCGTTGCCAGCGGCTTTGAATGAGCGATAGGTGCATCCGGGAGGGCTGTGAGCCCGCGACAGGGAAATGTCTGACAGGTTAAAGCATGGGGATTTCTATTCATGCCTTTTTATCCCGATTGGAGTAACATGGCTCCCATCGCAAGAGCTGCTGCTGGTTTGTTAGTAAGTTTCTGAGATGGAAACTTCACGAAAAGTTGGGATTAATAGCTGTGTAAAAAGCGAGATAGGATAAAGATTGAATGCGTGTAGACAGACAGGGAGACAGGGAGAGAGGAGAGGTGGAGAGACAGGGAGAGAAGAGAAGGGAGGAGAGAGAAGGGAGAGGAGAAAAGGGAAGGGAGAGAAGGGAATTAAGGGAGAGAAGGGAGAGGAGAAAAGGGAGGGGAAAGAAGGGAGAGGAGAAAAGGGAGGGGAGAGAAGGGAGAGGAGAGAAGGGAGGGGAGAGAAGGGAGAGAAGGGAGGGGAGAGAAGGGAGGGGAGAGAAGGGAGAGAAGGGTGAGAAGGGAGGGGAGAGAAAAGAGAGGGCAGAAAAGGGAAGGGAGAGAAGGGATAGGAGAGAAGGGAGGGGAGAGAAGGGAGAGAAGGGAGAGGAGAGAAGGGAGAGAAGGGAGAGGAGAGAAGGGAGAGAAGGGAGAGGAGAGAAGGGAATTAAGGGAGAGAAGGGAGAGGAGAAAAGGGAGGGGAAAGAAGGGAGAGGAGAAAAGGGAGGGGAGAGAAGGGAGAGGAGAGAAGGGAGGGGAGAGAAGGGAGAGAAGGGAGGGGAGAGAAGGGAGGGGAGAGAAGGGAGAGAAGGGTGAGAAGGGAGGGGAGAGAAAAGAGAGGGCAGAAAAGGGAAGGGAGAGAAGGGATAGGAGAGAAGGGAGGGGAGAGAAGGGAGAGAAGGGAGGGGAGAGAAGGGAGAGCAGCCAGCGTGAATCTGGCTGAGCAGCCGAGGCTCAGCTGAAAGTCCTCTTTGGGCTTAAGCAGTCCAATTGAGCAGAGAGGGCAGGTCGCTCAGCCGCTGCCCGAGCCGAGCTCATTCACTCACTTTACTCTCTCACAGCTCCCCTAGGGGAGAAGCAGTGGGCAGCAGAGAAATCCACCGCGGATATTGAGCAGGATTTTCGGGAGCACGGGATTCCAGTTGGGGGATTTGGGTTGGGTTGGGCGAGCCTTATGGGATGGAAGGCACTGAAAGATGAGGTGCAGCAGATTCTGAGCTTGGCGCTCGACTAACTCCATCGCAAGTTCGGAGCAGCAGCAGCAGTTCTGGCTCAGCTTCCTCTCAGGAAAAAAGGGCTCAAAGTGTGAGCACGCAGGGCTCGCTCTCTTCGGAATCACTCTGCCGTGAAGGCTGCGGATTTTCGCACGCGAGAGGAGATTTTTTCGCATCGAAAAGTTTTTGGGCCATTTTTTGGGAGAAAGATTTTGGAGCTCTCATCTTGAATGACCTTGCTGGCATTATGGGAATGGGCGTTTCGGAGCAATAGAGATTTCAATCTAGTGACAGTGCTAGTATGGCAGTGCCACGGGTAGATGGAGGGGAGTGATAGGAGTGACAGAGTAGCGGAGTGACAGAGTAGCGGAGTGACAGAGTAGCGGAGTGACAGAGTAGCGGAGTGACAGAGTAGCGGAGTGACAGAGTAGCGGAGTGACAGAGTAGCGGAGTGACAGAGTAGCGGAGTGACAGAGTAGCGGAGTGACAGAGTAGCGGAGTGACAGAGTAGCGGAGTGACAGAGTAGCGGAGTGACAGAGTAGCGGAGTGACAGAGTAGCGGAGTGACAGAGTAGCGGAGTGACAGAGTAGCGGAGTGACAGAGTAGCGGAGTGACAGAGTAGCGGAGTGACAGAGTAGCGGAGTGACAGAGTAGCGGAGTGACAGAGTAGCGGAGTGACAGAGTAGCGGAGTGACAGAGTAGCGGAGTGACAGAGTAGCGGAGTGACAGAGTAGCGGAGTGACAGAGTAGCGGAGTGACAGAGTAGCGGAGTGACAGAGTAGCGGAGTGACAGAGTAGCGGAGTGACAGAGTAGCGGAGTGACAGAGTAGCGGAGTGACAGAGTAGCGGAGTGACAGAGTAGCGGAGTGACAGAGTAGCGGAGTGACAGAGTAGCGGAGTGACAGAGTAGCGGAGTGACAGAGTAGCGGAGTGACAGAGTAGCGGAGTGACAGAGTAGAGTGACTGAATAGTACAATGGAGAGTGAAAGTGAAAGACTTCTGCAGTGACAGATCGAAAGAGTACTAACCAGGCCGCCTGTCACGGAGCCTCCGCACCCCTTCGATCCCTAGCCCCCAGCCCCACCCCTCACCTGTCCCATTCTATTTACCGCCAGCCACTGGGCCATATTTTCAGGAAGCAGCCGACTTCCCGTCGACAGCAGCTCCCCGCCGTTCCCTCCTCCCATTCCTCATCTTGACAAGGCCCGGCCTTTCACTGAAGAGCATCGACTCTAAAGAGTCCGCCATGCGGGCACGATGAGGAGTGGGAGAGGGTGGGAGGGGAGACTGAGACTGAGTTGCTGGCACTCCTGACAGGTGCGCGATGATGGCAGGAGAGAGCGAAATGAAAGAGGAGAGAAGAGAAAAGTTGCAAGGATTTTGCAGCTTTGCGTTGAGCAGGCGGCTGGTGTGTAAAAAAGTGTCGGAATGAGGCGGCTGAGCTGACTCAGACCGAAACTGTTTTTGGATCTTTCAGCGGTCTGGCGCAGCAAGCGTTTCTACTAAAAGAAGAGAATGAGCAGAGAGAGAGGCAGAGAGGAGGGGAAGTTGAAGGGCGACGCGGTGTCTGCGAAGTCCTCAGAGGGAGAGAGCGCGGCTGTCTGGAGGCGACAGTTGGCAACAAGCCGAGGCAGGTGTGGCAAGGCCGGGGCTGTTAATTAAGACAAGAGGCGATGCAGAGAGAGGCAGAAACGGGGTCTTTTGAATCGCGATGCCTGTGGTTCTCTCACTCTTGCCTTTTGTATTGAATGCCTGTAGAATGCATTACATGTATTGGCTGGCAGCTCGCTAACTCAGCGCTTTCTGCGTGTCCCAACAGTGGGATAATGTTCTGAGAAAGTTGGACGGCCGGTAAACTTGCGTGACCACCGAGCGAGCCTCCGGTGAGGGGGGGGGGCGGTTGGTGGCGAGGGCAGGCGGGGGTCGGCATCCGCCTTTGGTGCTTGCCGCGTGGAGAATAAAAAACTGAAAATTATTCTGTAAGAACACCTCAGCATTTCAGTTGATTATAGGTAGGGTGGGGGAGTGAGAGTGGGAGGAGAGAGTTGATGGAGAGAGAAGTGGAAAGAGGGAGAGTAGGCAATAATAAATATTGGGGAGAGGGGGGTTGAGGGTTGAGAGAGAGCTGAGCTGAGACGGAGGAGAGGGGGTGAGAGGGGGTTGAGAGAGGGCTGAGACGGGGGAGAAGGGGGGAGAAGGGGTGAGAGGGGGTGAGAGAGGGTGAGAGGAGATGAGAGAGGGTGAGAGGGGGTGAGAGGGCGTGAGAGGTTGAGAGGGGGTGAGAGAGGGTGAGAGGGTGAGAGGGGTGAGAGAGGGTGAGAGGGTGAGACGGGGTGAGAGAGAATGAGAGAGGGTGAGAGATGAGTGAGAGGAGTGAGAGGGGGTGAGAGGGGGTGAGAGGGGGTGAGAGAGGGTGAGAGAGGGTGAGAGAGGGTGAGAGAGGGTGAGAGGGGGTGAGAGGGGGTGATAGAGGGTGAGAGAGAGGGTGAGAGAGAGAGAGGGGTGAGAGGGGGTGAGAGGGGGTGATAGAGGGTGAGAGAGGGTGAGAGGGGGTGAGAGGGGGTGAGAGGGGGTGATAGAGGGTGAGAGAGGGTGAGAGGGGGTGAGAGGGGGTGATAGAGGGTGAGAGAGGGTGAGAGAGGGTGAGAGAGGGTGAGAGGGGGTGAGAGGGGGTGATAGAGGGTGAGAGAGGGTGAGAGGGGGTGAGAGGGGGTGATAGAGGGTGAGAGAGGGTGAGAGGGGGTGAGAGGGGGTGAGAGGGGGTGATAGAGGTTCAAAGGAGAATCGCAGGAGAGCTCTACTGCATGCCGGTTTGCTCAAGGGAAAAAGATCGGCACAGGCCCCAGAATAAGATTCCACTTGCTGACAAAGGTTCCTCGCTGTAGCCAAACTTTTTTCTCGCCGACATTGTTCCAATCCGATGTGCACGTGTGCTCACTTTTGTGCTCATCTTCTACGCCTGCCTTTGCTCAGATAGGGACACGGAAGAATCGTTAATGAGCTGCCAGGGGGCGCCCCAACTCTCCTCCATCACCTCTGCTCATACGCAGTTTTTTTGCATCGCCCCGGCTTCACAGGCCCGCAATCGATGGACTGACTGATTAGGGATGGGGAAGGGGGCGGGCGGCGGCGTCTTCACGCGATTGGAATCAACACAGCAACTTGCTGAGTCATTGGCCGCACTGCACTGCTGCTATGCATTTTAGATATTCAGACTTGCGTGTGACAAATTGGGCTTGCACTGTCAGAATTCAATGCATTTGTTTTGGCCTGTGTGATTTTATAACAAATATTTCTTTAGAATTTTCACTGTTCAAAACTATTTTGTAAATGTGAGGAACTATTAAATAGCCGACTATTTCAATGCTATCCTAGATCTGCTTTAACGCCCTCTAGATCTACTTTCGCGCCCTCTAGATCTACTTTCGCGCCCTCTAGATCTACTTTCGCGCCCTCTAGATCTACTTTCGCGCCCTCTAGATCTACTTTCTCGCACTCTAGATCTACTTCCTCGCACTCTAGATCTACTTTCTCACACTCTAGATCTACTTTCTCACACTCTAGATCTACTTCCTCGCACTCTAGATCTACTTCCTTGCACTCTAGATCGAATTTGACGCACTTTAGATCTACTTCCTCGCACTCTAGATCTACTTTCACGCACTCTAGATCTACTTTCTCACACTCTAGATCTACTTTCTCACACTCTAGATCTACTTTCACGCACTCTAGATCTACTTTCTCACACTCTAGATCTACTTTTTCGCACTCTAGATCGAATTTAGTGCACTCTATATCTAATTTTCCCCAGAAATTCACCAGATCTATTTAGCATCTCTGGGAAAACTCAAAGCAAAAAAAACGATTCAAAAAAGGAATGTCATCACAGACTCTCGCACAGCATCTGGGACTGGTCTTTGTATAAGAAAATTGTACCTAGCAGCATACAGATGAGTGCCCTGCACTGTTTGCTGTGGACCAGGCAGGAGAGGAGAGCAGATGAGAGGACCCGGGAGGTGCCCAGTGTCGAGTCCTCGACCCCCAAGACTTAACAGCAGTCGGGTCTGCTGTGTGTTCGCCTTGACAGCAGCGCACGGTTACGTCAAAATCCCTTTCGACCCCCCGATGGACCTCTCTTGTCTGGCCCAGAAATATCCACACACACCCTCCCCATCTCTTCAAGGTTTTTTCTCTCCATCAAGTCACAGAAGGCTCTGTTTTTTGCTGTAGTAGCCATGAGAGTATGAATAGCGGTCTGGGCTGTGACTGCTGTTGGGGGGGGGGGGCTCAAGGGTATTTGCTGTGCCGCGGAGGGCCGCAGGGGTGTAGCCACATTTATTAGCCAAGCGAGATTGAATTGGTAAACTGGGGCCGCCCCGCCGTTGGCCATTGCTGCTTCTGTATTTCCTGCCTGTGCCAACTCTCTGCTCAAGAGTTGCTTTCGTTGACTTTGAGCAAATACGAGTGTACAAATTGCTTGTATGGAGAGAAAGTAGAAAGTGTTCCAGCTGCTGCTGCCTCACTCTCTGCTTTTATCTCCTATCTATCTCCTATCTCCTATCTCCTATCTATCTCCTATCTATCTCCTATCTATCTCCTATCTCCTATCTATCTCCTATCTCCTATCTATCTCCTATCTCCTATCTATCTCCTATCTATCTCCTATCTATCTCCTATCTCCTATCTATCTCCTATCTATCTCCTATCTCCTATCTATCTCCTATCTCCTATCTATCTCCTTAGCGCGCTCTAGATCTACTTTCTCACACTCTAGATCGAATTTGGCGCAATCTAGATCTACTTTCGCGCCCTCTAGATCTGTTTTCTCGCACTCTAGATCTACTTTAGCTGTCTCTAGATCTAGTTTAGCGCCTTCTATATGATCGACTTCATCTATCTCCTATCTATCGCCTATCTCCTATCTCCTATCACCTATCTATCTCCTATCTCCTATCTCCTATCTATCTCTTATCTCCTATCCATCTTCTATGTATCTCCCATCTATCTAACATCTATCTCCAATATATCTCCTATCTATTTCAAATCTATCACCTATCTATCTCCTATCTATCACCTATCTATCTCCTATCTATAACCTATCTATCTCCTATCTATCACCTATCTATCTCCTATCTATCACCTATCTATCTCCTATCTATCACCTATCTATCACCTATCTATCACCTATCTATCACCTATCTATCTCCTATCTATCACCTATCTATCTCCTATCTATCACCTATCTATCTCCTATCTATCACCTATCTATCACCTATCTATCACCTATCTATCACCTATCTATCTCCTATCTATCACCTATCTATCACCTATCTATCACCTATCTATCTCCTATCTATCTCCTATCTATCACCTATCTATCTCCTATCTATCTCCTATCTATCTCCTATCTATCACCTATCTATCACCTATCTATCACCTATCTATCTCCTATCTATCACCTATCTATCACCTATCTATCTCCTATCTCCCATTCATCCATTATCTACCTGTCTCTTGTCTATCTTTTAAGTCTATCCACATTCCCCTCAAAGCCTTAAAATGCTGCATTAACTGCCTAAAGTCCATATGCCTTCGCAATTCTGATGTTCAACTTCTAAAATTTTGAACAATATTTTAGTAGGATTTCCTTACCAGAGAAGCTGACAAACTTCATCGCGATGTTGTCAAGTTGACTGTGGATTGGACTTCGATGATGCTTAGGAAGTTTTGAATGCTTTTTACTGTTATGTTTATATTTTTTTAAATTGCAGATAGCTTTCTTCAGACAGCCATTCGAGCAGGAAGGTGAAGTCTCTGATTAGCAAGGATGCTTTCAGTGAAATATTTTCCCTTAGTGGTTCTTCTCCGCTAAACTGTCTCTCGGGATAAGCAAACTTGAAAGCTTGGAGGGGTCGGTGGTCCCTTCTAAAACGGATGACCAAGCCAATCCTGGGCTTCGGCAATTAGCTCACACTGCAGCCAGCCAATGAGAGGCCGAGGCGAGACCAAGTGGACAGAAAAACGACCACAGACAGGGGAATTCCGCTCTGGTTGGCTTTGGGGGAATCTCCAATCTATTTTTAGACTCGCTATAGAATATCATTGAGGCATTATAGCAAAGTAGACTGACTGACTCCCGGTTGCATCATCACAAGCGTGCAATAACTCGATGCTATACAAATCGCTGCAAACACGATATAAACACGGCTGGGCCTTCACTGTGTTTGACGCGACAGAATTTTAACTTCACTGTCTGTAGCTCACAAGCCCGTATCATGTATCACTTCCTGCCTATTCCAGGCATAGAAAAATGCCACTGCCCTGTCACAGCGCCCACAAGCACAGGGCGAAATAAGTCTCTGCGACCGCGTCCGCCAATTTTCCCGTCAATTTTTTAGGGAGTTGAAAGGCGAAATTGCGTTGGTACGAGACTGGGCAAACATTGTGAAATCGGGATGGTTTCAAGAAGATGGTCCGTTTGCTCTGGCTGTCTGTCTGTCTGTCTGTCTGTCTGTCTTTTTTAGTGTTTGACTGTCTTAGAATCTGTCTGTCTGACTTTCTGTCTTAGTGTCTGTCTGTCTTAGTATCTATCTGTCTGTGTGTCTGTCTGTCTTTCTTAGTGTCTGACTGTCTGTCTTAGTGTCTGTCTGTCTGTCTGTCTGTCTGTCTGTCAGTCTGTCTGTCTGTCTGTCTGTCTGTCAGTCTGTCTGTCTGTCTGTCTTAGTATCTGTCTGTCTTAATGTCCTGTCCTAGTTTCTTTCTCAGTGTCTGCCTTACTGCCTTTCTATCCCGAGCCTGTCCCTGCGCCCACTGCCCACCCCCCTCGCCACCCGAACGCACAGCCCAGGGCCGGTGCCCGGAACCATCAGCCTCGGCTGCAACTTAATTCAATTAGCAACCGGAACGAGGCAGCTCCGCTCCACTTCGCGGCCAAAGGAGGAGCCAAACTTGGGCTTCTACTCACAGAAGCGGCACGCCTGCAGTTCACATATAAAAATATTTTGCAGTGTCTGTCTGTCCGTCTGTCTGTCTGTCTGTGTGTGTGTCTGTCTGTGTGTGTGTCTGTCTGTGTGTCTGTCTGTCTATCTGTGTGTGTGTGTGTGTGTGTGTCTGTCTGTGTGTCTGTGTGTGTGTCTGTGTGTGTGTGTGTCTGTCTGTGTGTCTGTCTGTCTATCTGTGTGTGTGTGTGTGTGTGTGTGTGTCTGTCTGTGTGTCTGTCTGTCTGTCTGTCTGTCTGTCTGTCTGTCTGTCTGTCTGTCTGTCTGTCTGTCTGTCTGTCTGTCTGTCTGTCTGTCTGTCTGTCTGTCTGTCTGTCTGTCTGTCTGTCTGTCTGTCTGTCTGTCTGTCTGTCTGTCTGTCTGTCTGTCTGTCTGTCTGTCTGTCTGTCTGTCTGTCTGTCTGTCTGTCTGTCTGTCTGTCTGTCTGTCTGTCTGTCTGTCTGTCTGTCTGTCTGTCTGTCTGTCTGTCTGTCTGTCTGTCTGTCTGTCTGTCTGTCTGTCTGTCTGTCTGTCTGTCTGTCTGTCTGTCTGTCTGTCTGTCTGTCTGTCTGTCTGTCTGTCTGTCTGTCTGTCTGTCTGTCTGTCTGTCTGTCTGTCTGTCTGTCTGTCTGTCTGTCTGTCTTAGTGTGTGCCTGTCTGTCTTAGTGTCTGTCTGTCTGTCTGTCTGTCTGACACACCATGACACTAAGATGCATAATAGGACACAAACCAAGACACTATGACAGGCACTAAAACAGACACTAAGACACATGTACAGACACTAATACAGGTATAAACTAACACTGAGACACCAAGACAGCAGAAAAAGTCTATACGTTCAAAGTTGTAAATCACGCAGCGTTTAATATTCGGTAAGAAAAATATGCGCATAAAAGTTTTGCATCCTTATTCCCAGCTTCACCAGCTGACTGACAGAACCGGGCCTGAGATGCAGCTCGTTTTAAGACCCGGTGACTCAGAGGCATCCCCTTCCCCCCCCCCCGAAGTCGGTTGCCCACTTGCTCACGCGCGAGTCAGTTTGCGAGCCATTAAACCGCTATGGCTTGGCTATAAACTATTGAAATGGGCTGCCACTTGAGCCTGGCTCCATTGGAAACCTTGCTGTTGGAGGTCTCTAGATTGGGAAACTGTTTGCAGACAAATATATGCAGATTGGGGAGTGGCAATTTCATATCTGAGGAATCTGTGCACTGGCTGAATTGAGCTCAAATATCCGGCCTGCCAAGCTTATCAGTGCAACTGTGCTCAGCTGCTCCCTGTAGCATAGTGCCACTTGTGCGCTGCTGGGTATATAGATTGTTAGATAGATAGATAGATAGATAGATAGATAGATAGATAGATAGATAGATAGATAGATAGATAGATAGATAGATAGATAGATAGATAGATAGATAGATAGATAGATAGATAGATAGATACATAGATAGATAGATAGATAGATAGATAGATAGATAGATAGATAGATAGATAGATAGATAGATAGATAGATAGATAGATAGATAGATAGATAGATAGATAGATAGATAGATAGATAGATAGATAGATAGATAGATAGATAGATAGATAGATAGATTGATTGATTGATAGATATAGATAGATAGATAGATAGATAGATAGATAGATAGATAGATAGATAGATAGATAGATAGATAGATAGATAGATAGATAGATAGATAGATAGATAGATAGATAGATAGATAGATAGATAGATAGATAGATAGATAGATAGATAGATAGATAGATAGATAGATAGATAGATAGATACATAGATAGATAGATAGATAGATAGATAGATAGATAGATAGATAGATAGATAGATAAATAGATAGATAGATAGATAGATAGATAGATAGATAGATAGATAAATAGATAGATAGATAGATAGATAGATAGATAGATAGATAGATAGATAGATAGAGTGCAGCATGCAGAGTCCAATATCTCGGCAGCAGAGGTGCAATCTGTCCTCAGGAGTTCCCTCAAACAGTCCTTTTTTACAGCCCCTGCTGTCCCGAGACGCTCCGGGCAGAGCTGGGGGGGGGGACATCGCACGGGAGTCCCAGCCGTCTGCATATTTGCACAGCGCCAGCCCGGCAGATTGCCATCGAATCCTGTGGTCGCTGCGGGAGTGCAGCTGAGACTGATAGCGCAGTTTGCAGGCCAACTGATGGCGCGCCCTTGATTTTTTCGCGTGGAGAAATTTAAGCTTTTTGCGGCTTTGAAAGGTGCGGCGTCACGAAGTTGATGCAGCGTCAGCCATGCCTGGGGGGCTCTTGATGCCAATAAACAAAAACTTCGATATCCGTAAACTCAAAGTTTAATATAATCATAACCATAAATATCAATACCCAAAAACGCAATATTTAATGGTCATACGAACTAAAGTCAATGATTAATACCCATAAACCAAAACTTTTACACCAATAAATATGAAATTCGGCACCCATAAACACAAACATTGTTAACATTCGCACAAAATATAATATCAATGAACACATATTAAGGCAATCATAAATACACACTTTACCCCCCACAATGCATCAGTTTTAACCCCAATTAGCAAGAATGGGTCCAGAAGATTTCCCCTGTAAACCATTTAATCCCGCGCACTGATTCGGCACCACCGGCAGCAGCAGCCAGGGCAGACAGATAATCCCTCTCGCTAATCCCCGCCCAACTCGGCCACTTAGTTCCTGCACTGCTGCCACTGACGCGATTTTGGAATGAAAAATTGAGAAGAATTAAGAAGAAGCATCTTGAGCTCAGCAGCCAAGAGGCTTCCTGCCGAGGGATTTTCTGCAGAGGGACGCTGCGGTTGCCCACCTCGACAGGGGCTCAGGGCCACGCCATCATTGCCCAGACTCTCTGCCTCTCTTCAGTTCAAGACGTCTCACTGTTACATCACTTGCCCGGCCATCGCACACCCTCCGCCCACTTCACAGCCCGCTTCCTGACTGCCGGGCCTGAGCTGACCGCTGCTTCTGGGAAAGACATGGGGGGCTGCTGAGGGAGGGGCAGTGAGAGTGACTGCTGGCTGCTATCTATCTGTCTGTCTGTCTGTCTATCTATCTGTCTATCTATCTATCTATCTATCTATATATCTATCTATCTGTCTATCTATCTATCTATCTATCTATCTATTTATCTATCTATCTATCTATCTATCTATCTATCTATCTATCTATCTATCTATCTATCTATCTATCTATCTATTTATCTATCTATCTATCTATCTATCTATCTATCTATCTATCTATCTATCTATCTATCTATCTATCTATCTATCTATCTATCTATCTATCTATCTATCTATCTATCTATCTATCTATCTATCTATCTATCTATCTATCTATCTATCTATCTATCTATTTATCTATCTATCTCAACAAAAAACAACTCCTCTATTTTACCCCCCACAGTTTGGAGGCCCAACACACCAACTACCACAAGTGAAACGACACGGGTTACCCATTGTGCCACATTCTAATTGTGTAGGCCGGCACAGTGGGGCCCCGGACACCAGCAAGCCCTCCAAGTGCCGGCGGAGCTGTTTGCTTCGGCCAAGGTCTCTATTCTCAGTAGCTGAGGCCGAGCACCCCCGAGGCGCTAATTTAGTCTAGCAGTTGTTGTCATGGCGGGGCGCCTCGAAGCCAGAAGGCCGCTCCCCATTGTCCCGTGCCGTGAGAACGCCGAACGGGGCGTCCGCCGTCTTGCTTTTGTTTGACAAAGCGGCGAACAAAGTCTTGCTTGCCAAAGAGTTTTTTCTTTTTCAAAAGAGTCGCATATGGCGGGCTGTGGTAGACAGTTGAGCTCTGCAAGCCAAGCATGTAATTTCATTAATTTCATAGTTGGGCCATAAGGAACCGGGCCATTAGGCCATTTAGTGGGCCAACGATTTAAATTTGACTGCAGATGTATTGTGGCTTGCGGGTGGATGGTCGCAACTGCAAATAGGAGAGAGGATTAATAGAAGGGCAGAGAAGAGGGGAGAGGAAGGTGGGAGGAGGGGGAGTGGAGGGGAAGAGGAGGGGGAGAGCAACGTGAGAGGAGGGGGAGAGCAACGTGGGAGGAGGGAAGAGGAGGGGAAGAGGAGGGGGAGAGCAACGTGGGAGGAGGGGAGAGGAGGGGAAGAGGAGGGGGAGAGCAACGTGGGAGGAGGGGAGAGGAGGGGAAGAGGAAGGTGAGAGGAGGGGGAGAGTAGGAGGAGAGGAGTGGGAGAGTAGGAGGAGAGGAGGGGGAGAGGAAGGTGAGAGGAGGGGGAGAGGAGGGGAAGAGGAGGGGGAGAGGAGAAGGAGAGGAGGGGGAGAGGAGAAGGAGAGGAGGGGGAGAGGAGGGGGAGAGGAGGGGAGAAGAGGGGGAGAGGAAGGTGAGAGGAGGGGGAGAGGAGGGGAAGAGGAGGGGGGAGGAAGGTGAGAGGAGGGGGAGAGGAGGAGGAGAGGAAGGTGAGAGGAGGGGAGAGGAGGGGAGAGTAGGAGGAGAGGAGGGGGTGAGGAAGGTGAGAGGAGGGGAGAGGAGGGGGAGAGGAAGGTGAGAGGAGGGGGAGAGGAGGGGAAGAGGAGGGGGAGAGGAAGGTGAGAGGAGGGGGAGAGGAGAAGGAGAGGAGGGGAAGAGGAGGGGGAGAGGAAGGTGAGAGGAGGGGGAGAGGAGGGGGAGAGGAGGGGAAGAGGAGGGGGAGAGGAAGGTGAGAGGAGGGGGAGAGGAGAAGGAGAGGAGGGGAAGAGGAGGGGGAGAGGAAGGTGAGAGGAGGGGGAGAGGAGGGGAAGAGGAGGGGGGAGGAAGGTGAGAGGAGGGGGAGAGGAGGAGGAGAGGAAGGTGAGAGGAGGGGAGAGGAGGGGAGAGTAGGAGGAGAGGAGGGGGTGAGGAAGGTGAGAGGAGGGGAGAGGAGGGGGAGAGGAAGGTGAGAGGAGGGGGAGAGGAGGGGGAGAGGAGAAGGAGAGGAGGGGGAGAGGAAGGTGAGAGGAGGGGGAGAGGAGGGGGAGAGGAAGGTGAGAGGAGGGGAGAGGAGGGGGAGAGTAGGAGGAGAGGAGGGTGAGGAAGGTGAGAGGAGGGGAGAGGAGGGGGAGAGGAAGGTGAGAGGAGGGGAGAGGAGGGGGAGAGTAGGAGGAGAGGAGGGTGAGGAAGGTGAGAGGAGGGGGAGAGGAGGAGGAGAGGAGGGGGAGAGGAAGGTGAGAGAGAGGGTGAGAGGAAGTGGAAGAAAAGGGAGATAAGAGGAACTGGGTGAGAGACGAGGATGAGAGGGGAGTGAAAACAATAGAGATCTTAAGGATTAAAAATCTGGTCCCAAAAAAGAGGAGAATGTCGAGTGAGCGGACAAATTGGAGCAATACTCAAAGTTGTGCGCAATCTGAATTAGTTAGTACAAAGAAGGTCAAACCAATAAAAAAAGCGACTGCGTCAAGCAGCATCGAAAGCAGTAAGACCCCAATCAGAATTATTGTTGTAGGTATGAAAAAGCGTTGTAGGATAAGAATGCAGAACAGATGGGATATTTGGACAACAGGATCCCAGCTGCAGGACAAGCTGGTTTTTGAAAGAAAAAAGTTCTGAAATGACTGGCACTGCTGCCGTGAATTCCAACGACCCTTCGACCCGACCTTTTTGCAACAAAGAAGCCACGGGATCCCTTCATTTTGTCACAGTGCTGAGCCAAGGACGCCTAAAACCAGAACCTGGATTGCGAAACTTCAAAATAGAAAATAAATCTTCACAGGATGGCTGTGGGCAACCTGAGTACAGTAACAACCAACGGTGACACTGGCACTGTACAGTGACACTGAGACAGACACTAAGACAGACACTGAGACAGACACTGAGACAGACACTGAGACAGACACTAAGACAGACACAGAGACAGACACTAAGACAGACACTAAGACAGACACTAAGACAGACACTGAGACAGACACTAAGACAGACACTGAGACAGACACTGAGACAGACACTGAAACAGACACTGAGACAGACACTGAGACAGACACTGGGACAGACACTGAGACAGACACTAAGACAGACACTGAGACAGACACTGAGACAGACACTGAAACAGACACTGAGACAGACACTGAGACAGACACTGGGACAGACACTGAGACAGACACTAAGACAGACACTGAGACAGACACTGAGACAGACACTGAGACAGACACTGAGACAGACAATAAGACAGACAATAAGACAGACACTGAGACAGACACTAAGACAGACAATAAGACAGACACTGAGACAGACAATAAGACAGACAGACACTAAGACAGACTCTAGGACAGACACTAAGACAGACACTAAGACAGACACTGAGACAGATACTAACACAGACAATTCCATTTCAATGCAAATGAATTCCTACATTACTTACATACACAGCTATTGCAGACAAATTTAGGAAATTTTCCCAGGAACTTGGCCTCTAGAAAAATTACATGATCTTTGAGCTTCACGTCCTGTTATACTACAATGCGATCCTTGCATCTTAATTCTCCATGTCTTCCTCGCCAAGTTGACCTCTGCAAAGGCAATCTGTCAGGCGGCTGACATTCCTGGCGTTCTTGTTGTTTCCCACACCCAGTCAGTGGCAGATTTTAAAGAGAATTTTTTGCTTTGCAACATCGCCTCCACTGGTAAGTCCTCCGTGAGAGACCTTAATAGACGCGACCGGCAGGACTAATTAGAGTATTGGTGGGACCTTAGCTGTGACTCATCTCTGAGAGATTTCGCATGGGACAAAACACTTGTCCAATACAGCAGCCGCTCCAAGCCGCGCGGTTGATGATTTCTCATCTGAGCTGACTGGCTGCTGCTAAATGCAATATTTCTAGACAAGAGGTCCTCAGCTCTCCACTGCTCAATGAAGTCACAAAGCCTAATATATCGAGCTTGTAGTTAGGTGTGCTTGGAGCAGAGCGTGGCTTTGAGAGTTCGCACCCAGACCGAAACTAGCAAATCCCAATTACCGCACCAGTCAGTGGCCAGGGATTTTTATCCCCTCCCCCTATCGAGCTCTCGTGCGCTTCCGTCGAACACACAGAGCAGCTTGGAAAAGATTGCCAATTCCCAAGGCGGGCAACCCTCGATTTACTCCCCATCGCCCCCCCATCCTCCCTGATCCCAACCACACTTGCGGCCGAGAAGTCGTGTGAGAGCGAGAGAGAGAGAGCGAGAGTGACTCCCAGAGCTGCGTATTTGGCGGCCGTGACTGCGGATTCGAAGGGATTTGGCTTCGGCTCAAAGGCTGGACTGAGTGACGTAATCCTTGGTTGGTAGCAGGCCTTTTTTGTCTCGGATTTGGGCGAAGCAGATCAGGCAGCGGCAGCAGCAATAAGCCTTCCTTTGCACTGCTTTTATTACATTCCATTTCTGATTATCGCTTGCTCAATCCTCCCGCCCTCTCGCTTCCCCTGACTCGAGTCAACTCTTATAGTGTGTAAATTATTCCCAATATATTATTATGAGACTGTTTACTCCCTGACGCACTCATCTTGTCACCCCTCCCTCTCATCCCACCATCTCACCCCTTCCTCTCATCCCTCTCATCCCACCATCCCTTCCTCTCATCCCTCTCATCCCACCATCTCACCCCTCCCTCTCATCCCTCTCATCCCTACCTCTCATCCCACTATCTCATCCCTTCCTCTCATCTCTCTCATCCCACTATCCCTTCCTCTCACCCCTCTCATCCCACCATCTCATCCCTTCCTCTCATCCCTCTCATCCCATTATTTCATCCCTTCCTCTCATACCTCTCATCCCACCATCTCATCCCTTCCTCTCATTCCCCGTCTAACCGATCCCTCTCACTTCTCCCTTCATCCCTCTCTCTCAGACCCAAGCCTCGCCCACTGCCTCTCAACTTCTGTTTACACACCGAACTCACTGTGCTCACCTGAGTGCCCGCAGTCGCAGGATTCGCTGCCGTCTCCCCTGGCGCCCCCTCAGCTCTTGAATAATTTTCCCATCAGGACTCAGCAGCAACAGGGGGTCATTTGAGAGGCTGAGGTCTTCAGCCTTCCCTCTGCCCTTTCATTTGGCTCGTGCCAGGGCAGCCTCCGCCTGCACTAATAAAGGGTCTCAGGGCATCTGTGCTTTTCCTGTGTCATGCCTTCAGCTTCCTCTCAGAGATGCTAATCCTGATGAAGTTTCTAGGGGCAATTCTAACTCTATAGAGATACGTGAAAACGATTTGACAATTAGAAAGGCAAAAAAATCTTTAACAGCCGAGCTGTCAATCAATCACTTTGGAGAGCTTAATCACGGCCACGGATCGGTTCGGGAGGAAATATTTAATAACGAGTTGAGCCCTCCATGATAGGTGCTCCCCTGTGCTCAAGTGGACCTGTGGAGAGCAGAGGGGGCGGGCGAGTTTCCCCAATCTCCGCTGTGTTGACCTTCTCCAGAGCTGGGGTAGCCTGGAATTCGTTCACGTGACTGGTATTATTGCTCAATCAATACTTGAGCTCACTCGAGACAGACAGATCAGTCTGCTCACAGGAATATGGCTGAGAGTCCAGGCTAGTTTAAATAGGGACTGAAGTAAGCATATTGCTGGCCTGGACTTCGAGAGAGATTCAGTTATATAGATGGGTAGGCAGAGACATGAGAGAGACAGACAGACAGACAGACAGACAGACAGACAGACAGACAGACAGACACTAAGACAGACAGACAGACAGACAGACAGACAGACAGACAGACAGACAGACAGACAGACAGACAGACAGACAGACAGACAGACAGACAGACAGACAGACAAACAGACAGACAGACAGACAGACAGACAGACAGACAGACAGACAGACAGACAGACAGACAGACAGACAGACAGACAGACAGACAGACAGACAGACAGACAGACAGACAGACAGACAGACAGACAGACAGACAGACAGACAGACAGACAGACAGACAGACAGACAGACAGACAGACAGACAGATAGGAAATCTGGCGGCAGGGGA
This sequence comes from Macrostomum lignano, assembly GCA_002269645.1. Taxonomy (NCBI): domain Eukaryota; kingdom Metazoa; phylum Platyhelminthes; family Macrostomidae; genus Macrostomum; species Macrostomum lignano. Next base: position 589,007 of record NIVC01000016.1, read on the forward strand.
TTAAAGTGTCTCTAATATTGCCCCGATCATAAATCGAATGTGTGTGCAGTGGCACCCACTGCAGTCGGGGCGTTGACAGCGGATCCCTTATTGAAGCGGTCAGCCAAGCGGAATGGTCTGTCAAGTTTCCGCAGAGATCCATGACGTCATCAAATTGCCAATAGAATCCGATGATCTCTTGAGCTGCTATATGAGTATAGCCAGTCGCGTTACTTCAAGCAGAATGGTAAATACTGACAGAGGGTGATGAACAGGGCTGTCTGGCCTAAAGACTGCTGACGCTTCTCCAAATTGCTCAAAGCTTCTTCAAATTGCTCAAAGCTTCTTCAAATTGCTCAAAGCTTCTTCAAATTGCTCAAAGCTTCTTCAAATTGCTCAAAGCTTTTTCAGATTGCTCAAAGCTTCTTCAGATTGCTCAAAGCTTCTTCAAATTGCTCAAAGCTTCTTCTAATTGCTCAAAGCTTCTTCAAATTGCTCAAAGCTTCTTCCAATTGCTCAAAGCTTCTTCAGATTGCTCAAAGCTTCTTCCAATTGCTCAAAGCTTCTTCAGATTGCTCAAAGCTTCTTCTAATTGCTCAAAGCTTCTTCAGATTGCTCAAAGCTTCTTCAGATTGCTCATAGCTTCTTCAGATTGCTCAAAGCTTCTTCAGATTGCTCAAAGCTTCTTCAGATTGCTCAAAGCTTCTTCAGATTGCTCAAAGCTTCTTCCAATTGCTCAAAGCTTCTTCCAATTGCTCAAAGCTTCTTCCAATTGCTCAAAGCTTCTTCAAATTGCTCAAAGCTTCTTCAGATTGCTCAAAGCTTCTTCAGATTGCTCAAAGCTTCTTCCAATTGCTCAAAGCTTCTTCAGATTGCTCAAAGCTTCTTCAGATTGCTCAAAGCTTCTTCAGATTGCTCAAAGCTTCTTCAGATTGCTCAAAGCTTCTTCAGATTGCTCAAAGCTTCTTCCAATTGCTCAAAGCTTCTTCCAATTGCTCAAAGCTTCTTCCAATTGCTCAAAGCTTCTTCAAATTGCTCAAAGCTTCTTCAGATTGCTCAAAGCTTCTTCAGATTGCTCAAAGCTTCTTCCAATTGCTCAAAGCTTCTTCAGATTGCTCAAAGCTTCTTCAGATTGCTCAAAGCTTCTTCAGATTGCTCAAAGCTTCTTCAGATTGCTCAAAGCTTCTTCAGATTGCTCAAAGCTTCTTCAGATTGCTCAAAGCTTCTTCTAATTGCTCAAAGCTTCTTCAGATTGCTCAAAGCTTCTTCCAATTGCTCAAAGCTTCTTCCAATTGCTCAAAGCTTCTTCAGATTGCTCAAAGCTTCTTCAGATTGCTCAAAGCTTCTTCTAATTGCTCAAAGCTTCTTCAGATTGCTCAAAGCTTCTTCAGATTGCTCATAGCTTCTTCAGATTGCTCAAAGCTGCTTCAGGTGCCTCAAAGCTGCTTCAGGTGCCTCAAAGCTGCTTCAGGTGCCTCAAAGCTGCTTCAGGTGCCTCAAAGCTGCTTCAGGTGCCTCAAAGCTTCAGATGACTGCCAGAAAGCATAATATTATGTTTTAAAGAAACTGAGACCCTGATTCGGTCTGAGCACACAGACTGCAGCCAAATGATCTTTGAGAGTCACTCTCCGACCTGCTGCTCAAACATCGCTGGTTTTGGTTCAGTCCCAAGAACGCTTTTAGGCTTTAGTTAACCTGCCCTACCTCTGTTTCACTGACTTAAAAAATGAGCCCACCCCCAGATCAAACAGATCAAAAAACGGGAAATTGTTCCCTACTACAGCGATCAGACAAGGATAAATATATTCCCACAACATCAAGGTTCGTACCTGGCTCTCCCCCAGTGACTCAGTGTCATGTCAATTCGTTCCTGTCCGAAACAGCTTTATATCAGGGTCAGGTCTCGGGGGAAAGGTTGATTGGGGAACTCGTGTTTACCCAGGATTTTCCAGCGTAGAAGGAAGGCTTGAGGTGGGGATTCAAATCCCAGGACTTTCGCTTTGTGCTGAGTGAGCGTTATTTTTCAGCAGGGGGGACAAAAAGTGAACTTAAAAATGTTTTGAATTTCTTGTCGGGGAAAAAATCCCACAAGAGCGGAATAGATTTATGGCGTCTGGGAACTGGGACCCGCTCCGGCAACTGCATTATTATAAAGAATTTGCAACAATGCTAGAGTAGTCATGATGGGTAAGTGCTGGAATACTAGTATACTAGCACGCTTCATTCAAACTTATTCTCTGCGCGCTTATTCTCTGCGCGCTTATTCTCTGCGCGCTTATTCTATGCACGCTTATTCTCTGCGCGCTTAATTTCTGTGCGCTTATTTTCTGCGCGCTTAATTCCTGCGCGCTTATTCTCTGCGCGCTTAATTTCTGTGCGCTTATTCTCTGCGCGCTTATTCTCTGCGCGATTATTCTCTGCGCGCTTATTCTCTGCGCGCTTATTCTCTGCGCGATTATTCTCTGCGCGCTTATTCTCTGCGCGCTTATTCTCTGTGTGCTTATTCTCTGCACGCTTATTCTCTGCACGCTTATTATATGCGCGCTTATTCTCTGTGCGCTTATTCTCTGCGCGCTTATTCTCTGCGCGATTATTCTCTGCGCGCTTATTCTCTGCGCGCTTATTCTCTGCGCGATTATTCTCTGCGCGCTTATTCTCTGCGCGCTTATTCTCTGTGTGCTTATTCTCTGTGTGCTTATTCTCTGCGCGATTATTCTCTGTGCGCTTATTCTCTGCGCGCTTATTCTCTGCGCGATTATTCTCTGTGCGCTTATTCTCTGCGCGCTTATTCTCTGCGCGATTATTCTCTGCGCGCTAATTTTTTACGCGCTTATTCTCTGCGCGCTTGTTCTCTGCGCGCTTATTCTCTGCGCGCTTATTTTTTACGCTCTTGTTTATTTTCACGCTTATTCCTTGACGCGCTTATTTCCGTAGCGCCTCGAATCTAGAATAATCTGTACTCCAGTCTACCAGGGTATAATATATCGCAGTTCTGATAACCCAAGCCTAAACCCCACAATGCTTATCTCAAACGCATTCCAAAGCGGATCAATCAATCGATATAATTGTCTTCAAGCGGGCACATTTGAGCAGGCAAACAAAAGCGAGGACTCCTGTCTCAGTTTTCAGAACGTGACACAATAAATGAGTTCGGGGATTAAGACAGTTCTGGTCAAGTGTTGATCCGGCAGGCAGCAAATCCCCTGAACTGCTGTTGTTGGGACCTTCTGTTATCATTATAGCCAATCAGCTGACAAAACTCCGAGCTCAGGTCCTTTGTGCTTTCGGAATTTCCAGACCAACACCCTGCAGTCTGTCCGCCACACCTGGATGCGATCGGGGTGACTAATTCCGCCAACAATTTCTTCTTCTTCTGCAAATTTAAAAAAGCAACAGACCGAAAGCTGAAAGAAAAACAGAAAGTGAAAAAAAGGAGACTAAAATTTTGCTTTCGGAAACTTGTGGGAGGTGCGGGCTCCAGTTCCAGCTTCAGCATTGTAAAATCAGAGAAAGCAGAAACAGCACCAACATATTATAAGCTTCTTTAGCGCGCTGCTTCCACTGCCTTGAACATGATTGCCGATTGGCAAACTATCTATACTGACACTTCCCCTACTGACACTTCCCCGTCCTGACACTTCTCAGCCCCTGCAATTCCCAGTCATGACACTTCTCAGCCCCTGGCACTTCCCAGTCATGACACTTCTCAGCCCCTGACACTTCCCAGTCCTGACACTTCTCAGCCCCTGACACTTCCTAGTCCAGTCCTGACACTTCTCAGCCCCTGGCACTTCCCAGTCCTGACACTTCTCAGCCCCTGGCACTTCCCAGTCCTGACACTTCTCAGCCCCTGGCACTTCCCAGTCCTGACACTTCTCAGCCCCTGACACTTCCTAGTCCAGTCCTGACACTTCTCAGCCCCTGGCACTTCCCAGTCCTGACACTTCTCAGCCCCTGGCACTTCCCAGTCCTGACACTTCCCAGTCCTGACACTTCTCAGCCCCTGACACTTCCTAGTCCAGTCCTGACACTTCTCAGCCCCTGGCACTTCCCAGTCCTGACACTTCCCAGTCCTGACACTTCTCAGCCCCTGACACTTCCTAGTCCAGTCCTGACACTTCTCAGCCCCTGGCACTTCCCAGTCCTGACACTTCCCAGTCCTGACACTTCCCAGTCCTGACACTTCCCAGTCCTGACACTTCGGAGCCCCTGAAACCTCCCTGCGCTACTGCTCACTACTGCTCCACACGCATCCGCTGACCATCAGCTGGATGAAGCAGCCAAAAGAATGGCAATAAATTTCTGTCTAACCTGTCACTTTCATCCCCACTCATCATCATTAACAGGCCGCACTCTGCAGCTCCCCCTCTCCTAATCCTATCTGTCAGTTCTCTCAAACAAAGGGCCAAGCCATCCCAGTCGCGTGGACAAGAGGTCGCTGCCCTCTCGGCGTTAATCCAGTTGAGTTTCCAGCAGCCACGCAGCCTCATCAGTCTCTGCTGTTCGGCATTCTCATCGCCCTGTCACAGACTCAAGTCAGATTTTGGCGAGATAAATAATTCAGAAACAATAGACTGGAGCGATCACGGCACTCAAAAATACCCTGTCTTCCCAAATCCCCAAAACACAGTGAGGATGAGTACAATGGAATAGTCACAAAATCTCCCCATGATGGGATTCTACTTCGTATACTCAAATTATTGTCCCCTCGGGTTAGTCCTCACCTACCACGACAACTTCCACACCCCGCGGCAAACTGCGATTGCACTCACTACTGAATCGATGAAGGAAAATGCCCATGGCAACGAAAATAAGAGATGAAGAGTTTTGCCGATTAATTGACTGATTGATTAGCAGTGTATTTGGCGGCGGAAGTTGGCTAATATGAGAATGTGTCAGCCTGAGGTGCGCAATTTGCAGTTTTGTTAATCGATTTGCCGACCATTCTTTGATGGCCGGGATGCTGTATTTCTATAGTACTCATCCAGCCATGCTGACAAGTTGGCGCTGGCGCCATCAGAGATGGGGCTGAAATGATTTTTGGTTTGACATAAAATCTCATTCCTGCTCAGTGCTCATTCATTCCTCTCTTTACTTCTCTTAGCCTGTCTCATCTCTCTCTCTCTCCTGTCTCTCTCCTATCTGCTCATGAATCTCCCTCTTACCTCTCACCTCTCCTTCTGACCTCTCTCCCCCTCTCCCTCTGACCTCTCTCCCCCTCTCCCTCTGACCTCTCTCCCCCTCTCCCTCTGACCTCTCTCCCCCTCTCCCTCTGACCTCTCTCCCCCTCTCCCTCTGACCTCTCTCCCCCTCTCCCTCTGACCTCTCTCCCCCTCTCCCTCTGACCTCTCTCCCCCTCTCCCTCTGACCTCTCTCCCCCACTCCCTCTGACCTCTCTCCCCCTCTCCCTCTGACCTCTCTCCCCCTCTCCCTCTGACCTCTCTCCCCCTCTCCCTCTGACCTCTCTCCCCCTCTCCCTCTGACCTCTCTCCCCCACTCCCTCTGACCTCTCTCCCCCTCTCCCTCTGACCTCTCTCCCCCTCTCCCTCTGACCTCTCTGCCCCTCTCCATCTGACCTCTCTCCCCCTTCTCCCTCTGACCTCTCTCGCCCTCTCCATCTGACCTCTCTCCCCCTCTCCCTCTGACCTCTCTCCCTCTGACCTCTCTCGCCCTCTCCCTCTGACCTCTCTGCCCCTCTCCATCTGACCTCTCTCCCCCTTCTCCCTCTGACCTCTCTCCCCCTCTCCCTCTGACCTCTCTCCCCCTCTCCCTCTGACCTCTCTTCCCTCTCCCTCACCTCTCTCCCCCTAACCTTCCTCTCCCCATCCTCTCTCATCTTCAATGGAATCGAATCTCTTCTTACATCAAAGCGCGCAATCCCAGCTTTGCACTCAATTTTCCAGATCCGGTTCGCAGCTGCTGTAAAATCTGTCGAGTTCCTGCAGCACTCTGGTGGAAGTCGGTCGCTGAGCCGAGTTCAGGGCCAGGCACGGTCTGAACACCCTGTCGCACAGGTCTAGATAGCACCTGTCGCTGATAAGCAGCCCTGCCTGCGGCGACGGCGGCTGCTGCACTGACGAGTCGCCCAGCAGGCTCAGTCGCAGCTCGGGCTCACCGCCGCCAGAGGCGCGCCGGCCGGTGAACAGCTCCAGCAGGGTGACGCCAAGGGCGTACACGTCCACCTTGCAGGACAGGAGCTCGCCAGGTGCGCCTGGCCTGTCCGGTTCTCCCGGCACGAAGTAGCCATTGGTGAAGTAGCGGATTCTGGGCTGCGAGGACTGCGGCCTGTCTTCCATCCGCGTGAGGCCCGAGCCTGCGGTGGCCGTCTGATGGGGCAGGAATGGAGACTGTGATGAGGCTGCTTATAGGGACAATTTGGAATCATTCATCCCTCCTTGTTGGCGTTAAACTACAGTGGTCCTTGGCGTTATACTGCAGTGGTCCTTGGTGTTATACTACAGTGGTCCTTGGCGCGGGAGGAGGAAGGGAAGGAGAGTCTGAGACTGAGAACGGAGAGCAGCCCCTACTCAGAGGACGGAGCAGCCTCAACTCAGTTGCCTGAGCAGCCGCGATCTCCCCAGACACACCTGCAGGCTGTCCCCGATCTCCCCAACACCTGCAGGCTGTCCCCGATCTCCCCAGACACACCTGCAGGCTGTCCCCGATCTCCCCAGACGCACCTGCAGGCTGTCCCCGATCTCCTCAGACGCACCTGCAGGCTGTCCCCGATCTCCCCAGACACACCTGCAGGCTGTCCCCGATCTCCCCAACACCTGCAGGCTGTCCCCGATCTCCCCAGACACACCTGCAGGCTGTCCCCGATCTCCCCAGACACACCTGCAGGCTGCCCCCGATCTCCCCAGACACACCTGCAGGCTGTCCCCGATCTCCCCAGACACACCTGCAGGCTGTCCAGGTCACCCAGCTTGCAGTGCCAGTCAGCAGTGAGCAGCACGTTGGTGCTCTTCACATCCTGGTGCGCCAGGCTGAAGCTGCGCCAGTCGCCAGCCGCTGCGGCTTCGACCTCCTGCCGGCTGTGCAGGAAGTCCAGGGCGCTGGCCAGCTCGTGCGCCATCCGGATTCGAACTCCGGCCAGCTGGAACTCGCAGGCGGGCGGTGCCCGGCCGGCGGCGAAGTCGTCAATCAGCTGCCGCAGGTTGCCGGCCTCGCACAGCTCGTAGACCAGCAGGAGGTCGCCGCCCGCCGCCTCGCCGCGGTGAGCGAAGCCGAGCAGCGACAGCAGCCGGGGATGGCGGAGGCCCGCCTGGCGCCGCAGCGCCTCCAGCGGGATGCCCGCAGAGTCGGGCAGCAGCTTCTTGACGGCGACCGGCCGCCCTGCCAGGTTCACCCGGTACACGCGGCCGAAGCTGCCGGCTCCGAGCTCCTCGCCGACCTGGCGGACCGCGGCATCCAGCTCGGCGAAGCTGAACTCCTGCAGCCCGGCCTCACCGTCCTCGGCCTCGGCCGCGGCCAGCAGCGTCTGCAGGCGGCCCCGCAGCACCGCGGCGGTGCACCTCTCGGCGAAGTTGTGCAGCAGGCAGGGCGCCACGGCTTCTCTGCAGACGCGGGCGTGCAGACCTGCGGACAGCCGCAGCCCCGGCTGAGGCGGCGGAGCCCGACCGTCGGCCAGGGCCCAGCAGAGCCAGGACTCCTCCGGAGTGTCGCTGCTGGCGGGCTGGCCGCGCAGGCCGGTGAGCAGCTCCAAGATGGTGACCCCGGTGCTGAAGACGTCCCACTTGCAGGTGACTCGGTCTTCGGGCGGCCGGTAGCCCAGCGTGTGCACTCTGGCCACCTGCTGGGCCCGCTGCTCACCCCAGACGGTCTGGCCGAGCCCTGCGGTGGTCAGGTCGAGGAAGTCCAGGTCGGCGAGGCGGCAGCGCCAGTCGCCGTCAACCAGGATGTTGCTGGGTTTCACATCCTTGTGCACGAAGCTGAAGCTGAGGAGGCCGGCCCGCTCGTCTCGCGCCATCGACTTCTCCTCGGTGGCGTGCAGGAACTCCACGGCCGAGGCGATGTCGGTTGCCATGCGGAGCCGCGTGCCGCCCAGGTGAAACCCGCTGGCCACCGCCTCCGCCGACGACCACCAGCTGTGGGGCTCGGCGAACCGGTCGAGCAGCTGGCGGAGGTCGCCGTTGCTGTGGAAGTCGAACACGGAGTACATGCGGTCGTCGGCGGGCGAGTAGCCGAAGCCGACCAGCCGAGCGATGCTCGGGTGCCGCAGGCCGCTGAGGGCGCCGATCGACCTGCGGATGGCCTGGCGCGCCTCCTCGCTGATGCCCGGTCGGTAGACCTTCACCGCGTGCTGCCGGCCTTCGACCAGCGCTGCCGTCCGGAAGACCTCGGCGAAGCCGCCCGAGCCGATCAGGGAGCCGCAGGCCACGGCGCGCCGGAGCTGCTCCGCCGGGAACTCCAGCGGCGAGTCGTCTGGTGGAAGCGGAGGCGGAGGCGGAGGCGGGGGCGGGGGCGGGGCAGAGGGGACGGAGGGGGCGGCTCCGCAGTCGTGGGCGGAGGCTGCCAGGCCTGGTTCAGCAGGTTGGACCGCACGAAGGCCTCGGCTTCGCGAAGTCCTCGACGGCTCAGGACCTCCAGCAGCTCTTCAAGGCTGCAGCTGCGCTCCCACAGCAGCAGGGCGGCCGCGGCTTCTCCGCCAGGACTCTGGCAGACCAGCAGGGCCTGGTCGGCTGACAGAGGCCGGCCCTCAGAGTCCAGGTAGTCTTCAACCAGAGCTCGCCAAGATTCGCCTTGCTGCAGCTTGCGGCCCAGGATGGCCCAGGTGGATGGGTAGCGAGCTCGCACCTGGTGCAGTCTGGTGCGCAGGTTCAGCGGCTGGCGGAGCGGCATGACGGCCTCTGCGATGCTTGCAGTTAGCTGAGAATTCACTGCTGAGATGAAGGCTGATATGAACTGCCTGCGCCTTCCGTCTTAGTGCTGCGCCCTGTGCGTATTGTACAGCTGGGGTAGAGTGTGCAGTGGGGTGCAGCTGGCGGTGTGCATTGACTGCCCGCCCTGCACTGCGCACAGGCTGTGCATCTGCTAAGTTTATTAGCAAGCAGGGGTGGCTGGGTTGCTTCCTGTGAGTGCTTGGGCACTGCTTGAAGGAATGTCCATTCACACCGCCGTCGAAAAAGCCATAAAGTAAAGGTCACACTTTGGATGTGCAAAGCCATCTGTATCAAAAGCGACGGGTCTATGAAATTTGCTTGCGAGAAGTTTTCTTGCCGAACTTTGCTTGCCGAGATTTGCCAGCCACAGTTTTCTTGCGGAACCTTAAAGAACCTATTATTGAGCTCTTGTATTTCTAATTTTTATTTTCTAAGATTCGTGGAAGTCGCCTATAGTGTTATGATTTTGTATGAGGATATGGCGGATTTGAAAAGCCCTAATGCAGAAATAGAAAAATTTAGTTTTTTACTATGAACATATTTTCAACAAAAATTGGACACAATTTCGAACAATGCACATATCGAATGATTTAGGCAGCGAAATGTACAGAATATATTTTTTTGCAAATTAACGTAACATTGTACATCAATTTACATCATTTCAATATACTAAGGGCCCGTTCTATAAAGCCATCGTAAGATAAGATCGTTCTTAGCTCACATCTCCGTAGTGTAAAAGTTCCGACGTACGATCGAACTTACGCTACGACAGCTTTATAAGTACGACCCCTAAACTCTTAGAATGAAACTCTATAAGCCTAGTTTGAAAGCTCAGTGTCAAGTCAGTTTACGTCGACGCTGATAAGAATCCACTTAACTTGCAAAGCATCTGTAGTAAGTAATAATTGACGGACCAACTTCACAAGCAATCAAAACAAGCAAGCAGACAAGAAAATATTCTAATTGTGATTGCGAATTTCTAGGAAGCAGACATCAAAATTCCGCAAGCAAAGTTCGGCAAGCAAAGCTCGGCAAGCAAAGTTCGGCAAGCAAAATTCGGCAAGCAAAGTTCGGCAAGCAAAGTTCCGCAAGCAAAGTTCGGCAAGCAAAGTTCGGCAAGCAAAATTCCGCAAGCAAAGTTCGGCAAGCAAAGTTCGGCAAGCAAAGCTCGGCAAGCAAAGTTCGGCAAGCAAAGTTCGGCAAGCAAAGTTCGGCAAGCAAAATTCGGCAAGCAAAGTTCGGCAAGCAAAGTTCGGCAGGCAAAATTCGGCAAGCAAAGTTCGGCAAGCAAAGTTCGGCAAGCAAAGTTCGGCAAGCAAAGTTCGGCAGGCAAAATTCGGCAAGCAAAGTTCGGCAAGCAAAGTTCGGCAGGCAAAATTCGGCAAGCAAAGTTCGGCAAGCAAAGTTCGGCAGGCAAAATTCGGCAAGCAAAGTTCGGCAAGCAAAGTTCGGCAGGCAAAATTCGGCAAGCAAAGTTCGGCAAGCAAAATTCCTGCAAGCAAAATTCGGCAAGCAAAGTTCGGCAAGCAAAGTTCGGCAAGCAAAATTCCTGCAAGCAAACTTTGGCAAGCAAACTTCCCGCAAGCAAACTTCCCGCAAGCAAACGTCCCGCAAGCAAACGTCGTACTCCCGTAAAAATTCCCTGGAATTGGACCCCGGGGAACTTTCTGTCTGGCGCGTTTGAGACTCTAGAAGCTACCCGACTCCCAGAAAAGAAAAAATACGTCAAAATCGTGTGATCAATTAAATTTTCTATAGGGATATTTATACGCCTTGTAGAAGATTGCTAAGTTGGGTAAAATCAGTCAGTCGAAAAAGTTGAATGAAGATGTTATACTGTAGTCCGTCCCTCCTCCCTTCCCCCGATCCCCAAGGTGCATTTTATCCAGTCTGGCCGGGTGTGACTAGGTCAGGTTGGAGGCGTGATACGCAGAGATAACTTCCTTTTTATTTGTCATAAGCAGTAAGTTTGAGCCAGTCATTTTCTGAAGCCTTATTTGAAGCAGCGACAATGCAGTGGGTACATGTTTGCATTGTGTATTTCGCGACGGGTCACGGGAAGACGTGTCAGGTGCCGCCGTCTCCTCCGCTCCTCAAACAACTTCAAGGCACAACTTATAGAGAACCCAGAGTTTGTGTTGTGATACAAAACATTACTTGCGCCGCATTAGAGAGCCTTGGAGACTACAACGGGACAGCGATTGCGTCACAAGGAAGTCTGCAGCGGCGAAGTTTAGCTCCCTAAGGGAGGTGGCGGTCGGCGGTCCTGCGGTCGATCCGCGTTGACAAAATGTGCGATCCAATTTTTACTTTCCGCTCCAGCCTCTCCACCTCTCTTAAGCCTCTTCCGCTCCGGACTGCAAAACTAATTTAATCATCGACATCAGAACCGGCGTCTGTTGCTATGCTGACTTGCTGATGCTCTCAGAACCTCAGATCTTAATGTAGTGTCCCACAGATCCTAATTTTAAAACATTCTTCAGATCTTTCAATTTCAATCGCAACCTTCACTTTTAAAACGGTACTCTTGATCGGATCCAGAAACAAACGTAGCACCAACAATTTTATTCAATGTTCCCTATATGTACGCGCTCGTACATGTACATGTACATATGCAAATTAACGCAGCAGATTTGTAAGGACTCATACTATAGATTTTCTACCGAAGTATTACAAGTACGCTCGAATAAATACCCCCCAAAAATTCATAAGTTTAAGTTTTTTCTAGACGGCGTTCAAAATTTTGATAAAAATACGTAATTGACATGCCCAGTCTACCATATGCATGCACGATAAAAGCGAGTCCAAATGTATTTGTCAGATCGAGTCAAAGTCTGACATTTGAATTCTGAGTCAAATTTGAGTCCAGATCAGCCTGACTCGACTTGGTTGAAAGGTATAGATAGAGTTGCAGTTTTAAACGAAGAAATCAACATCCTGCCGAAAAAGTTTTTCATTATGGGATTGAATTAAGCTTAAATTAAGTTGTCTTGATAATTGACTCGATCTAGATCTAGCCCTTCGTTGCGTTCTGCCTCCCTTTGATTTACCCTCTGACAAGGCCAGACTTTACGGAACCCCGGTAAGGGGTTTAAAAACGTATTTACATCACTTTATCTTTTGATAGTAATTTTGACGCCGGCCTAATTTAATTGTCTTACACGTATATCTACGTTCCTTCTGGCAAAAGGCTTTCTAATGCGAGCGATTTCGCCAAAAAATTATGGGTTTTCTGAAAAAAAATCATGCCTAAATGATCTTTGCTTGGCATTATTGATGCTCTAAAATGATTGGTAAGCACAGCACATAAAATTATGCCTAAAATATTGTCAGATAGGCAAATCTAGAAAAACGTTTAGCTATATAAACAAAGCACATTGTGAGGCATATTTGTTTTTGCCCTTTTAGTAATAGTATGCTTTTAAAATTTAAACTTAATATCATAAAAGTTATTGCTTTCTGATTTTTCAACAAAAAAGAGAATTTTTTTTAAAGCAACTTTATTTTTTTTATTTCTTTAAATTGCTCATTCACACGAACAATATACCACGCTCGCCGTTGAACATCAACAGTGTAATAATATTTTAAAAAATTATTTGCCGCTTTTAATTGTTTAATTGTTAGTAAATTTTAACTGTAAGCAGTTTTGTATACTAGCCTAAATTTCTTTAGTTTTATTCTAATTTTAACTATCATTTCATGTTGATTTATTTTTTAAAAGTTAAGGTTTTAGTCTAAACCTCTCGTCTTCAATAAAAGTTAATCTCAACTTGAGGTTCGAGTTTTACATTTACATTTTAGATTTCCTGAACTGTTGCCAAAAGGAAACTAACTTTTCAAAATCTATTGAAACTTTTTATGTTGTTATGTAGCTTAGCCTTACTGCTAAAGCTATGTTTGCACAGTTTCCTAATCAGTACCTATTGTTTTTGTCTATGGGAGTGTTTTTGTACATCAGCAGTTTTAGTGACAGCTTTTTTGTGACATCCAAGTCATTTTAATGATAAGAAAAAAGGGTAATCCTTCTAATATCCCCTATCCATGAATTCCAAAAAGGCATAATTTTTTTCAACAAAAATAATTTTTGTAGTAAGTTTAAGGAAAAATATTTTGCTATATAATAAAATTAGCCACAACAACAAAATATGCGGCCTATAGTTTGAAAAGCAACATGTACACCAATATTTCCTGGTGTACAATAAAGGTCTTACCATTTTTCAGCATATACCATAGTCAGGAAGGTGGAACAGTGTGCACCGGAATAATTTTTTTGGGACAATCTATGCACTATCTATATGCTGTTTGTACGCCATCTGTGCGCCGTCTGTGTGCTATGTCTATGCTAGAGCTCAAACGGGATCCCGATCCCGATCTCGAATTCTCGGGATCCCAAAGATTTTTCGGGAATTCGGGATTGGGATCCCGAAGGCTTAGAGAACTCGGGATTCAGGAGCACAATAGATTGATAATGATGATGATGCTTTCAACAATCAAGAGCAGTAATCAATACTAAGCTAATATTTGTAACAGCAACTATAAATATGTTGAAAGTCTGATCTTGAATTCACCAAATAAAGCAGCAGATTTTTACTTAGTAACAGATTTGTAAAGAGTTGTACTCGTAAATAACAAACTAACAAGTATGAGGCTTTTCACGAAGCGATTCGAGTTTGAGGCTTTTCACGAAGCGATTCGAGTTTGAGGCTTTTCACAAAGCAATTCTAGAACCAGAATTTTACAAGAAAAAAGCAGTATAACTAATGCAATTCAATATTACATTAACGCAGAACAGTCGCCTTTTGTGCGATTTTTAGCCAAGTAAGTAATATATTCCCAGATCCCGGATTCCCGAATACTAATGTCCCGAATCCCGATCCCAAAATTATTTTCAATCCCAATCCCGCCTAATCCCGAAAATTCTGCTCCCGTTCAAGCTCTAGTCTATGCCCTTATTTTACATATTTTATGTAGTTTACATAATTTATATAAAATATGTTTACAAATTTACAAAATTCTTAGAATTCATGTAGACTCAATATGCTATGCCAGTTTTATGCTAATAAAGATTCTATTCTGATTCCTTATACACCAAGTTATGTCAAGTATATGTCAAGGATATGTCACAATTATATGCCACATGCACTAGGGACCTCAGTGTGCACCATGATCGTGCACCAAGGACCCCTTATATGCACCGGAATTTTCCATGGCAAAGGCCACCTTCCTGACTATAGAGCATACATCAGGATATATCTTGGCATACAAACCTAGCATACAAGCAAGGTCTTGTCATTTTTTTCTGGCATTAAACCTGGTATACACTAATACACAACCCAAACTATGGTACGTGGCCCTGTAGGCAAAGGTCATAATTGGAGCAGAGTGCATCAGATGGCGCAGTGCAAAGCCTCAGAGTAAACAAAATCTATTCTGTTGGCAATGTTGGGTACCCAAGCATTGCACAATAGGCAGCCTATGCCTTGATAGGTTTGGGCCTGACCCCACCTAAAGAATGAGAAGAACCCTGAAGAATGAGAAGCTAGATATCTTGAACAAGTTAGGGGCACTAGCCCTTGGCCCAGATCACATGGCCTGCCAGTTGAAGTTGCCACTGGCATAGGATAGTAGATAAGGAATTGTATAGGGCCTTGGTCCCAATGCTCTTGTCAGCTTGAAAGGCCACATGGAGTAGCCTTAAGTATGCTGATTCCAGTTGCCACTCTAGCATAGCCATTAGCGTCCACATCTCAGCATTGTATAGCAAGATGGTTTTAATCACCCCTTGCCACAGCCAAGCCCTCTGGAAGTCAGGCAGCACTTCAGACTAGAGGACAGCTTGGATCAAACAAAAGGCTGCCCAGGCAAGTCCTCTATGTTGCTAAAGGTCCTTTTCTATGTGGGGCACTAGGCCATTAAGATAGGTGAACTGCTGGCAGCATGCAAGCTTGGTCATCTGCCTATTTGCGCCACAGCATGTCAGGTCTGCTAGGATGTTAGCCAGCATAGTCAGCACCTCAGTTCTCAGCATGTTGACAATCAGACCAACGCTTGATGCCACCTCAACCAGCCTGTCAATCTGGCACTAGGCGCCTTCAATGGACAAGGACAAGAGGGCAAGTAAAATTAGCTTTTTTTCAAAATAAATTTGTTTAAATGTAATACCATTTCGTTTTAATTTTCATATTGTAATCACTATATTTTTACTATATTTTTAATTGATAATAAGCCAATTGTGTCTGATTGATTGGGCTTAGTGACTTGAATATACTTTACTAAGCCTACTTTAAACAAATTTATTTTAAAATCAGCCTTTTTACTTTAGCATGAAAGCTTGTGAGCTATATATATTAGAAAAATCATTTTTAGTTGAAAAAATGCATTTTTAGAATTTATTGGGGGGTTTAAAGGTTTGTTTTGTAAAGGGTTGTTTCATTTAGTTTTGTTTATTTATTATTGACAAAGTTGATAATCTTTCATTTATTTAAAATTTTTTAAACTTTTTGAATCATTCTTTGTTTTTCTTGATAGGCATTTCATAAGGAGGACCCTTTATGCTTGTGTCTGGATATTCTGTGACAAATTTTAAATGATCTGCATATAAACAAAGTAATGTGACAATATAATTTTTTAAAATATACTCTATTAATCTTTTATCAGAATTTTTAAATATATATAATGCATAACTTAACAAAATAAACTGTTACTCTTTTTTTAAATAAAATGACCTGCTCATTGAATTGGTTTCATTTTATACCAAACTTTCTATTTTTACCAAAAGTGAAGTGTGTTCATCTTAGAAGCAACTTGTTACCAAAATGACTATTTGTCATTGAAATGTTTGTCACTGAAATGATTTATCATTGAAATTACCTGCACCCTTAGTAGCATTCCATTGTTAAATTGTTTGTGTATTTTTACTATTAGGTCATAATAGGCCTACCCTACTGATTAGAGGTTTTATATAGGCATTTATTTTATAGATAATATTTACTTAATTTGCCTAGAAGTTAAATTTTAAATGTGTCAATAAGTTAAATAGTAAAGAACACAAAATAAACCATGTCTTATTGATTTGGACACAAAAAATTATTGTCCTAATCTTATTCCTTTGGTTGTATACCTATACTTGTAGTTATATATTAGCATTTAGCACTTAAAATGCAAAAACTAGTTGTCACAAGTTATATTTGTGACATATTGACTATATTGACTATTGACTATTGATATACATTGACTATATATATATAGTGATAGATTGAAATTATCTTTCAAATCAAAATTTTCGCTTCCTTAAAATCGAAATCAAAATCGAAATTTTTGAGCTTAACAAATTTTTACTTTTTCGCTAATCATGCAAAAAGGTTAACACCTTGCCTCTGCATGTATGAGCTTACATGTTTTATAAAAAGTATCTTTGATATGTTTAAACCAGAATACTTAAGATTTAACTTACTTTAAAAATACAAAATAGAAAATGCTGGTGTATTATGTATTATACACTCGTACATAGAAATATAGTGAAGTTGTATTATACTTCACTGCTGTTTAAGCTAAAGATCTAGATATGAGTAGCCTATATCCATATCATTAAGGCTTTAAGTCTTTAGCCAATTAAAATCCACGCCAATGAGTTCAGCCAGTGGGCTTGTGGAGGTTGAGGTGGGTGCAGCACAAGGCCTGGAACAGTGTGTGCCCCGCACAATCTTTCTTATAGAAAGGTGATTCTCATCTCCCCACTGAGTCTTTGAACTGCACTTCTTTTCACTTCCTATAGATTTTCTTTCTCGTGTAGCATGATCATCAATGTCTAAATTGTTAAAATATAACCAAAATTTTAAAATGATTTTCAATGAATGGTGTCGAAATTTGAAATTAAAATCAAAATTATTTCAATTCAAAATTAGTTTCGAAATTCGGAATATCAAAATTGAAATCAAATTTCAATCCATCACTATATATATAGTCATTTGTTGAACATTTCAAAATTCTAAAAAGTTGCAAGGATAGGCCTTAAAGACAAAATTTTTCCTTCTTTCTTTAAAATTAGGCATTAGAATGATTGCATCAATTTTTATGTATACATATGCTTCTATATAGTATACACTAGGCCCTATATTTTATAGTGCAATTTTTGTGCATTTTGTGCATTTAATACCAGTTAATAGGACTTAAAATACTCTATGATATAACAAGATATATTTAAGACCCATAAATGCCATACATTTTACCTGGTTGTATGACTTCTTTTTGACCAAATATGTGATTTATCTATAATATCCTAAAGCAAAAATTAACATACTTTTGTATAAATGGCAAGAGTAACTATGAATATGTCTTATCATCTATTTAGTATTACTACCATTTTTGGGTTGGCATTTTTGCAATATACATTTGCTAGACATCTTGCCACCTAGCTGAATTAACTAGGTGTTAGGCATATATATTAAGACAACAGATATGAAATCGATATAGAATATTATATATTTAATCTAGATGCAATAAATTAGAGAATTGATTTAGGTTGCAATTTGACCTCTTTTCTATATAATAATTTGCCTAATTTTGATACAGTTCTGTATTTTAATATATATACTCTTAATAAATTGTTATCTTTGTCTGAATATAAGCATAGCTTAACATTATGACCACACAATTGATTGGTTTTAAAAGTAAAGAGAAGTTAGTAGCAAATAGCATGTTTCTTTAATTATTATAATTATATATACTATGCACTTGTTAAACTATTAAGACAATTTTTCAGTAAAGATTGCAATGTTATCAAACCATATTAAATGGTTGCTAACTGGTAGTAAGATTCTATTTAAATTTCTCATAGAGGGGGATAGAGTCAACAATGAGTATGAAGGGAATAAGTCAAAGAGAAAGATATAGATTTCAGATTGATAATGAGACCCATTGGGACTAGTAAGAAAGAGAGGATTAAGAAGAAATTAAAATTTAGGGAAATGAGCTAAGAGCTACTTTAAGATTAGGGCAAGATTGATAGATGGTAGATAGTGATTAGGACAATATAACTTTTTAGCATTTTAAGTACAACTTTGGGTATAGCACTTGTACCCAAAAACCTATCATGCAAAACAGGCCATAGGTCATCTGATATTAGCATTTTTTGTCTAGAGCTTTCTTAGTAACTACCAAATCTATGATCCATACTAGAGCAACTAAGAGAAGGATAAAGAAGGTAAAATGATATATTTATAATAGTTTATAAATTAATTCAACCATATTTCATAAATTTTGTTTATAACATATTGAATCTATTAGATATGCTACAAATAAATTAAATTATAATATACTTTTTGCATAAGTTGTAGTTCAAAAAGGCAAACAAATATACTTTTGCAGACAAGTAAACTTTTTCGAATTGTACTAATAGTTTAAAAGTAAATTTTAAAGACATTTTAGTCAGTGTTGATATTAATTAATATCCACATTAATTAGATAACATAAAAGTATTGAACTTTTGCATGGCTTTTGCACTTGGTAATATACCAAGAACCAAGTGCCCTTATCCAAATACTTAGCTACTATTTAGCCAGTACTAGATAAATCAATTTTTTCCAAATCAAAAATAAGATATTTATCTTTATAGGAAAAAAAACTGCAGTCAAGATGCAATAGTTTTTAACAGGTTATGGATAAAGTTTAAAAATGGTTTTCAAGCATGATATCCCTAATTGGCCTAAATAGCAAAATTTGGTTAACATTAAAAAAGGCAATATATTAGAAATTGTTCGATAATATAAGAAATGAAATGCCACTTAATTAAAAACTTAAAAAGGAAAAACAATGAGAAACAGATGATCTGTGACTAGTTTCAATTGTCTACTATCATTGTCATGCAAAGTAAATGTATTTTGAAGTAGGTTGTTTGCACTTTGAGTGTCCCAAATTTATTTAGACTTCTTACAAAATTTAACTATATCAACTACAGCAACAAAACAAACCATCAGTCAGTGACATAATCTCCTTGGCATTGAATAACAGCATTGCAGTGATCCCAAATTTGATGCAACTCCTGCTGCAGGCTCTCAATCTTTAGACCCCTTGCCCACTGCAACGTTGCCTCTTGCACTTCAACATGGTTCCCAAACTGGTGATGCTCGAAGTCTCGTTTCAGCCAAGAAAGCAAAAACGGTCACAAAGATTAAAATCTGGACCATACAGTGCCTAGTGCAGCAGTTGGATGCCTTGTTTCTCCATGAATGTTGAGTTACTGCAGCTATGTAAGGCTGGGCATTGTCCCACTGCCAGATCACCTGATCAAGATGAATTGGTTGACTTCTTAAAGATTGCCAGAGATTCCTGGTTTGCTGAACAAAGTTGACAATGAACTTTGCATCCACTGACTGTCCTGGTTTGGTTGTTTCAAATGAAAACCTTTTGCTGGGAGTGAAGGCTGCAACAAGCAAAGTCTTCTTGTTTGTCATGCATCTTCTTACCACCTGGGGCCTAGGCTCCCCTTTGACAGCCAGCATCTATTGCTTATTTTGCAGGGCAAGCCTTCAAAGAAGATCTAGGACTCATCTTGGGTGACCAACTTGTCTATGATGTTTTTGATTCCTTCACTCTGAAACACACTGTGGATGTTTCTGGCACATGCCACCCTAGCCTGTTTGTTGGCCTTGGTGAGGTAATGGGACACCCATACTGATGTGATACAATGCAGCTCCAGGTCTTCTCTTAAAATTCGATGCACTGTTGACTTATCAACCTCCAGCCAGTCAGCAAGGGTCCATACTGACACTTTTGGATCATCTTCAATCAGAACACGCATATTGCTGATCAGCTCTGGTGTTCAAGTTGATCAAGGTCTCCCAGCACCGCTGGCACTCGGGCAGTCGCCTGGTCCTTTAGTGGGGCTGGTCTTGGCATCAGCAGTGGCTTCCTTGAAATAATTAAATACAGTTGCATGGCATGGAGCCCCATTGCCATACATAAAAGACAACTCTTCAAAGCACTGTTGAGTACTGATTCCAAGCTGCTGCTATGTCCATGCATAAAATCTAAAGTTTTCTTTGCTTGGCTCCATTCATTTTTGCACTGGTGTTGCAGTAGGCAAAACTGAGCTATAAAAATCTATTAGGGATGCACAAGAGAAGGTGCAGTGATACTTAAATTTCTTGTGCGTCTTCGGTACTATCTATGGTAGCATGTGGTGTGCTGACAGCTGTAGCTATAGTTCACTCTTCAAATAGCAGCAATAATCTAAATAAATTTGGGACATCTAAAGTATATAAATGAGCAAAGTTAGGAAAATAGGTTGTATATGCTAAACAAAAATTATTGATTATGAAATGAAAGGTGAGGAGCAAGGGTAAGGGACAAAGATAGTTGAGTTACAAAATTCAGTCTTAGCAGTTTTACTGAATCAGAAAACAATTAGCTTGCGGATATGAGCATTGCAAAACTGTACCCAAGAAATTTCTTACACAATTTCAAATTTTGCACCTTTTGATACAAGCAAAATGTCATACACTAAGAGCCATCAAAAAGCTGAATATGTCTTTATGAATGGCATTTAAATCAAAGCCAATAAGTGAATAAATTATTAAATCAATATTTGTTGCTTTTTCACCGCTTCAATAGAAGCAGTTTTTTAATGTTGCATGCATGCATCTAGGCTACACAAAAGCCATATACCACTCTGCAAACTTCAAAATTGTGTTGGAAATTTATTGGGTATAGTTTTGTAATGCTCATAGGTTTTGGCAGGCACATGGTATTGCTGTAACATTTTATGCTTTAATAAAACAAGTGTGAAAGAGAATGTAGGTCGAATTTTAACTTATTTAAACAATCCTGCTGTCTATAGCAAACATAGTCTAGAAACTTTTGCAACACTCCTTTGTATATATACATGGTATAACAACATGACTAATTAGCACTCAGATAAATTCTCAACTGTATAAATGCTAAGCAAAATTTAAATAAATATAAAAACCAAATATACTTAAGCCTATAACTCAAGTCAAAATAATCTTAGCAATAAAACAAATCTTAGAACTACAATAGACTACAGTATTGTGGTGGCCAGACTGTATGCGACTGGCAGCACCAGTGCAGCTGCATTGAAACCCCCCCCCTCCCAACCTGTCTAGCTGAAGTGGGATGGGTGCGCACCAAGCTGGCCGGCTTGCTAAGCTGGGGGATGGGTTAGTATAGCCTATCACGCCACACCACCTGTTCACACCTCCCTAGGCCCCTCAATCTCACACTATTTGTATAAATATAAATATGTGCGCAAAGTAGTGCAAAATCTTTGCTGCCATTCCATCTATTGAACTAATTAAGGCCTTCTGCCTCAGTATAATATAATAAAAATGCATTTGTAATTGATTACAGGTTACTAGTATTGGGTAATTCCACGAGATGACGGTCATTGGGTTGGAGCAAATAATAATCAGTAATCATACAAAAGACAAACTAAATTGAGACTTTGTGAGTTCTATATTTATGGGCGTGACCTCTAGATTGAGATGAGATACATTTTAAAGTCATTTTTTACTGTGTTGATTTAGCAGAGAGAAACTTTCAATGACGGTCATTTTTGGTGAAAGTTTATGTATCCAACTTTATAACTTAAGTTTAAGATTCCTGTGAATCAGGCAAGTTTTTGTCTCAATTGATCATTAATTGTAGTAAACAATAGCTAGATGAATGGTTACAAACAATTATTACATTTTAGTAGATAACTTTAACTGTGTTGCACATTTTTTCTTAAATGACGGTCGTTGACTGACGGTCGTTTGTTTCAAAATGACCTGGAAAAAAGTTATTAGGATTTCTATTTTAGATAAATCTTGGTTAAAAGATTGTTTATAATCCATAGTTGTTCATATAAAAACTATAACTTGCTTGTCTAACCATAAAATTTATTATACCTGTTTCACATTTCAGATCAAACGTACTTATGCACCTTCAACAAAAACATCACTTCATGATTGCACAACTCAACATATGATCATAAAGATGGACAGTCCTAATCTATTCAAGAATTCAAAGAATAGAATATAACAATTAACAAAACCAAAGGCAAATACAGATTATTTGTTAGGCAATAAGCAGTAGCACCAATGGATAGTAAAAACTTGAGTCTAGTTAGACTACTTATGCTGAAGATTGGGGCATGTGTTAAGGTGCATTGCAAACTAAAGTGGAGAGTTCTAGGTGCATGGTTAGTAATTGGAACAACCTTTTTAATAGTGCAGGTTGAAAATGATTTTAAGGTATCAAACAAGTAATTGACAGTATACATTTTTAATAAAAGACTTGAATTCCACTATATTTTTCTTTACAATCAAAACTGTAAAAACTTTGAAAGAGAAATTGAATAAGTAATTCACATTAAAAAAAGACATGACTTTAGAATATCAGTAAATTCAGTTTTTTGTATAAAATTTAGGAATAAATGATAGCAATTCAGGTTTTATAAAGATCAACAAATTTCAGAATACCAGAAAATGATGGTCGTTAGGTAACTTTGCAGGGTTTTTTTAGCATGTTACACTTATCATAAACTAACAAAAATGACTATAAACTTAAATATAGGCTCAGAAAATATTTTAGCAAAAAATTATCAACTTATAAACCTCTTGAAAATTAGTACAACAACTTTTTGTAAAAAAAAATGATGGTCATTTTTAACACTTAAAAAAGGGAAGTCAAACTTTTTGAAATAAAAAATTATGATAGATAGAACTATATTAGATCATAAAACTTTATAATTTCAGTCTTTAGATATAAGAAAGAAAGATTTTTATTATCTATGCACTTGATGCATTATGTTTATTAACTTTTTTTCTTATTGAAAACTAGATTAAACTTTTTATAATGTCCCGCGGGACATTTAAAATCTTGCAAGGGTACTATGATCAAAACAAAATATATATACCTAGAGGTAGATAAATGTGTATGAAACTACATAAAAATGAAACTATACATAATTATATGCAAAATGAAATATTCACATTTGCAAATAATTTTTTAAAAAATTTATATACCTTTGATGACCCTATCATGGAATAACCCTATTAGTTTTAAAATTATATTTGTAATCCAATATTAGTTTTGGTAATATTTTTTTTAACTTTGCATGCTAAAATGAGGGTACAATTTTGTACTTTTATATCTTATTATTTAAAATAGATTAGTTTACAAAGAAAATACTAATCAATAATTTTTACATGTATAATAATATAAAGAGCTAAAAATATGATATGCAAGTACTGTATTAAAAAAACTACATGCTACATGTATATAGAATGTAGTTAACCACCATGTGTTTTTCACTAAATCACAAAACTATTTTTAGGAAAACCTACAAGCCAATTGTCTGCCCTGCAATTATACAATTTTTTATTTACCTTCTTTATTAGCTGATAAATTTTTTCGAAATTTTGGGCACAAAAATTAGTAGGCAATAATTGCTCAAAATGCCACCTGGAAAGATCAATTAAGTGTTTTGGATTTTTCTGGAAAATGTCGCTAAGTTCTTTCATAATCTTTTTATCATTAAAAGCCGATTCTTCAAGGCAATTTCCTGAATGGATGCAGATTGGCCAATTTTATGATAATTTTTCTGTGGCTTTTAAACTCGTTCGGCCGGAAAATTTCTGTATAAAAAGTCCTCAGAATTAAGCTTCGATGAAACTAATCAATAATTTATGCGCCAGGCTGGCGAGTCATGTCTGACGCAGACCTAGCGCAGCAGCAGCAGACTGCTGTTGCAGAAGAACAACAGCAACAACAAGAACAAGTTGCTGCTATTTCGAACGAACAGGTTCAACAGGAGGCTGCTTGCGGCAGCTTCCAGGAGCAGCAACCGGAGGA
Source organism: Macrostomum lignano (assembly GCA_002269645.1). NCBI lineage: Eukaryota > Metazoa > Platyhelminthes > Macrostomidae > Macrostomum > Macrostomum lignano. The sequence goes on from NIVC01000016.1 coordinate 612,721, forward strand.
CGCCGAGGTTGCGAATGCCGAGCACGCTGTTGCGGTGGACGAGGCGAAAGCAGCAGACAGCCAGCTGGAGCCAGGCGCCGGTAATGCAGCAGACGAGTTTGGGGCTGACGCTCGACCAATGCAGGGCCTGGACTCGATTCTGGCCAACACGGACGCCATCGATGTTGATCAGTACCAGCCCCAGCCCACCCAGGGCTGGCAGCACCAGCATCCGCTGTCAGCCGCTGCATCGGCTACTTCGCCAACTGCCAGGCAGCCGGCAAAGTACATCTGCCGGGAGTGCGGCCGCGGCTACGCTAACAAGTCCTCGTTGAGAACGCACGCCAGAGGTGCACACGCCGATCTGCTGGGCCAAGGAGGCGGCGGCGCGGCAGGATCAGCCAGGCTGTTCAACTGTCCCCACTGCGACTTTGCCAGCCCGTTTCGGGGCAACCTGGACCGGCACGTGCTGTCGCAGCACACGGCCGGCAGGGAGCGAAGCTTCGGCTGCCAGCAGTGCGGCCAGATGTTCTACACGGCTAGCCAGATGCGTGAGCACTGCCGCTCTGTGCACTCGGACAGCAGCCACCGATGCGAGCAGTGCGGCAAGCAGTTCAACACTAAACTTCGGCTCCGTCAGCACATGGACACGCACAATCCCACTAAGCCGCACGTGTGCGACATGCCCGGCTGCGAGCGGGCCTTTCGCACGGCCAAATACTTGAAGAATCACAAAGACGAATTTCACAAGCTGCAGCCGCACCAATACAACTGTCCGATAGCCAATTGCGGCGCCGTATTCTATAAGAAGACGCACATGAAGCGGCACATGGAGGTGCACGGCGGGGCCAAGAGTTTCCGCTGTCTATGGCCGGACTGCGAGCGGGCCTTCAGGACTCACGGGGCCCTGCAGATTCACAGGTACAAGCACACTGGGGAGAAGCCGCTAGGCTGCGGCCTGTGCGAGTACAGGTGCCGGCAGAAGATCTGCCTGTTCAATCACCACAGGCGAGCTCATCCGGACACCGCTCTGCCTGCTCAGCTGGCTAATCTGGCGCAGAGACGCCGCCGGCCGCGGCTGGCCCAGCCGAATGCCGCCAACGACGCTGTTGGTGGTGCCGCCATTGGAGACTCTGCGGCAGCAGCGGCGGCTGCCGCATCATCCGAGGACGACGACGATGATGAAGACGTAGAAGAAGACGGCGACGACGAGGAGAACAATGGAGGCCAGGCGCAGCAGCAGCCTGGTGGGCATCGGCAGCGGCCGCTTGACGCTTCGCTAGCCGCTTCGTCGGCTGGTGGAGCCGCCGCTGAGCACGACGCCGACTGTCTGTACGGATTCAGCGACTTTGAGAACAGCGACGGCAATATTGGAGGCGGCGTTGGCAGCGTCGGCGCCTTCCTCCCGCAGGCCGACTGCTCCTCTGGCGGCGGCGGTCCCGGCGGCTCGGCTGGTCCGAAGCTCGACTCCCAGATTGACGGTATCATTAGCAATCTTGAGCAGGACTCGAATCTTATCGACTTTCTTGAGGAGCGCGTCCAGCATCCTCATCAGCAGCCCATGAGCCAGGCGCCGCATCATCAGCCGGCGCAGAAGCTGGGTTATTCGATCAACGATTTGGTTTTCCCCGGCAACAGCAGTCAGCGGGCGGCGCCGGCGCACCTGGGCGGGTTTGGCATTCGCTCGCCGACAATCTGCCGATCGGCGGCGCGCCCAGCGCCGACTCCTCGGCGAGTCCCAACGGCAACGCGCCCAGCGGCCACAGCACCGGCAGCAACAGCAACGGCCACCACGGCTGCCCAGCCGGCAGCAGCAAAGACTTCCTCGACGAGGTGTTGGAAGACATTCAGAGCATTCAGGAGAAGGAGCGGGGCGGCGCCGCCGCTGCCGCTACTGCCGGGTCCTTCAGCTTCGACCGACCGTCGCCTTTTATTGGCGCCAGGCCGGCGCCGCCGTTGGCCGACGCGTCCGCTTGGAGCGACTCGTCCGGCTATTCGAGCGGCCACGACACCGCCCTGCCGCCCAAGGAGCCCACGCCAGCCGCCGCCGCCGCTGCAGCTGCCGCCGCCGCCGCTGCCGCAGCCGCCGCAGCCGCTTCAAGGCCGCTGGGTCCTATCCCGCCTGGCCTGTTTCCGCCCTACTATCCTGCCGCAGGGCCTTACCCTGGCAGCCTGTTTCAGCAGCCTCACCAGCTGCCTTATCACCAGCAGCCGGCTGGTCAGCCATATCGCCAGCTGCATATGGGCGATCATCTGCGCTCTCTGAGCGCGCTGGGCAACAAGTACCTGCCGGACACACCGCAGCAGCCTTACTCTGCTGGCCAGCAGCAGCAGCCGCCGCCGCCACAAGCGCAGCAACCGTGGGATGTGCCCTACAGTGGAGGCCCGCCTGCTGGCCCCTACGACTACTTGAGAAGTCATCTCAGCAGCGATGGTGAGTGAGCTGATTGGTTTGCATAAACCCGAGCAGCCCTGTAAACCCCAATGCAGAATCGCCATGTAAACCCCAATGCAGAATCGAAACCCCAATGCAGAATCGCCCTGTAACCCCAATGCAGAATCCCCTGTAAACCCCAATGCAGAATCGCCCTGTAAACCCCAATGCAGAATCGCCCTGTAAACCCCAATGCAGAATCCCCCTGTAAACCCCAATGCAGAATCGCCCTGTAAACCCCAATGCAGAATCCCCTGTGAACCCCAATGCAGAATCCCCTGTAAACCCCAATGCAGAATCCCCCTGTGAACCCCAATGCAGAATCCCCCTGTGAACCCCAATGCAGAATCCCCCTGTAAACCCCAATGCAGAATCCCCCTGTGAACCCCAATGCAGAATCCCCCTGTAAACCCCAATGCAGAATCCCCCTGTGAACCCCAATGCAGAATCCCCTGTAAACCCAATGCAGAATCCCCCTGTGAACCCCAATGCAGAATCCCCTGTGAACCCCAATGCAGAGTCGCCCAGCACCGCTATGCTTACTAGCTGTGGCAGAATCTGCCTCTTGAAGCAGATGGCTCCTATACCCTGTAGGCTGGCCGGCCACGCCGCCTTTACCCACGTGCCTCAGCCTTCCCTGCACTGCATCTCTTGCTCTGGCTCGTTCTATTCTCAGCCTGTGATGTTTTCCCTATTCGGCTGCGCTGCCCGACCTTGAAAAGCCAGCCTCTCCTCCGCCTCATCCTCACTCCGCCCACGCGCTCTCAGTTGCGCAGACTTTGGAGGGAAGCCACCCTCGGACTGGGCTGTCCTCATTTCCCCTTCTCTCACCCCCTTCTTGGCTGTCCAGTCCACGGTCTGTAGCTGATACCCTGGACAGAGCGGCGTCCCTTCCACTTCCCCTACCCCAGTGTTCAAGCCAAAGAGGAATCGAATTCAATTTTTTTTGTTCATTTTCGAGAGAAACAAAAATATTGCTGTCTTTTATTATTATGGGATTTTTATTGTAGTATAATTGTGGCAGTAAAATTATATATATTATATACATTAATTGTTAATTCGGTCAGTGCATATGCATGCATAGATATTTAGTGTAGGTGTGAGAGTGGGTGCCTGTGCCTGACCCTGGCCTGGCCTGGCACAGATTAGTGAGGAGCTGAGCGTGCTACGAGTGAGTGAGTGAGTGAGAGGGAGAGAGACAGAGAGAGGAGGCAAGAGTGCCGCTTCAGGGTTCGCGCACTCGCCCTCTCACCGCCACCGCCCCCTCTGTCCCTCCGTCACACCCTCCGCGAGTGCCGAGCGTGTCCCCGCTGTAATAGACTGAGGCTTTAAACCCCAGACCGGCGCGCAGCGTACGCAGGGGCATTGGTGGGGCGGGGTGTTGGAATTCGCAGTGTAAAAAGCTCCGAGGGGCTTAAGGTAAAGGGAGGAAGGCGGAGCCGCTCCCCCCGGCAGAGACGGAACAGCTTTAGCGCGTACACTTTCCCACCCCCTCTCAGCTGCTGAACACACTGTAGCCATAGGGAGAGGGGTAGGATGGAAGCACCGAAGTCCCGTTCCGTTCTGTTCCCCCAGTTTCTGGCGCGGCCGGACTTCAAAATTGCGCCCCTCAAGCCTCCCACCGATCCCATCAGTTCCCCTTCCTCCCCTTCTATCCCGTTTCTTTGCCGGCCGTGTGCGTTGACTCATTTTTGTGCCGCGGCCGCCGCCTCTCTCTCTCTCTCTCTCTCTCTCTCTCTCTCTCTCTCTCTCTCTCTCTCTCTCTCTCTCTCTCTCTCTCTCTCTTCTCTCTCTCTCTCTCTCTCTCTCTCTCTCTCTCTCTCTCTCTCTCTCTCTCTCGGAGCTTGGTAGAATGGACAACCAAGCCTTACCAGCAGCAGCAGCTTAGAGGAGCCCGAGGGTGTCGCCTCTTCCCTATCCCCCCCTGTCTATCGATATACCGTAAGACCAGTTTTTCCAAGGTCTTCTTTTCTCTTTCAGCGTTCTCTTAGACTCGGAGGACTCTCGGTCGAGTCTGAGACAAGAGACAATGAATTTTACAGCCCGGCCTGCGCCTCTTGCTGTGACCTTAAAAAGAATCGCCGCCCTCGTGTGACTTGGGAAAGTGGGGGGGGGGATGCCTCCTGCCTGCGTTTCGAGCGCGCAGGCACTCCTGAGGCCTTTCTCTTTCCCTGCCTTTCATTCTCTTGCGCAAACTTTGTCACCTTGGGGACCCGAGACAGTCGGTGCGCTTTTTGTGCGCATTGTACCCTCCTCTCTGCCCCTCCGTACTCTCTATCTACCTACCGCTTTTGTGACTCCAGTCTTCTCTCAGGCCCGCTAGCTAGAAATGCTTGTTGTATAAAGCAGGGGTCAGAAATTCTTTTACCTCAGCGGCGAGATAAAAAATTTTGCTCCTGGCTTGATGAGAGAGAAAAGGTGAGGGAATAAATGACAGTGAAGAAGGCAGAGATGTGAGAGAAGAGGGAAGAAAAGATGTGAGACTGTAGTAGGCGAGAAAGGAGATGAGATTAGAGATGAAATAAAAAATGAAAAAATAGAAGAGATAAGATAAGGAGAGGAGAGAAGCGAAGCGAGAAGAGGGGAGAGAGTAGAGAAGTGGGGAGAGAGGAGAGGCGAGAGAACGGAAAGATGAGATAAGAAATGATATGAAGAATGAAGAGATAGAAGAGATAAGAGATGGGGAGAAAGGAGAGAAGAGAGCTGAGAATAGACAAATATTGATCGGTCCGGGTTGCTATTTTTAATTTTCAAAGGATAGAGAGGCTTCGCAGGACTGAGTTTGCCAGATAATAATATCAGATAGTTCAGTATTATATCAGATAATAATTCAGTATTAAGTAATATACGGCATAATAATATAATAAGTATATTATTATGCCGTACTAAACATAGTTCGCCGCAAATTCTAGGTGCGCGTGAAAAATCGATATTTTATGCGGAACCAAACACCCCCTCCCCATTTTTTGGATTAAAATTAAATTAATATCCAAACTACACTACTGCTGGGACTCCATTCAGTAGGCATAGTTGGCGCATAGAGGCTAAAAAATTAATAATTGACTATCGGAGCGGCAGTTCCTCCGATAATCTGTTTTGTTCGCAAGAGAAGCAACCCAATCCTTCTTTACGAGGCCGAGTCTGATTAAGAATGATTTTCGATGCTCATTTCCGGTCCAAAATTCCTGTTGCTAACCCACAGCGTCCAAGCCGCCGGACCCGCCTTACCGACCATTTGCCGATTATGCGTCGGCGCCGTACCAGCAGCTGGAGCAGCACCAGCAGCTGCCTTATCAGCAGCATCAGCCTCCTCAGCAGCTTCATCATTCGCAGCAGCAGTCGCCGATGCCGTACAGTTTCTATCAGCCAGGCTATGGCGCATATCAGCAGCACCAGCCTGCCTACCCCATGCCGCCGCCGCCGCCGCCGCCACCGCCGCCGACTTCGCAGCTGAATCACAGGTATCCATTCTGAGCTGCCTGCTGCCTGCAGAATTTCTTGTACACAACAGCAGCATTAGCAGTTGAGCTAACCTGTCTACCTGTTAATTGATTGACACAAGCACACACCTGTCCATTCCAATGCACTGCTCTCGCGGCTACCCCATTCTGTATAAAAAAACTTCTAAACAAATCAGTTTGTAGTTTTTTTTTTCTTTGTAGCTCTAATCCCCCCGCCTAGTAATTCCTTGACTATGGATGCAATGCCTATTAATACTATGTCACAGTCTGTGATCTTGACAGATTAATCCCCTAATCCCGCTTATTAAACAGTTCAAGTCTGCCTTCTACAATCAGTCGCTTTACTGTTTTTCCTTGTCTAATCATGTCGTATTAATTAATCGATATTTTCTATTTCTCTTATCAAAATAATAACTATATTGAAACAGAATCTCAGGGGGCCAGTGTACAGGATCGCGGCAATTTCTTATTGATCCTAGCAAATTTATTATCTTGCTCTGTACAAGCGCATGCCCTACTGTTGCTACTCTGTCTAGTAAAGTGAGTAGTATTCGAGGCAATTTTTTTCCTGTGAATTTTTTGTTTTGTTTAAATAGGTCTGATAAGATTTTACGCATTGTAGGGCGCTTAATTAGTATCCAGCCATGTTCTGTAATGCCTTCCATTATCCTCTTATAATATTGCCATCTGATCCCATATGAGAGTCTCCCTCTGACCCCATCTGGGAGTCGCCCTCTGACCCCATCTGAGAGTCGCCCTCTGATCCCATCTGAGAGTCGCCCTCTGACCCCATCTGAGAGTCGCCCTCTGACCCCATCTGGGAGTCGCCCTCTGACCCCATCTGAGAGTCGCCCTCTGACCCCATATGGGAGTCGCCCTCTGACCCCATCTGAGAGTCGCCCTCTGACCCCATCTGAGAGTCGCCCTCTGACCCCATCTGAGAGTCGCCCTCTGACCCCATAAGAGAATCGCCCTTTGACCCCATATGAGAGTCGCCCTCTGACCCCATATGAGAGTCGCCCTCTGACCCCATCTGAGAGTCGCCCTCTGACCCCATATGAGAGTCTCCCTCTGACCCCATCTGAGAGTCGCCCTCTGACCCCATATGAGAGTCTCCCTCTGACCCCATATGAGAGTCGCCCTCTGACTCCATAAGAGAATCGCCCTCTGACCCCATCTGAGAGTCGCCCTCTGATCCCATAAGAGAATCGCCCTCTGACCCCATCTGAGAGTCGCCCTCTGACCCCATAAGAGAATCGCCCTCTGATCCCATCTGAGAGTCTCCCTCTGACCCCATATGAGAGTCGCCCTCTGACCCCATAAGAGAATCGCCCTCTGACCCCATATGAGAGTCTCCCTCTGACCCCATCTGAGAGTCGCCCTCTGACCCCATCTGAGAGTCGCCCTCTGACTGAGAGTCGCCCTCTGATCCCATCTGAGAGTCGCCCTCTGACCCCATGAGAGAATCGCCCTCTGACCCCATCTGAGAGTCGCCCTCTGACCTCATCTGAGGGTCGCCCTCTGACCCCATGAGAGAATCGCCCTCTGACCCCATCTGAGAGTCGCCTTCTGACCCCATCTGAGAGTCGCCCTCTGACCCCATGAGAGAATCGCCCTCTGACCCCATATGAGAGTCTCCCTCTGACCTCATATGAGAGTCTCCCTCTGACCCCATGAGAGAATCGCCCTCTGACCCCATGAGAGTCGCCCTCTGACCCCATCTGAGGGTCGCCCTCTGACCCCATGAGAGTAGCCCTCTGACCCCATCTGAGAGTCGCCCTCTGACCCCATGAGAGTCAGCCCTTAATCCCTAGAAAGTGGCCTCTGACCCCCATTGAGTTTGGTCAATCACCGGCATTATAATTTCACAAAAAGTGTACCTACTCATTTTAGTACTACATATTGCCTTTTGCGAATAAATTTGTCAGAAAAAATGTTTCGACTTTTTACCAACGCTCTGCTCAGCTACTGAATTTGCATAGCAACTAACTTCAGAGTTTTGACAGTAGGTCTATTCTAGGTCTGCTTGCAGCGCCTAGTTGTCCTGCAGAAGACAATTTGTCTGCGTTGTGGCTTTTATGATTTTTTATAAATTCTTCCAAAATGTTTAAATAATAACACCAACTGACAATGCTCATAGCTGCACAGGACTGGGAGTGAAAGACTGGCACATGGCTGACTTTTTTATCTTTTTTTTACTACTGCTGCTGATACTACTGTTAATAAGTATAATATACTACTGCTATGCATTGCTCATTTTAGTGTATTTATAATCTTGTGTGCATGTGCTCCATCCGAAGCCCGGCACTCACCAGTTTTCTATAGATATCCCGCCTCATCTGTGGCCCAGCATCCCCAGCTTCACCTATGCGTGAGTGCTTGTACTCCCTTTGTCATTTCATATTTCATATTGCAAATAAACACACGCATAGCCTATGCAGAACTTGACAGTTGCGTCCCTGACAGTTCTGATTGAGACAGACCTTTCCTTGCTCATGATGATCACTTTTTCAATCTGTTAACCGTCTGTCCGCCATCCAGATCGAGATTGTAGTGATCGTTTGTGCACTTTAACAGACACGGGCACTTCGATAACAAAATTACCTCTGCTATTGGTTTTATCGACTATTTATTTTTTATTTATTGTCCTTTGCGTTTTAAGTCCACGTCTGGATATTCAATAAATCGTCCTTTCGGGCCAGGATAGAAAGTGTCAGGATCGGAATCGTCAGAATTGGGAATTGTCAGGATTGGAAATGTCAGGATTGGAATTGTCAGGATTGGAATTGTCAGAATAGGAATTGTCAGGATTGGAATTGTCAGAATAGGAATTGTCAGGATTGGAATTGTCAGGATTGGAAATGTCAGGATTGGAATTGTCAGAATAGGAATTGTCAGGATTGGAATTGTCAGGATTGGAAATGTCAGGATTGGAATTGTCAGGATTGGAAGTGTCAGGATTGGAATTGTCAGGATTGGAAGTGTCAGGATTGGAATTGTCAGAATAGGAATTGTCAGGATTGGAATTGTCAGGATTGGAAATGTCAGGATCGGAATCGTCAGGATTGGAAATGTCAGAATTGGAACTGGCAGATTTGGGAATTGTCAGGATTGGAATTGTCAGGATTTGAATTGTCAGGATTTGAATTGTCAAGATTGGAATTTTCAGAATAGGAATTGTCAGGATTTGAATTGTCAGGATTGGAATTGTCAGGATTGGAATTGTCAGAATAGGAATTGTCAGGATTGGAAATGTCAGGATTGGAAATGTCAGGATTGGAAGTGTCAGGATTGGAAATGTCAGGATTGGAAGTGTCAGGATTGGAAATGTCAGGATTGGAAGTGTCAGGATTGGAAATGTCAGGATTGGAAATGTCAGGATTGGAATTGTCAGGATTGGAATTGTCAGGATTGGAAGTGTCAGGATTGGGAAGTGTCAGGATTGGAAGTGTCAGGATTGGAAGTGTCAGGATTGGAATTTTCAGGATTGGAAGTGTCAGGATTGGAAGTGTCAGGATTGGAAGTGTCAAGATTGGAAGTGTCAGGATTGGAAGTGTCAGGATTGGAAGTGTCAGGATTGGAAGTGTCAGGATTGGAATTGTCAGGATCGGAAGTGTCAGGAGAGGAATTGTCAGGATTGGGAAGTGTCAGGATTAAAATTGTCAGGATTGGAATTGTCAGGATTGGAAGTGTCAGGATTGGGAAGTGTCGAGACTGAGAAGTGCTCAAGATCCCTGGCTCGCTTCTATTTCCAAGCAATCTTGTCTGACACGAAGGCTGTTTATCCCCAACGCGGTGACTCGCGCTTGGGGAGTTGGAATTGATCGAAAATTTCAAACTGTCTTGGATATTCACTGCTGCCCAGTGACAGTCCGGTGGATGCTTTTAGTTGTAAACTGTGGAATTTCCTTTTTTGAAGAAGGCAGAAGCAGACGCTTGCAAGGAAAACGATGAGTGATGGCGATGTAAACAGGGGAGATCGAACGTATGGAGGCGCAGTCTGTTTATTGCGCACTTCTGCTTTCGAAAGCATGAGCTGCAGAAGTCGCCTTGGTAGGCTGACTGCAGAAGCAGATCTGTCGATAGCGCGAGGTTGAAAGGCCGCAGAGTGTCATGCGCACTGTGCCTGAACTTCGGCTATGAAATCGTGGCCGAATTCCTGTCGCTTAGCCGCCCTACATATTTTTTCCTGTCTAGATGCACCTAACAGCCGCTCCTACTGGCACATCCATTCTACCACACCAATCTACCAAACCGCTCACCCAATTTGCCAACCGCTCCACCAATCTACCAAACTGCTCATCCAATCTTCCAAACCGCTCCACCAATCTACCAAACTTCTCATCCAATCTACCAAACCGCTCTACCAATCTACCAAACCGCTCCACCAATCTACCAAACCGCTCCACCAATCTGCCAACCGCTCATTCAATCTACCAAATCGCTCATCCAATCTACCAGATTGCTTATCCAATCAACCAAACCGCTCCAACAATCTACCAAACTGCTCCTTTATCTACCAAACTGCTCCTTTATCTACCAAACCGCTCCTCCAATCTACCGAACTGCTCCTTTATCTACCAAACTGCTCCTTTATCTACCAAACCGCTCCTCCAATCTACCGAACTGCTCCTACAATCTACCAGATTGCTTATCTAATCTACGAAACCGCTCCACCAATCTACCAAACCGCAATCCAATCTACACAATACTTACCTAGGCTGGCTAACCTCATACTGGGGCGCCAGAAAGCCGCATACAGGAGGTGCAGCATAATGCATTGATACTGCAGAACCAATTGGCTGCCCAAGCGCCCAGCCAATGGCAGCGGCAGCCAATAATTCCTTCTCGCCGACCCATTTTATACTGCCTGATCAGGGGGATAATACCAAGTCATTGTCGCATTAGATCGAGAGGGATCTTCGGAAATTAAATTATGCCTAATATTTTTGTTCAATAAAAGATTGAAGATCTGAGAAACTTCTAAAGTACACCTCGAGATCGGTCAAAATACTCTGGATCGAAGGATGCAGCACAGCCATCTTTCCACGGCTGGCGCTCCGGCTGCTGGAACCTGCGAGGACGATCTGTGCAGCTGCAGCAGTAGCTATGCTGAGTTCGCTGCCGCTGCTAGGAGACTCAATATGGTGAGGCTGGGATGAGTATGGAGAAGCTGGGGTGAGTATGATGAGGCTGGGGTGAGTATGGTGAGGCTGGGATGAGTATGGAGAAGCTGGGGTGAGCATGATGAGGCTGGGTGAGTATGGTGAGGCTGGGGGAGTATGATAAAGCTGGGGTGAGTATGGTGAGGCTGGGGTGAGTATGGTGAGGCTGGGGTGAGTATGGTGAGGCTGGGGTGAGTATGATGAGGCTGGGGTGAGTATGGTGAGGCTGGGGTGAGTATGGTGAGGCTGGGGTGAGTATGGTGAGGCTGGGGTGAGTATGGTGAGGCTGGGGTGAGTATGGTGAGGCTGGGGTGAGTATGGTGAGGCTGGGGGAGTATGATAAAGCTGGGGTGAGTATGGTGAGGCTGGGGTGAGTATGGTGAGGCTGGGGCAGTATGATGAGGCTGGGGTGAGTATGATGAGGCTGGGGTGAGTATGGTGAGGCTGGGGTGAGTATGGTTAGGCTTAGAGGCAGTTAGGGTTAAGATGAGCATGATGAGACTGGAATGACTATAATGATTATGATAGCTGGGATGACTATGATGCAGTTGGCATAGACTATGATGGAGCTAGGATAGATTCTGATGAAGCTAGGATAGATTCTGATGAAGCTAGGATAGATTCTGATGAAGCTAGGATAGATTCTGATGAAGCTAGGATAGATTCTGATGAAGCTAGGATAGATACTGATGAAGCTAGGATAGATTCTGATGAAGCTAGGATAGATACTGATGAAGCTAGGATAGATTCTGATGAAGTTAGTATAGGTTATGATGAAGCTAGTATAGATTCTGATGAAGCTAGGATAGATTCTGATGAAGCTAGGATAGATACTGATGAAGCTAGTATAGATTCTGATGAAGCTAGGATAGATACTGATGAAGCTAGGATAGATTCTGATGAAGCTAGGATAGATACTGATGAAGCTAGGATACGCTCGTAGATTCTGATGAAGTTAGTATAGGTTATGATGAAGCTAGTATAGTTTCTGATGAAGCTAGGATAGATTATGATGAAGCTAGGATAGATTGTGATTAAGCTAGGATAGATACTGATGAAGCTAGTATAGATTCTGATGAAGCTAGGATAGATACTGATGAAGCTAGGATAGATTCTGATGAAGCTAGGATAGATACTGATGAAGCTAGGATACGCTCGTAGATTCTGATGAAGTTAGTATAGGTTATGATGAAGCTAGTATAGTTTCTGATGAAGCTAGGATAGATTATGATGAAGCTAGGATAGATTGTGATTAAGCTAGGATAGATTATGATGAAGCTAGGATAGATTATGATGAAGCTAGGATGGATTGTGATGAAGCTAGGATAGATCATGATGAAGCTGGGGATGCGGCAGGTCCGTGGCGTTAAGCCAGACTCATGGGAAACAAGGAAAATTTGAATTTTTACAGGAAGCAAGCAGATTATTCCTTTATTTAACCCAAAAAATAATCCACGGTGGAAATTTTTTTTCAAAAATTCTGTTCCAGTGCGTTTTGCATATTTTGTTTTTACTCTTGCTGACCGACCGACTTGCGCCTCCGGCCTGCGCTTCCCTGCTGGCAAAAATTTTGGCGGCGAACAAATTTAATAGAAACTCTTGTCCCAGAATTGCGGCCATGCAGCTGATCGTCACGCAACTGGGCCCAGTTTTCCTCTTTATTATTCTCGTAATTTTCATTTTTAATCGAATGCTTGTCTGCCTTCTTCGGCGCCCTCTATCGGCTGCTAATTCAATACGCAATTAATCCCTCTGTGCTCTTGTAAAAAACCGACTCTCAGAGCCTTGTGCGACTCAAATCCCCCATTTCAAATCCACAACTCAGCTTTTAAAAGCTTTTTCAATTGATGCAATAGTCTCTCAGATAGACAGACAGACAGACAGACACTAAGACACACACACACAGACAGACAGACAGACAGACAGACAGACAGACAGACAGACAGACAGACAGACAGACAGACAGACAGACAGACAGACAGACAGACAGACAGACAGACAGACAGACAGACAGACAGACAGACAGACAGACAGACAGACAGACAGACAGACAGACAGACAGACAGACAGACAGACAGACAGACAGACAGACAGACAGACAGACAGACAGACAGACAGACAGACAGACAGACAGACAGACAGACAGACAGACAGACAGACAGACAGACAGACAGACAGACAGACAGACAGGCAGGCAGGCAGACAGACAGGCAGGCAGGCAGGCAGACAGACAGACAGGCAGACGAGACAGACAAATGCTGAGACAGGCACCCAGGCAGTTGGACAGGCAGTAAGACAGATACAAAGACATTTAGGCAGGCAGGCAGACTCAGGAGTGCTGCTCTCCGTTATCCAAGCAGAAGCGAAACTGACTCAACTGTAAAATGCCCCCCGAGAGACTGCCAGAGAAAGGCGCATACAGCATCTGAATGCAATGCGGAGATCCCTAACGCATTAATAATTCAACAATGCAATGGTTTAGAGAGACAGAAGACGCAGGCTGACATGCCCTACGGTGGTCAGCTTGTGCCGGATTCAGCTTCTGCCAGAGAGAGCAGAGACTGCTGCTGTAGGCTCTGATGGAACCAGTAGAGATCAGGCTGGCTGATGCTGAGGGCAGGGCAGAAGGCCCGCCCCACAGCGCACGTCAGATGGCGCTGTCAGTCAGTCAGCGGCCCAAAACTGGTAGCTGGTAGCAGCCAAAGTGCCGCTAATTTCGCGCCATTTAGCAATGTGTTTTGTTTATAGCTGCGACTCTGCGATGTCCGGCTTGATTGATGTCCGCCCCAATGCTATCAGTTGCTGCGCATCGAGAGACACAGAAAGACAGGCAGACACAAGACGGAGTACAGGAAGATGCCAAAACAGAGAGTCATAGCCCCATTTTCTGCTTTCAGAAGAACAAAAAAGCTGCTTGCTTCTGTCACTTCCATTGCTTCTCTGAAAGCAGAAAAAATTCCAAATTTTGTCGCCCGGCCCATGTCCTGCCCCTATTCTCTCTGCTCTACCTGCTTCTTCCAGTCGAAATCTCCCATCTCTTCAACCCCCTATTTCCCCCACTCTCCCCGGGCTTGCGCGCTCCGTGCATCAGGTTCAATTTTACTTTATTGGCTCTCTTAAACTGCCCGAATCTCCCCCGTTGTCATATCCCCTCTCTGCCTCTCACATCTCCCCTCTCTGCCTCTCTCATCTCCCCTCTCTGCCTCTCTCATCTCCCCTCTCTGCCTCTCACATCTCCCCTCTCTGCCTCTCTCATCTCCCCTCTCTGCCTCTCTTATCTCCCCTCTCTGCCTCTCTCATCTCCCCTCTCTGCCTCTCTTATCTCCCCTCTCTGCCTCTCTCATCTCCCCTCTCTGCCTCTCCCATCTCCCCTCTCTGCCTCTCTCATCTCCCCTCTCTGCCTCTCTCATCTCCCCTCTCTGCCTCTCTCATCTCCCCTCTCTGCCTCTCTCATCTCCCCTCTCTGCCTCTCATCTCCCCTCTCTGCCTCTCTCATCTCCTCTCTCTGCCTCTTTCATCTCCCCTCTCTGCCTCTCTCATCTCCCCTCTCTGCCTCTCTTATCTCCCCTCTCTGCCTCTCTCATCTCCCCTCTCTGCCTCTCATCTCTTTTCTCTGCCTCTCTCATCTCCCCTCTCTGCCTCTTCCCTCTCTGCCTCTCATCTCCCCTCTCTGCCTCTCTCATCTCCCCCTCCCTGCCTCTCTGTTTCGATCATCTCTCATATCCCCTCTCTGCCTCTGCCTCTCTCATCTCTCATATCCCCTCTTTCATCTCCCATATCCCCTCTCTGCCTCTTTCATCTCCCCTCTCTGCCTCTCATCTCCTCTCTTTGCCTTTTTCATCTCCTCTCTTTGCCTTTTTCATCTCCTCTCTCTGCCTCTCTCATCTCTGCCTGTCTCCTCTCTTCCCCTCTGCCTCTCATCTCCCCCTCCCTCCCCCTCTCAAAATTTAACTTCACAGTCTTTCAAACCGCAGCAACTCCCGCACACAGAGTGCTGCAATACTCTTTAATGGCCTACTAAGTCTATAAATTAATGTCTAAGAGCATTCAGGAACTTGGGGCATCACGAGATCAGGAAATTGGCGCGCATCCCTGATATATAAATAAGTATATAAGACTTAATGAAATTAGGTTGACCACCTACCTTCACATATAATAATCGAACTAAGTAATACACAAGCCAGTACACTATGATATTGCCATCTCTCTCTCTCACTCTCAGGTGTGCTGTTTCTTGTTCTACACACACCTCTGATTAGCAGGTAGATGTGTGGCTACAAAGCTGGCAGAAGGCCAGGCCTGAGAAGCGATCAATACCTCATCACTCCAGCCAGGCGCGGACCTGTTAAGAGAGGCGGGCTTTGAAAAAAACTGCCTTAATTTTTTTACATTGTTCGCTCGCCACTGCTAAGCTTGAAAACTTGAGCTTGGATGGCTACTCAATCAACTCCTCCAGGGGCTGGGCGAAGAGTTGATGAGGCTGAGAGAGAGGCTGAGAGGCATCCCTATGGGAGCTGGAAATTTAGAGATTCTTAATTAAGACCGCGTTTGCCGTGCGATGAGACGAGTTTAATAACCTGTATACGGGATTTGAGCAGCTTTGAGCTTGAAAATTGCCACTTTTGAATGCTGGAGACGTCATTGTTTACTTTGGAGATGCCATTTTGAATGTGAGAAGTGCCATTTTGGAATGGTGAAGATGCCATTTTGAATGTGAGAAGTGCCATTTTGGAATGGTGAAGATGCCATTTTGAATGTGAGAAGTGCCATTTTGAAATGGTGAAGATGCCATTTTGAATGTGAGAAGTGCCATTTTGAAATGGTGAAGATGCCATTCTGAATGTGCGAAGTGCCATTTTGGAACGGTGAAACTTTATTATAAATATTGAAGACGCCATTTTAAATGCTAGTGATGCAATTTTAAACTGTTGAAGATGCCATTTTGATGTTTGGAGTGCCATTTTTGAATATTGAAGATGTCATTTTGAATGTTAAAGATGCCATTTTGAATGCTGGAGACGCCATTTTGAATGCTGGAGACGCCATTTTGATTGCTGGAGACGCCATTTTGAATGCTGGAGACGCCATTTTGAATGCTGGAGACGCCATTTCGAATGCTGGAGACGCCATTTTGAATGCTGGAGACGCCATTTCGAATGCTGGAGACGCCATTTTGAATGCTGGAGACGCCATTTTGTATGCTGGAGACGTCATTTTGAATGCTGGAGACGCCATTTTGAATGCTGGAGACGATATTTTGGACTGTTGAGGATGCCATTTTTGAATATTAAAGATGCCATTTTGAATGTTGAAGATGCCATTTTTTATGTTGAAGATGCCATTTTGAATGTTGAAGATGAAATTTTGAATTTTTAAGATGCAATTTTGAATGTTGAAGACGCCATTTTGAACTTTGAAGATGCAATTTTGAATGTTAAAAGTGCCATTGTTAAATTTTAAAAGCATAGAAGTGCAATTTTGAATGCTGGAGACGCCATTTTGAATGCTGGAGACGACATTTTGAATGTTGGAGACGCCACTTTGAACCTACTAACAAAAAATCCTAAAAGTGGCACGCAGCTGCTGATGCACTGACTAAACACCCCAATGATTTATCCCTTAAAAACTTAAGGTTTAAACTTTCCCACACTTGACTGTGACCAAATTTGTTACCATGGTCTCCTAAATATGGGAAATGTGGGATAAGAAAAAGGAATAGGGAAATGGGCATCAGGGGCGCGAGGGAAGAGTTGCGGCCAAAGCCGCTAATTGTTTATCACTCTCTCGTGGCGCGTCACCCCAGACGCGACCTCTTGGCCTGCAGCAGCCGCCTCGGTGTCGCATGCTGCTGGGGAGAACTGAGGGGCATTTGGGACTGAAAGGGATTAGGGACTAACTAACTGACTGACTGACTGACTGACTGACTGACTGACTGACTGACTGACTGACTGACTGACTGACTGACTGACTGACTGACTGACTGACTGACTGACTGACTGACTGACTGACTGACTGACTGACTGACTGACTGACTGACTGACTGACTGACTGACTGACTGACTGACTGACTGACTGACTGACTGACTGACTGACTGACTGACTGACTGACTGACTGACTGACTGACTGACTGACTGACTGACTGACTGTCCTTGAATCTGCCTCAGTGTCTTTGAATCTGCCTCAGTGTCCTTGAATCCAGCATGGATCAAGGATTCCATAGAAACCAAAAATCACCGCCATCAGTCAACGCCGCGAGCTTCAACACACCCTATTGCTCCTTCGTCCCCAAATCCATAACTCATCCCCGAGTCTTCAGCAAGGGAAGTCAACAGCTAAAGGGAAGTGCAACTGGGCAGGGGATCAGGATTTGCTCGCTGAATAAGGATGGGGAATATTAGGAGTTTTTTGCGCTGACCAACCAGGCCTGACAGCTTTATTATCCCAGCGAGCCAATTTCCTTCAATGCTGCACCAGCCTGCCGAGTTCCGCTGAGCTCTGCTCATTCTTCCTCATCTCCGCCGACTCTCCTGTTGCGTTCTGAGAAGTCCGTCTGAGATCTTTCGGCAAAGCGGGTAGTCCGCTTTCATTCTTCTCGACCGGGATGCGAGCTGGGTGCACTTTTTTGTCCTGCTGTGCGCGCTGTCAGCGGGGTCTTTTGATATGGACACTGCCTGTCTCCCCCACCAGCAACCACTCTCTGCACTCTGCTCTCTGCTCTCTGCTCTCTGCTCTCTCCCCCACTCTCCCCCACTCTCCCCCACTCTCCCCCACTCCCCCACTCCCCCACTCTCCCCCACTCCCCCCCACTCTCCTACACTCTCCCCCACTCTCCCCCACTCTCCCCCACTCCCCACTCTCCCCACTCTCCCCCACTCTCCCCACTCTCCCCCACTCTCCCCCACTCTCCCCACTCCCCCCCAC
Organism: Macrostomum lignano; assembly: GCA_002269645.1. Lineage (NCBI taxonomy): Eukaryota > Metazoa > Platyhelminthes > Macrostomidae > Macrostomum > Macrostomum lignano. The sequence goes on from NIVC01000016.1 coordinate 630,682, forward strand.
TCTCCTACACTCTCCCCACTCCCCCCACTCTCCTACACTCTCCTACACTCTCCCCCACTCTCCCCCACTCTCCCCACTCCCCCACTCCCCCCACTCCCCCACTCTCCCCCACTCCCCCCACTCTCCTACACTCTCCCCACTCTCCCCACTCTCCCCACTCTCCCCCTCCCCCCTCTCCCCACTCTCCCCCCCCACTCTCCCCACTCTCCCCACTCTCCCCACTCCCCCCACTCTCCTACACTCTCCCCCACTCCCCCCACTCTCCTACACTCTCCCCCACTCCCCCCACTCTCCCCACTCTCCCCCACTCTCCCCCACTCCCCCCACTCTCCTACACTCTCCCCACTCCCCCCCACTCTCCTACACTCTCCCCACTCTCCCCCACTCTCCCCACTCTCCCCCACTCTCCTACACTCTCCCCCACTCTCCCCCACTCCCCCACTCTCCTACACTCTCCCCCACTCTCCCCCACTCTCCCCCACTCTCCCCCTCCCCCCTCTCCCCACTCTCCCCACTCCCCCCACTCTCCCCACTCTCCCCACTCCCCCACTCTCCTACACTCTCCCCCACTCCCCCCACTCTCCCACACTCTCCCCCACTCCCCCACTCTCCCCCACTCTCCCCCACTCTCCCCCACTCCCCCCACTCTCCTACACTCTCCCCCACTCCCCCCACTCTCCTACACTCTCCCCCACTCTCCCCCACTCTCCCCACTCTCCCCACTCTCCCCCACTCCCCCACTCTCCCCCACTCTCCACAACTTTCCTTCACTCTCCACTCTCCCCCACTCCCTTTGTAGTGTTTGCTTGCAAGCAAATTTCTGCACATAGCTTTGCATTGACAATTATTACGAGTACACTCGTAATTATTGTTCTATAGAAGTTGCAGACGCCAGCAGTTCCTGCAACTCTCTTCTCTGCCGTAGTTTCTGCTTTAACGTGCGGTCGCCATTAAAAGCAGTCAGAGAGCTCCGTTGACCAAGAAGCTGCAGATAAGCATCTTTCGGGCTAGGGATCACTCTAAAGTAGAACGAAAAATTTTTTATGAGGACTTTATTGGGCCAAAATAATTACTATAAGATTTAGGGTTCAGCGAATTATGCTGCTAATTGCATGGCAACAGGCAACATTTAGTCTCCGAATTCATTGGCTCCTCCACTCTCTCGAACTATCCATAATTTCAGGTGCGCGAGAAAGAAACGAGCAGAAACTTTCCCGAAACACACCGGGGAACAAGGAATTTTTCTTAGAAAAAGCTGCTTCGCGCACCTGGCTCGCTCTCAATCGGTTAAATTTTTCTAAGAAACGCTTGCTCGCGCCGCGTGGTACCTCAAGTATATTTCTCCTACCAATTGGGACTTCAGTCGGGCTTGGCTGGGAAAAAGACTTCCAGATAGTCCCCCTGAGGGGAGAATCTTCCCTAGCTCTCCCCTTTTTCCCTTCTCTCCGTCTCCTCTCTCTCTGGGGATCAAAATGCCTTTCAAAAAACCAGACAATCCGACAGACAAGCGACTATCAGGAGCGACCAGCTGCGCTGCTTGGCGCTCACGGCCGCCTGAAAATGAAGCCGCAGAGCGGGATCAGGGAGGGAAGCGCGAGACGGGGACACAACCCCCTCCCCGATAGCAAATACGAATCCCATGACAGTTTTCCCCAATATCTCCATTCCCACCCACAACTTGTCGTGCATTTTTCCCCTCCAATTTTTTGCGCACTTCTTGTGCAACTGCGGCTGGCAGCGGAGGCAGTGCAAGGGAGGAAACAGCAGCAGAAGAAGCTGCTGCAGGTGCGCAGGCGGGGGCCCCGCTGCACCTCTGCAGCGGCAAGTCAGGCATTTCCTCATCGCTGTCTTCGCCCCAGACTGCTCAGAGCTGGGGGCAGGCTTTGGCATTGCCGCGTGAGCTCACGGCCAGGACTCCTCATTCTTTGTCTCCTACCGTGGGGGCTGGGCTAATTTCGGTTAATGAGTTGGACAAAGTTGACCTCTCTGAACTGCTTTCAGAGTGCTTCCTGCCTGCGGCCAATTTGTATGGCTGGCTGCTTGCGGCTAATTGCTTACCGCCCCTGCCTGCCTGTCTGCCTGCCTGCCTGCCTGTGTGTCTGCCTGTCTGCCTGCCTGTCTGTCTGTCTGCCTGCCTGTCTATCTATCTATCTATCTATCTATCTATCTATCTATCTATCTATCTATCTATCTATCTATCTATCTATCTATCTATCTATCTATCTATCTATCTATCTATCTATCTATCGCAGTTTCCTCTGCCAGCAGCTCCTCTGCCGCAGCCCCCGGACCTCCCCTGGGGAAGCGGCCGCCCTACTCAAGAAGACAGAGGCTGAAAGAAGAAAAAATTCTCTCCATTTCAGAAATGGCGGTGGAGGGAAGGGAAGTGTGAAAACAGCAGGGGTGCCGGGAATTCAGAGCACGCCGGCCTCCACTTGCTTTCGGCCACTCCACGAGGGCTCCCTGCCCCGATCCCCTCCGCCCCCAAGCCGGGCGGACTGTTCCATAAATTCTTCCCACACTTCTGTCTCTCCGCCACAGGCCGAGAGCCACTTGCCTGTCGCCTGGCGCTTTTTCTCGCAATCTAGAATTCCCTCCTCTGCTCAAGCGTTTCAAGCTCGCCTCTAGGAGCAGATTTCCAAGAGCAGAAGATCTGTTGGGGCACGCCTGCCGCATCTCCTACCAAGCGGTTCGATTGAGCCCGCTGGCCGTCTGCAAAAATAAATATTAAAAGCATTCATTTTCTCTATTCCGCATCGAGCTGTCAGACGGTGCCGAATTCCATATTGCTAGCCTGGCCAGGCTGCATTTTAATTTTTCTACCAAGTGATCGGGATCATATTTTTTAGCAGCCAATGGCTGATTGAATAGTGCACACTGATTTTGAAGCAGACAGCCATTTGCCGATATAAGCATGATACCGAGAAGCTATTCTAATTTTAGAGTCGCTATATTTTGTTTATTCGGTATGAGTCAGAATCCCTTTAAGAATCCCTTTAGTACAACCCAAATGAGTCACCAGACAAGACTTAAATGCTTCTATTTTTAGAAACGCTATCAGTGCAACCAATAGGGGTAATCAATAAATGCTTCTATTTTTAGAATCCCTTTAGTGTAACCCAAATGAGTCACCAGACAAGACTGAATGCTTCTATTTTTAGAATCGCTATCAGTGCAACCCAAATGAGTCACCAGACAAGACTGAATGCTTCTATTTTTAGAATCCGCTATCAGTGCAACCCAAATGAGTCACCAGATAAGACTGAATGCTTCTATTTTTAGAATCGGCACAATACTATGATTTCTATATTGCATGCATGAACAAATCCCTCAAGTGAATATTTCTTTCAATGAGCCATCGAGAACTATCCAACCAAGTTAAGCAGGCTGAATTCACACCTGAGCAATCACATAGGACAGCCGATATCGAGTGTACAATGGATGGTGCTCACCCAGACAAACATAGAGAATTAGGGAGGGAGCCAACGACTTAACCCAAAGGCTTCCTGCTGAGGCTTCTCAAGTGCAAACAGCTCACAGCTTCGCACGCGCTGCACTCACTCAAACAGGGCCAGCAGGGCTAAGGGCTTGCATTGTCACGAAGGACGAGAATGGAGCAAGAGCGCGGGTTGAATGACGGGGAAAGCATGACAGTGGATGGCAGACGGACTTGCTCAAGCTGGCATAAAAAAGTTTCTGCACTGTCAGTTCAGGCCGACCGACAGGCCAAGTCCAAATGCCAACTTATCAGCTGCTCAATCTGCCTGGCAACTGAGATAACATCGGCTTTGACTGGAGCCGCCCATCAGTTTTCTTCTTTTTTGATCAACCTCAGGAACTGCAGGATCCGTCTTCTTCCGGTCGGACTGGGCAGCACCGGAACCTCACGGCGGCGGCGCCGGCGGGTCCGCGGTCAGCAAGGTCCGGCTCCGTCACTTCAGAGGACGCCGCCTGCGGCTACGGAGGAAGCTTCGGGAACGGCGGCGGTGGCTGGCGGGAGCGGCTGACGGCAGGCGGCAGCACCGGCAGCACCCCAGCGAGTCCGCTGCTCAGCAGCTACTCAGCTCAGAGAGGACGGGTGAGGCGGAGAGTCTGGGGAGGTGGCCGAAAAAAATTGCCACTGAGACTTGACCACTCTTAAGAATGGGAAAAATTGAAATTTAATAGTTCACAACAGGAAGAATTTCTTCTTTGCGAGAACGTCAGAAAGTGTCAGGACTAGGAAGTGTCAGGACTAGAAAGTGTCAGGACTGGGAAGTGTCAGGATTGGGAAGTGTCAGGATTGGGAAGTGTCAGGACTGGGAAGTGTCAGGATTGGGAAGTGTCAGGACTGGGAAGTGTCAGGATTGGGAAGTGTCAGGATTGAGAAGTGTCAGAATTGGGAAGCGTCAGGATTGGATTTGTCAGATTTATTAGGAAGTGTCAGGACGAGGAAGTGTCAGGACTAGGAAGTGTCAGGACGGGGAAGTGTCAGGACTAGGAAGTGTCAGGACGGGGAAGTGTCAGGACTAGGAAGTGTCAGGACGGGGAAGTGTCAGGACTAGGAAGTGTCAGGACGGGGAAGTGTCAGGACTAGGAAGTGTCAGGACTAGGAAGTGTCAGGACTGGGAAGTGTCAGGACTGGGAGGTGTCAGGATTGGGAAGTGTCAGGACTGCGAAGTGTCAGAATTGGGAAGTGTCAGGATTGGAAAGTGTCAGGACTAGAAGTGTCAGGACGGGGAAGAGTCAGGACGGGGAAGTGTCAGGACTAGGAAGTGTCAGGACGGGGAAGTGTCAGGACTAGGAAGTGTCAGGACGTGGAAGTGTCAGGACTGGGAAGTGTCAGGATTAGGAAGTGTCAGGACTGGGAAGTGTCAGGACTGGAAAGTGTCAGGACTAGAAGTGTCAGGACGGGGAAGTGTCAGGACGGGGAAGTGTCAGGACTAGGAAGTGTCAGGACGGGGAAGTGTCAGGACTAGGAAGTGTCAGGACGGGGAAGGGTCAGGACTAGGAAGTGTCAGGACGGGGAAGTGTCAGGACTAGGAAGTGTCAGGACGGGGAAGTGTCAGGACTGGGAAGGGTCAGGACTGGAAAGTGTCAGGACTAGAAGTGTCAGGACGGGGAAGGTTCAGGACGGGGAAGTGTCAGGATTGGGAAGTGTCAGGACTAGAAGTGTCAGGACGGGGAAGTGTCAGGACTAGGAAGTGTCAGGACTGGCAAGTGTCAGGACTAGGAAGTGTCAAGACTGGGAAGTGTCAGGATTGGGAAGTGTCAGAATTGGGAAGTGTCAGGACTAGGAAGTGTCAGGACGGGGAAGTGTCAGGATTGGGAAGTGTCAGGACTAGGAAGTGTCAGGACTGGGAAGTGTCAGGACTGCGAAGTGTCAGAATTGGGAAGTGTCAGGATTGGAAAGTGTCAGGACTAGAAGTGTCAGGACTAGGAAGTGTCAGGACGGGGAAGTGTCAGGACTAGGAAGTGTCAGGACGGGGAAGTGTCAGGACTAGGAAGTGTCAGGACGGGGAAGTGTCAGGACTAGGAAGTGTCAGGACTGGGAAGTGTCAGGATTGGGAAGTGTCAGGACTGGGAAGTGTCAGGACTGGGAAGTGTCAGGACTAGAAGTGTCAGGACGGGGAAGTGTCAGGACGGGGAAGTGTCAGGACTAGGAGGTGTCAGGATTGGGAAGTGTCAGGACTAGAAGTGTCAGGACGGGAAGTGTCAGGATTGGAAAGTGTCAGGACTAGGAAGTGTCAGGACGGGGAAGAGTCAGTCAGGAAGCAACCTGGCGAACTTCAGCAAACCTGCTTATTTTATCGGTTTTTTTAATTGTGTTTAAAAATTTCGCTTCAGAGAAGAGCAAAAATTTCTGTCAAATCTGATTGCTCAAACACTGAACAGGGCCTGGCAGACGGCAGGCACTGCTACGGCGATCTGCCAATGGCAGGCAGCCTGGGCAACATGCACGAACTGCCAGACAAGGCGGCGACTGGCAAAGCCGGCGGCAAAAGCGGCCTGAGCCTGTTCGCTATTCGACGGATTAAAAGCTCGAAATCGGCTGCCAGCGGTGAGTTGGGGAGGGGGGGATCAGTGGCTGGTGGCAAATCCAAATGCGCTGAGACCAGCCATTGATTAATAAGTATATTGCGTGCTTATTGACTCTTTACTACACCGTCTCTCCAGTCGTAAATTTTTTTGTGATCTATATGTTCTTCTAATGACAGAATGAGACTTCTAGACCATGGAATGAGACTTCTAGACCATGGAATGAGACTTCTAGACCATGGAATGAGACTTCTAGATCATAGAATGAGACTTCTAGATCATAGAATGAGACTTCTAGATCATAGAATGAGACTTCTAGATCATAGAATCAGACTTCTAGATCATAGAATGAGACTTCTAGATCATAGAATGAGACTTCTAGATCATAGAATGAGACTTCTAGATCATAGAATCAGACTTCTAGATCATAGAATGAGACTTCTAGATCACGGAATCATGAGACTTCTAGATCACGGAATCAGACTTCTAGATCATAGAATGAGACTTCTAGATCACGGAATCATGAGAATTCTAGATCACGGAATCAGACTTCTAGATCACGGAATCAGACTTCTAGATCACGGAATCAGACTTCTAGAACATAGAATGAGACTTCTAGATCACGGAATCAGACTTCTAGAACATAGAATGAGACTTCTAGATCACGGAATCAGACTTCTAGATCACAAATTGGACTTCTGTCTGGCAAAAATGCTGGAAAAGTGCTTCCTAAATGCCTTGCAACAAACAAGTTGAACAACATTCGAGTAGGTTATGCTTTTATATAAAATTCACAGTCACAGACTCCCTCGCGGCTCCCACCCAAGTAGGGAGAAATCGACCACCCCAGCTGCAAGCCATCCGCCATCGGCATGATTGATGGGCGGGACTCCAGTTCGAACCCTCCTCCCTCCGTCCAGGTCCGCTGTTCCTCATCTTTCGCGATAACGTCAGGCGGGTCCAGCAGCCGGGCAAGCTGGCGGCAGTCGACTCCGTTAAATCCCTGTTCGCCAGAGCGTTTCCACAATGGATCACGGGAATCCAGTGGTTCGCCGAGAACCCCCAGCGGCGGGTGTACATTCAGGACAAGCTTTGTCGCGACGTCTTCTACGAGCTGGAGGATATTCGGTCAGTCTGCAAACTTTATCCATAATTTAGTGCATAACCCGAGGGTGCTGTGCGCATATCATATCTGCACATTGCTTGTCTGTCAGCTGCAAAACATGAATGCCAGACATAATTATGAAACATGACAGGCTGAAAGATCCTCAAACCGACCGTTAATCTCCTCCAGATCCCTGCCTAAACAGACTGTCAATCTCCTTCAGATCCTAAAACTGACCGTTAATCTCCTTCAGATCCCTAAACTGACCGTTAATCTCCTTCAGATCCCTAAACTGACCGTTAATCTCCTTCAGATCCCTGAACTGACCGTTAATCTCCTTCAGATCTCTTAAAAGACCGTTAATCTCCTTCAGATCCCTAAACTGACCGTTAATCTCCTTCAGATCCCTAAACTGACCGTTAATCTCCTTCAGATCCCTAAACTGACCGTTAATCTCCTTCAGATCCCAAAGCTGACTGTCGTTCGATCCCAAAGCTTACTGTCGTTCGATCCGAAAGCCGACTGTCACTAGATCCCAAAGCTGACTGTCATTAGATCCCAAAGCTGACTGTCATTAGATCCCAAAGCTGACTGTCATTAGATCCCAGAGCTGACTGTCATTAGATCCCAGAGCTGACTGTCATTAGATCCCAAAGCTGACTGTCACTAGATCCCAAAGCTGACTGTCATTAGATCCCAGAGCTGACTGTCATTAGATCCCAGAGCTGACTGTCATTAGATCCCAAAGCTGACTGTCACTAGATCCCAAAGCTGACTGTCACTAGATCCCAAAGCTGACTGTCATTAGATCCCAAAGCTGACTGTCATTAGATCCCAAAGCTGACTGTCATTAGATCCCAGAGCTGACTGTCATTAGATCCCAAAGCTGACTGTCATTAGATCCCAAAGCTGACTGTCATTAGATCCCAAAGCTGACTGTCATTAGATCCCAAAGCTGACTGTCATTAGATCCCAGAGCTGACCGTCTATAAACAACCCTGTGCTTTCAGAGACATTCGACCCAACTGCCTGCTGAAAATTTTGGAGCCACCTCAGCAGGATTTCGACTGCTCAAGAAGCTACGACTCAGCCGGTTTCGTGGCCATGTCTGAGCTTCCCGACCCGAGATTCCAGTTGCGCCATCCTGCACCCGTGTGCACCTGCACTTGTCCACCGCCGCCGCCTCCATCGCCGCCGCCACCTCCGCCGGCGCAGCCACAGGCAATGATGACAGCCAGTGCGATGAGTAAGAGATCAGCTGATTTATTTAGATCTAGTAGAATAGAGATCTAGTATCCGATCTTGGGGATTATACATCTAGAAGTTTAATCTTGGGGATTATAGATTTAATAGATATTAAGAGGATTATAGATCTAGAGGATCATAGATTTAGGGGATTATAGATCAAGAGGATCATAGATCTAGAGGATCATAGATTTAGGGGATTATAGATCAAGAGGATCATAGATCTAGAGGATCATAGATTTAGGGGATTATAGATCAAGAGGATCATAGATCTAGAGGATCATAGATTTAGGGGATCACAGATCTGGGGGGTCATAGATCTAGGGGATCATGGATATAGAGGATCATAAGTCTAGGGGATCATAGATCTAGGGAATCATAGATCTAGGGGATCGTAGATCTAGGGGATCGTAGATCTAGAGGATCATAGATCTAGAGGATCATAGATCTAGAGGATTATAGATCTAGAGGATCATAGATCTAAGGGGATCATAGATCTAGGGGATGACAGATCTAGGGGATCGTAGATCTAGGGGATCATAGATCTAGGGGATCATAGATCTAGGGGATCATAGATCTAGAGGATTATAGATCTAGAGGGTTATAAGTCTAGGGGATCGTAGATCTAGGGGATAATAGATCCTATTCATACAATGCCAAAGTGCAGAAGAGCTAACAGAACCCCGCGGTACCAACAGGGGAAGTGCTCAGACTGGGACAGGGGATCAGGGTGCAGTTTCCAAATCGAGTCAAGGACTGGCAATGATCAGTCTGGCTGATTAAATTCCCAATCCCTACAGAGCAGCGCGGCTCGGGGATAGTAAAATCCCTAACGCGCCGGCTCTCGTAGCGGTGATGGGGCGCGAATCTTCGAATCCCCTCAGTTGTAATCCCCACGGCGTTGCGCGGTTGGGGCGCCTCAGGCATCCCTTATACGCAGCGGCGGTGGCTGCGTAGAAGACAGGGGAAAAATTGCCGAACAACACAGAGGCCGAGCAGCCACTGCGGGGATTCCCCCCCCTCACTGCGTCCTCCGCTGTCCTGCGGCCTGACTAATAATGGGATTTGACCGGGGGCCTCTGAAGAGGCAGGGGATTTAGCAGCGGCGCAGGGCAGCTGACGCAAAAGTTTCACAAGCAAGACAGACGACGAGGGGGGGGGCAAGAAAAATCTTGTGTTGGAATAAAAACCGCCTTCTCGGCTTGCCAAAGCAGGCAGGGAGGGGAATTCCCTCTCAGTCCCGACAAGGGCAGATAGACAGGGGAATTCCCTCTCAGTCCCGACAAGAGCAGATAGACAGGGGAATTCCCTCTCAGTCCCGACAAGGGCAGATAGACAGGGTAATTCCCTCTCAGTCCCGACAAGGGCAGATAGACAGGGTAATTCCCTCTCAGTCCCGACAAGAGCAGATAGACAGGGGAATTCCCTCTCAGTCCCGACAAGAGCAGATAGACAAAGGAATTCCCTCTCAGTCCCGGCAAGAGCAGATGGACAGGGGAATTCCCTCTTAGTCCCGACAAGAGCAGATAGACAGGGGAATTCCCTCTTAGTCCCGGCAAGAGCAGATAGACAAGGGAATTCCCTCTCAGTCCCGACAAGAGCAGATAGACAGGGGAATTCCCTCTCAGTCCCGACAAGAGCAGATAGACAGGGGAATTCCCTCTTAGTCCCGACAAGAGCAGATAGACAGGGGAATTCCCTCTTAGTCCCGACAAGAGCAGATAGACAGGGGAATTCCCTCTTAGTCCCGGCAAGAGCAGATAGACAGGGGAATTCCCTCTTAGTCCCGACAAGAGCAGATAGACAGGGGAATTCCCTCTCAGTCCCGACAAGGGCAGATAGACAGGGGAATTCCCTCTCAGTCCCGACAAGGGCAGATAGACAGGGGAATTCCCTCTTAGTCCCGACAAGAGCAGATAGACAGGGGAATTCCCTCTTAGTCCCGGCAAGAGCAGATAGACAGGGGAATTCCCTCTCAGTCCCGACAAGAGCAGATAGACAAAGGAATTCCCTCTCAGTCCCGGCAAGAGCAGATGGACAGGGGAATTCCCTCTCAGTCCCGACAAGGGCAGATCGTCAGAGAGGCGAATTCCGTCTCCGTCCCGGCAAGACCAGACCGTCCAGGGTGAGAATAAGAGGTCGCAGGATTTGCTCGGGCCCGAGCGGGGAATGGAAAAAGATTTATTTTTACACTAAATTAGTCACAGCACACGAGAAAGCTAAGATGCCAACAACTGTGAGGGGGGGGAGAAGTGTCCAAGACTTGTTGAGTAGCCAGTGCGGCCTGCTTGTCTGTCTTCTTCCTCTCTTGCCGGGAAATGAAGAAGGCGCGCAGCAGACAGCGCTCGGAACGGAGATTTGCTCTGAGTGATGCGTGAGTGAGTGAGCGAGCGAGCTGACAGCAACGCGAGAGGAGCTAACAGCGACAATCGATCCAGCGGCAGAGGAACCGGAATCCTGGATTGCTGCTCACCTTCACTACTCTGGAGCATGGATAGCTCTAGCAGTGCAAATAAGCCAGTGCAAATAATCGATAATTTAGCGCTTGAATGACGCTCACTACAAACCGTGTTTAACTCTCTTTATTATTCTCTTCTCTGCAGCCGCCCGAGTCGAGGCAACGCCGGCGGGGCACCGACATCAGCTGCCGCCGCCGCCGCCGCCGCAACGGCACTCACAGGGCCCGTCGCCTGTGTCTTCAGCCGGCTGGACAATGGCGCAGCCTCAGCAACCAGCTGTTCAAAGCGGCGGCTGCCACGCGCCAAGCGAGAGCAGTCTGGACAGCGCATTTTCTACCAAGAGCGGTGAGGCGAAAACTACTCGACGTGAGTAGTGCGAGCGCGCATTGCGTGCCGAAAAAGATTAAATAGAAGCAAGAAGAATAGTTGCGCGTGGAGTTGCGCGCTTCTGTAAGAACAATGCCAACAAGAATCATGCCATCGAAATTCAGAAACTAAAGCCCATATTCACCCACACTGCATTATTAGCCTCCTCAGCTGCCGCCAGCACGGAGACCGCGGTGCCGTACCAGCCGCCGCAAAACGCTGGCCTCATCTGCGGCCTGCGAGCCCTGCAGCAGGCGGTGGCGCGCAGTCGCCAGACTGTCGACGCCGGCGTTGGAGAAGCACGCGACAGCGCCGCCCGATTAGGTGCTGAATTTGCCGCCTTTCGGGTCGACATCGAGGTAAGCAGCTTTTTTTACGCCGCCTTGCCCGCGAAAGCCAACCAGAATCCGACAATCCACCTTAACCCATGCGCGCAGCCAATCAGCACTGCCGCCCAACTCTCTCCCTTAATTTTTCTTACCCCACGGAAAACCCAGCTAATCAGCGATGCCCTTCACAAACGCTCACCCTATTTCATTCCTTAACCCCCGTATTTCTACCCCACGGAAAAGCTCTCAGCCAATCAGCGATGCCACAGAGACCCTAACGGCCTGGTTAGCACGTGATCCTATTCTGCGACCCCCTACCAACCACAGAAGCGCATCAACGATCTCGCTAATGGAAAATTTGTCGAGTCGCTAAGCGACGATGATGGTCTATCGGAAGCCTACAAGGAGTTCACTGAGCAGCAGAAGGAGATCAGTGCCCTCCTCGCCAACTTGGAGGCCGGACTATTGTCCGGTGAGAGGGGACCGACCGACTCCAAGGAATTCATCGAGAGCGTCTCGGCCAGGCTGAAGATCGTACAGAACATGCTGGCCAGCCACGAGTCGCTGATGCACTCGGAGATCGAGCTGGCCGTTGAGGAGAGACTCGAGCAGCGGCGGGCGCAGATTGACAGCTACGCCAGGCTGCGGGACTCGGCGCGCCAGGCGCTGGAGGACGCGAAAAGGCGCAGTAACTGCCTGGAGGTTGCTATGGAGACGGTTAAGCGGTGAGAATTGATACTGACAGGATGTACTGTAAATTCTCACCGCCCCTCGGGCCACTAAGAACTGTTCCACCCTATGCTAAATCCTTGCAGCCAATCAGCAATGTCCCTCTTGCCGACACCCCACTCATCCTAAATCCTATCAGCCCATCAGCGATGTCCCACTTGCAGACACTCCCACCCATGCTAAATCCTTGCAGCCAATCAGCGATGTCCCTCAATTTTATCAGTAGAGCTAACATTCCTACACATTTGCTCCAAATTTCCAGTGCTACCTGCACAGAAGCAATGCTGCAGGAAACTAGCCAGCAGCAGCAGCAGCCGCAACAAAACCAGAAGGAAAAGTCGCCTCAACCAAAACCATTGGAGCCAAAGTCAAACAATTTGCAGGCTATGGTAAGCAAGCAACCAGCTAATTTAGTACGCAGTCGGTATAGACTCGATTCAGTCCAGTAACTTAACCCTCCTTTTCAATCCCAGGAGCCCGCCGGTAGCACCAACCGGCCAGTCCAGCACCAGCCGCAGCACCAGTTGGGCTCCAGAGTAGACCAGCTCAAGGCGGATTCTAACGGCGGCAATTTACCGTCGAGGGCTCGACATTCTTCCGCAGATGCAATCGCCACGGCTGTATCCCCAGAACCCGGTCATCAGCAGCTGCAGCAGCAGCACGCCATGTTTCACCAGCTGCACCAGCAACATCAGCGCCGATTGAAATCCTCCTCCTGCGAAAGGTCGCCCAGTCACAAGGTGGTCTTCAGCGATCTGGTGAAGGTCGAAGACGGATCCGAGACGTTGAAGCTTAACTGTCGACTTAACGACGAGACGGACGAGATCAAGTACAGGGGAGTGGATTTTCAGCAACAGCAGCAGACAGCTGGAGAGACAAACTCTGATTCGATGGTCGTCTGGGAGCGACAGAATCCATTTAACACGCCCCTGCTGCAGCCAGGTGCATCAGCCAATCGAGATAACTGATTTACAATTCGTCTAACAAGTACAGTGTAGGAATTCCTAAACGGCATAAAAAATTTCTTTGCAATATTGAGACCGCATAGTTCTCAATTCGGTCTCTTGTACAGCTCGCTTTTAAAACTTACTTCGCTATGCCCGACTACAAGTGAAAATCAAATTTTCTTACTTTGATTCGGAACTGACATTCAGCTTTCTACACATAGAGCGCCAATTCGTATTGCATAGTCTAGGAAATGACGAAGCGATAATTACCTCCTTATTAATTAATTGTTATTGTTGATCGTATCTTTAAAATACAAGCATGACGCAATACTAAGATTGTCAATATGAGCACAGTTAAATGATGAACAGTACTTGCTAGTGTTTCCCATTGAATTTGCAAATGAACACAGCTAAAGTGATAAAACACTGCTTGAGATAGCGACGATCTTGATTGGGTCTCGAATGGTGATGCTTGAGGCAGTGAGTAAGGATGATGCACGGGAGTGATGAGTCACGCTTGAGAAAGTGAACGACGATGATCGAGACAGTGAGTGACAATGATTGGTTGATGATGAACACAGTTAATGCAGATTTTTTCTACACGCAAGTCAGATCCAGGAAATTACTCGAGTCCATGAAGAGAATTTCCTACTTTAAGATGGACGAAATTTTCCATCGAAGATTGCTGCTTTAAACATCATTTAAGAGCTAGGAAGGAAATCCCAATAAAGGTAGCCAATTTTCATTCGTAAGAACTTTTGCTAACACTGCCTGCCGCCAATCAAGGCAGCGCACGGATGATGCTGAGGCGATGGGCCAAGGCCAACGAACAGGAAGTAAATCGAATTTGGTTGAGCAGTAGTGCTTTGATTTTTCATCTCATTTCCTTGCACTTCCAGTCAACCAGGAATGACTTAGGAAGTGGACATGCGGGATATTTATGGATGACGATGGCCATTCAGTTCATTCCTTCTAACAAATCCATGATTGTAGACTGAAGCCACAATAAATTGTCTAGTGGGAAGTGACTTTTGAATATTGAGTTGCTTGTCCTGCTCCAGGGAAAGACTTCAGATCAAGCATGATAGACTGCGCTTAACTTTCAGAGATTTAGGACTGGAAAATGTGTAAAGAGAATCTTATTTTTCTTCGTGTTGAAATTTAGACACAGACCTTGGTTTCTGATTAGCCAGCCTTCAATGATCGGGTTGCTTTCACAAGCTAGAGGCTTGTTTTGCTGATTAATTTGAAGGAGACGATATCGAATTTTTATCGATATTTTGTAGTCGACGGCTTGCAGTTTTGAGCTTATGAAATGAACGCTCACGCCCTCGAGTGCATTGCTGGTTTCCAGCCAGAGTATTGCAATCTTAGAAGCGGCAAGGAGACAAGTACGTACGCTGTTTTATTACCTCCCAGCTAGAAAGCGACCCTGCTGCAGAATCTGAATTCAAAGCTTCCAACAGAAGATTAAAATTGGAAACACGAAACTTTGGAGACTAACTGCATTAAATCGCCTTCCTCATTCCTTCCTTCTCTTTTCCGTCAGGTATTGGCACTGGAAACCTTCGATCAAATATCGAATTTCTAATTCGATTCGATGCCAATTGGACGAAATGATGAGGGCGGTTGCCTTGATGTGGGACTCTGGAAGCTGGATTAGCTCACTCTATCTTTGCTGAATCAAAACAAAATAACAAAGTCTTTGAAACAATCCCAGCGCGTATTTTTTATCCAAGCCAAGAAACAGATGCGCTGTTCACAATTCAGTCAGTCAGTCTTTCTTTCAAATTTGTTATTCGTTTCTCCATCAAATTGGGCAAGTGCAGACAGTGCTAGACACAATATACCCGATGAAATGAAAAAACACAACAGATTGCGGTGCAAAATCGGCGACAACCCACGCTGTTGCGATAATGCACTTTACAAAAAAACGCGCAAGTGTCGCGAGATCGGCGGGAGAGTTGCCTTTTTCCATAAATATTTTACCCAGGGAAACCACTAAGGAATGACGCGAGCGCAAAACACAATCCACCCAATAAAACTTAAGTCTGAGACAATTCAGCGAAGAAGTCGAAGAGGAAGAGGAATAAGAACGAATACTATAATTATATTTAACTTAACGCAATAACGCCCGACAAAGGTTTAAACCCACGATTCTCTCAGTCTCCCGCCCTCTCATGACACAAACTGATTTGGGGTGTGCAAGTATCTAGCATTTAGTTCGATCGATCGAAGCATTCTAAATCTCAATCAGACCATGCGTCGCAGCATGCGGTTAATGTAGAACTCCCGGTTGCCGAAGTCGCCGCCCTCCACGAAGTGGTTCGCCTTCTTGCGGAAACCGCCGCGCGGCGTCTTGAGCTTGAAGGCCCACAGGAAGTTGGTGACGGCCTTGAATCGGGGGCCGCAGGTGTAAATCTGGTGGATCATGTCCTCGATACACGTCACACCCTTGCGGCCGAGCGCCTTCTCAACGATCTTGTTGTCAGTCAGGGGAACTCGCTGGCCGTTGACGCGCCCAAAGCCGCGCTTGTAGAGCAGGGACCGGACAGACTTGAGGTCCGGGTAGCCCCACATGATGTAGGGCTCGATGATGCGCAGCATGTTGATCTGGCAATGGCAAGAATAGAAATTTGCCTATTCTATTTACAAGGCTACTTATAGTAGAACAGGCCAATTATAAATCAAATCAGTCAAATATATTAGCGTCTCAAATAACAAATCTGGCGCTTCAATAAAAATCTACACTAAAATACTACTTACGGTAGCTTTGTTGAGCTTCAAAAACACGCCGTTGTTGATCTGGCGCATCCGGAATAACTGTAATATCTTGCGCGGCTTCGGGTGCAGACCGTTAATACCGCGGATTCGCACAACGAAGGCCACCTTGGCTTCGGCTGGCACGTAGAAATTGCTGTGCTTCTTGGCCTGCCTGGCCTTCTGCAGCTCCGACTTGGCCATGCTCTCGTACTGCAGCTGGTATTTCTCTGCCTTCTTAAACACCGCCATGCGCTTCTGGCGCTCCTTACGACGGCGCAGGACGCTCAGTCTGAGCCGCTTGGCCCGCGCTTCGATGGCGGCCTTCTTGCCCTTCAGCGCGGTTTCGGGCACGGCTGGCACTCGCTTGGCCTTGGTGGCCGAGTCTCCCTTCTTGGCAGGCTTCTTAACCGCCGCCTTTTTCTCTGTCGGCATCTTCACACGGCATGCATGAGATAATATCGAGCTTCTCAAACATTTTACTCTAAGATTTTGCAAACCTGGCTGCTTCCCGATGAAAGCGATCGCTAGGCCAAAAAGCGTCCCAGAGGTACTTGAGTCGCCCCCAGATTTGTTGCAAGCGACACAGGTAAAATAGACAAAAAGTGACTCTAGACGACTCAAAAACGACTCCAGAGACGCTGCAGAATCATTGAGCTGCGTCTAAAGCGCATCTGCGTAACTTAACGAGTTGTTTGCAACTTGACTCTTCAGCGATTCTTGTCAAGGTAACGTTTTCAACGGGCCTCTGGGGCGAGTCGGGAGGTTAACTGCTAAGCCACCCTGTCCTACTGCCTACTTTCCAAAATACAAACTCAATTCACTAAATTCAAGCTAGCCTTCTAAAAAACTATTGAAAACTGAAATAAAGAAGTCAAATATAGTGGCAAACTGGAGTGAGAAAAGAATGATAGTTACAATGATAGTTGCTTTGTACTTAGATAATTACAAAGCAACAGGTGAACAAAACGGTACAATAAGCATAAATAGTAAGTAAATCGGCAATTCACTGATCAAACTCGCGCCTAGTTCTTTCAAGTCACTTAGAAAAATGTTTTATGTTATGTAAGTCCGGTTTTTTAAGCGCAAAATGCATTTTAATTAGCTAGCTTTGCAACAAATAGCCAATAAAAACCAAATTTGAATTTGAAAACAGTATATTATAGCCTAATTCACACCGATTTGATAAACAATAATAAATAACAAGCTACAATTCACACCGATTTGATAAACAATAATAAATAACAAGCTACAATTCACACCGATTTGATAAACAATAATAAATAACAAGCTACAATTCACACCGATTTGATAAACAATAATAAATAACAAGCTACAATTCACACCGATTTGATAAACAATAATAAATAACAAGCTACGACTTAATCAGCTTCGATATCCTCTTCCTCGTCGGCAGCCCGAATGTACAGGACATTGTTGCAGCGGATTAGCATCTCGCCCAGGTGACCTGTCTGGCATCCATCAATAAACTCCTCAGCGTTAGCTAATTGCAGGTTCATGTAGGAATCAACGGACACTAAAAAGCCTTTGTATTCCATGCCCCACTTCAATTTGACAACAACAGCTTTGCCAGTCAGACTGGCAAGGAATGGCTTGGGGTTGATAGTTGTCACTCCTGCAGACATGTTGCCGCTTAGCATGCAAGCAGATTGAAAAAAACATATTTTTAGACATCATAAGGTTGTTGCATTTGCGGCAAGATAAGGTTTAATGTGTAGCGTCATAGGTTTTTTGTGGCATAGTGTGTCATTGACTAATTTACTTTTTGACACCCAGTTTTTTCAAGCTAGATGCTATTAAGTTCCAGTTCCATGTACTTTAATTTGAGGTATCATTTCATTCTACCATTGCTTGATTCTCATGTCGAGACTTCTTGAATTGATCAATTATGCATTGACTGGCCCAAGATATGGGATTTAAAGTTTTTAACTCAGATCACAGATAATAAAAATCCCTAAAAATAGAACAAGATAAGCAGTATACTTTTCAACAGAGTTGCAATAAAACACAACATTTTTCAAAAAATTAATGTCAAAAGCAACCAATATTAGTAATTTTCTGCAATAATCTAGTATTATAAGAATATAAGAATTAGTTATAAACAATGGCTTTGATTTGCACTAGGCTTGCACTTGAGCAAACTGGCTTTAGTGCCCAAGCATGCTATTCTGTGCACCCCCTGCTGCATGTGTACACTCTGTCTTGTTTTGGTTAGGTGGGAGCCCACCCCTCCATTGGTAGGGGCATTTTATTCTTACATGCTGAGCAGGTAGTGTTAAATTTAAATATAAAAATATAAATAAAATATAAATATATGTTAATATATTTATAATAATATGTTTATAAAAATTTATATGTTTATAAAAATATGTTAAATATAAAAATAACAAATATACTGATTGATTTATACATATATGTATAATGCCATTGCTAAGACAATTATTTTTTCTAGTTGGGCCATATATACAATATTTGTGGAAGGCCTTTTTATACAAAGTGTAAAAAATATTAACTTTCCATATATCTAATAGAAAGTTAGATAAGAATTCTAAAATCTGTGCAAGATTCTATATAGAAAACTAGTTTTTCTATTTGTATATTAAAAAATCTTGTTTAAAAACCAACTGCATAATCTAATCATTGGTCTCAAGGCAAAAGTTAAAACCCATATCACACAATAACCAAGAATATAAAAATCCTAGAAATGCTTAACTACCATATAATTCAATTACTGGCTATGAGGCAAATATGATGCTGATCAACTTTTCCTCTATGCTAGTGATGTCACTTTATCACTGGTGGGGGAGTGTGGCAACAAAGTGGTTCAATGTATGTTTTTAGTATATGTACATTCTCATCTAAGATTTCAAATTGATCAGTGCTTTTTTTTATTTCCTATCTTACTCTTGGAATATATATTGCTGCATTAGTCTACACCTATATATTTATCACTTTAGCTTTCAACTTAGCTACAAATATAAGTGCAGGTGGTCAGTGGCTAGGAGTAGAATCATAGTTTTTGTTTTCTTTGCGTGTCATAAGTTTGCAAACCTCAAATGGCTTAGCAAATTCTCTACAAACCTATTCTATAAGCAAACTGTTGCTAAGGTTCAGTTTTCTAGCTACCTAAATAAAGCTCCACAAAGCCTCAAGGATATATCACATAGCATGCCAGCTTAATAAAAAACAAAAAATAGCAAGTAATAATCCTAGTGCTTAAAATCTTTCCTTGTGTCTTCTTTTCCAAGCTTTTAACTATTGCTATATAATACTAACATAAGTTTTTTGCTAATGTTGTATATTGTAATACTTGCTATTTATAACTATGTATATGCCTTTATAGATATCTCA
The DNA here is from genome assembly GCA_002269645.1 of Macrostomum lignano. Classification (NCBI taxonomy): domain Eukaryota; kingdom Metazoa; phylum Platyhelminthes; family Macrostomidae; genus Macrostomum; species Macrostomum lignano. Next base: position 650,012 of record NIVC01000016.1, read on the forward strand.
TTTCTTTGATAGAAAATTTTTATATTTAAAATGCTTAAGTAGTATTTTTAACATTTTTTTTATTTTTTTATGAACAAACTATTAAAAAAATAATTTCTAGTGTGTCTAATGTGACTCTGATAGTTTAAAAACTAGATATAATAGGTTTTTTCTTATTATCTTCTGCTTATATGCCAGAAAGACTTTCTAACACACTGGCCTCCAAAGGCCTTATTATGAATATGAGACTTATAATCTTAAAATTCTCTTTATATTGCAAATTATTCAAGATAATATATTTTATAGTCAAGCAAGCAAATTAGTTAACAAAATACAAAGCAATGTATAGTTTGCATGAGATAAGGTTATTGCTTGAGTAATTTTCTCTGTGCTAATGTTAAGCAACTACAATCTCTATTATCCTTTGACCAAGATATATAGGATATATAAAAGGAACAAAAATTAGAAAGATCAATATTAGCAGTTTTATAGGCCTATGTTTTTAATGCAATTAAAAATTATAAAAATGCATAATAGGCCTAATATATATATTAGCTAAATTGAAACTAATGCCAAGATAAAATATTTGCATGGAAATTTTGAAAGAAAGTTACATATAGCATAAAACTTTTTGAGCAAGTCTTTTACATTTGAATTTTGTTTGTAACTTTTAAGTTTTTTACAATAAAATATAATTATAAATCTGTATACTAAAAATGAACCTTATCTAACTAAAATAAAAAATAAATTTATAATTCTTTCTTCAATGCTTAAACTTTGTTTTTAATGTAACAAGTATAATATGCAAGATTTTTAATGAAATAACAATTTTTATAGTTATATAAATCCTATACAAATTTTATGATTGCGCAAGTTTATTAGAATCATATGAATAACTTTTGCACAAGTGTACAAATTTTTGTTACCACACAAAATGCATTTAGGATTTTATATAAAAATTTTGCCCTGGAAATAATGTCTATTTTCAAGATGCTATCAAACCAAGATTGAATTTTTGTATTAAATCCTAGACATATTCTGTGTGCACCGACAAAACTTAGTGCATTTTTAACACATTTCTGACAAACTTGTGCATTTTTATATATATTTCTGGCAAACTTGTGCAATTTTAAAAAGTTTAAGTGCAGAACTTTGATTTGTTAAAAAACTTGCATGATTTTATTTGAAAATATTGAATAATGCATTTGTTTTAGTAAAACAAAGTTATTGCACTTAAAAGAAAAACTTTCAATAAGACAATATTTTCTTTAACAAAAAATTAGCATGTAATTTCCAAGGACGACTTAAGTAGAAGGACGGGAAACCTCGTTTCTTAGAAAAGTTTTGAAGGCACTTTTCCCCGAAAAAATACACTACGGAGATAGGAAGTTTTCATTTTTTCAGCACAAAAATTGTTATTGTGTTTGATAGGAGGCAGATCCAGTGTTCATCTTTTGATATGTTGTGCCTTTTTATTGCTCTATCGATATTTATAAAGCTTTTCATTCAGAAAATTAGGATTCTATGTTAATTTTTGATTCTACGTATATTTCCTGTATCTAAAAATCACAAAAATGCATGACACAGCTTCAATATTTGGTTTTATGAACCTATTTTATCATCTCTGTTACAAATATTTGCTACACAGTTGGGTAAGAATGATAAAATAGACTCATAAAACCAAAGAGCCGAGCCGTGGCATTCTAATGTATTTCAAGCACAAGACACGCAAAAATATACGAAGAATAAAAAATTAACATAGAATCCTAATTTCCTGAACGAAAAGCTTTATAAATATCGATAGAGCAATAAAAAAGGCACAACATATCAAAAGATGAACACTGGATCTGCCTCCTATCAAACGCAATAACAATTTTTGTGCTGAAAAAATGAAAACTTCCTATCTCTGTAGTGTATTTTTTCGGGAAAAAGTGCCTTCAAAACTTTTCTAAGAAACGAGGTTTCCTGTCCTTCTACTTAAGTCGTCCTTGGTAATTTCTTTTTATTGTATATTAAAGGCTTTTTAAATTTTTTACATTATATTGCACATACATGCGCAACTGCTGGCCGACCTGGCCAATCCGGCCACCGTAAATTGTGGCTGACCAGGGGTAAGTCGCAAAATTGAGTCAACCAAAAACAGAAAAACACAAAAACCAAGAAAGGCAAGAGGAAAGCGAAAGAAAGAGCAGTTCAGGGAAAATGGTGAAGCAAAAGAAAAACAATTTGCAAAAGAAGCAAACTAAGTTGTAAAAATAATCAGGTAAGTGGCAAAAAGGATCAGGTAAGTCGCAAAAGAAGCAAACTAAGTCGCAAAAAGGATCAGGTAAGTCGCAAAAGGGTTAGGTAAGTTGCAAAAAGGATTAGGTAAGTCGCAAAAAGGATCAGGTAAGTCGTAAAAAGAATCAGGTAAGTCGCAAAAGGATCAGCTAAGTTGCAAAAGGATTAGGTAAGTCGCAAAAAGGATTAGGTAAGTCGCAAAAAGAATCAGGTAAGTCGCAAAAGGATCAGCTAAGTCGCAAAAGGATTAGGTAAGTCGCAAAAGGGTTAGGTAAGTCGCAAAAGGATTAGGTAAGTTGCAAAAAGAATCAGGTAAGTCGCAAAAAGGATTAGGTAAGTCACAAAAAGGATTAAGTAAGTTGCAAAAAGGATTAGGTAAGTTGCAAAAGGGTTAGGTAAGTCGCAAAAGGATTAGGTAAGTCGCAAAAAGGATTAAGTAAGTCGCAAAAAGGATTAAGTAAGTCGCAAAGAGGATTAGGTAAGTCGCAAAAAGGATTAGGTAAGTTGCAAAAAGGATTAAGTAAGTCGCAAAAAGAAGCAACTAAGTCGCAATAAGAGGGAAGTAAGTCACAATCAGAGGCAATCAGGGGGTAGTAGGTGCAAGTGTGGCAGGAGAGCAAAAACAGAATAGAAGCCTTCAACCACAGACAAGATCTTTGAAATCAGAAGCCCACGTCAACAGTTTCCCATTGATTTCTTAAACTCTGGAGCAGGGGTTGGCAAACTCTGGATCGCAAAGCCCCTCTATCTGGTCCTCGCCCCTCGGGTTCTTTGAAACTTCCTAACTAGCAAGGTTGGTGTCTTTTCAACTCTCATCTCTCTCTCTTCTTCTCTACCTTGCCTCCTCTCTTCTCTCTCTCCCCCCTTTTCTCTCTTCTCTCTCCTCTCATTTTTATTCTCCTCTCTTCTCCCCCTTTCTCTCTACCCTTTCTCCTCAATGCCCTCTTCTCTCCTCTTATCTTCAGCAAAAATATGTGCATATTTTCTTACTTCAAAGTAGAGGGAATAGAAGATTAGAGATAAGCAAACAGAGGAGAAGTGAGCGATGCGATGGGAGAAAAGATAGAAGAGGAGAGAAAAGCTGAGGGAGGAAAAAGAGATGAGAGAGAAGAGGAGATTAGAGGAAAGAGGAAAGAAAAGATTATGGATGAGATCAGAAGAGAGGAAAGAGGAAAGAGGAGAGAGTAGATGAGAGAAGAGAGGATAAAGAGGAGATGAGAGGAGAGTGAAGAGAGGAGAGATGAGAGAGTAGAAAAGAGAGGAGAGATAAGATGAGAGAGTAGAGTGGAAAGAGACGAGAGGGAAGATAAGATGAGAGTAGAGTGGAATGGAGAGATACGAGAGGGAAGATAAGAATGTAGAGAGGAGACAGAAGAGATAGGAAAGGAGAGGAAAGAGAGGAGAGAGGAGAGGAAAGAGAGAAGGGATAAGGGATGAGAGAGAAAAGAAAAAGAGGATAAGAAGATTGAGGAATGGAGAGAATTTGCAAAGGCCTCAAATCTTAGTTTAACATGCATTACTCCCATCTTTGCCTTTTTCCTAACTGTTAACAAGTTTTTGTTTGAGCATGACTTCAAATTTAGAATCTATGCAAAAATAGTTCCGGGAATTAGAATTCAGTGGTTTAAAAATCTGTGGGTTTTCACAGCTTGTATCTCTACTGGATTCGTATTCTGCATCTGATGAGCCATCTGAATCAGGGCTCTCATCTTCCATGCCAAATTGTCTAGCAAATTGTTCTTGAGCTATAGGTCACACTGTATTCACTTCACTTACTTCTGGACATTCATGAATCATGACTTTTGTAGTATGCTCACTACACTGTACTGACAATTTACTAATTGCTTCATGCCGCCACTAGAGGACATACTGATTAGCTGTTATAAAAACGCGGAATCTGCATGCAGCACTAATTAGCTGGTGAGGCATTTAGCTTTTAAAAATATGGTCATAGTTACTCCTGCCGTTTACCTAAAGTTTTTGCTTGGCTCTTTCATAGGTAAGTTGCATTTTTTATTGAAAACTAAGTCGCATGGCCAGCGTAATTTCAGAAGTTGCGCATGTATGATATTGCATTTTTATAAAGACAGTTGTTATTTGTTTGGTGACCAGACAAATAGCATTTTTACTATTTAAATTGCTAACTGTTTAAATTGCTATTTGTTTTGTAATGAATATTCTAGATTTTTAAGAACTTTTCATGTATACTGATTAATATTTTGTTGTATACTTGTGTATATATAAGAAAGCAGTGTATTCAATTTGGCATAATTTGGTATATAAGACATAATATAACAACATAATAATCAAAATATGAATAAGAAGTCTTTGAAGTCTAGGAATATTCACCCTTGTAGTTTCTATAAAGGCAGTTGTTATTGTTACGGTGACCATATAAATAGCAAGATGATTATTTTTAGGTTTAACACTTAAAACAAATACCATCTAAATGAAGTAACAAACTTGCTATGCAAATGCTATGTTGGTTAAATTAAAAAAATAAAGAAATGTTTTATTAATAAAAATGATGGTGACTTCTAGTGGTTTTTGTCATGGTAGCTCACCATGACACAGGTGACCTTGGGTAATTATTAACTATTACCTTGTAATTTAATAGAATTTTTTTCTACATGACTATAAAAATAGCCATTTTGCTTCCTACCTACGGTGACCATAAAAATAACAGTTTTGCTATTTAAAACTAAAAGGTTACATTAAATAAAGACCATAGGCCTACATAGTATCTTTTGAGTTAACCATAAAAATAACCATTTTGTTATTTATATGGTTACCATAACAATAACAACTGCCTTCTATAAAATAGATATTTTAGCATTATCAATTTAATTGTTTAAATAATAAAAAGCCTATTTGTCTGATATTAACCAGATGAACGAGAAAGCATGGCAATTATCCAGTAACCGGACAAATAACCATATCACTATTTGTCCGGTCACTGGACAAATAACAACTGCCTATTATAAAACAGACTCAAATTAAGTTTTATAGTTTTGAGGCCTATTTTTAAAATAGAAAATTACTGCTTTTTGCATTTTTATTCAAAAAGTTGCATTAGGGCCTATACAGCATGAGCAAACTTTTTTTCTAGCACACAGTGTAAGCAAACTTTTTTGATAGGATTTTTTCTAGCGCATGGTGCAATCAAACTTTTAAATAGCATTTGTTCTAGTAGGGGTTTGCTATGATCTTGACTATAGATCTAGACTAGGAGGGGGGCTATGGCATTAAAAGAAAGTTATAAAATAAAAACGTGCATAATAATTTGTGCACAAATTTTTGTTTCACAATTGCCATGCGAATATTCTATCCTGGCTATTACTAGGCCTATCAGATATATTTGGCAAAAACATGTTGGCAATTAGCATATTAGAAATGAATATCAACTGAATATAATGCCTTTAAATAAATAGCAGACTTCCAATGCATTTCAGAATAACACGTAATAATCACACAGTTGCTTCTGCAATTTTCGTAAGTCAAAATAAATTAACTTAGAGTCGTTGGATCGACATTAAGCTGCAAGTGTAACGTTTTCAAATTGGAATTCGTCAATGCAAATCAATAGCAAAAATGTAAAACAAATTAGAATGTATTTTTCTTCCATTAGGCATAATCTACCCATGTATGATAAATTAAGCAGTTGTAATGTATTTTACATAGCTTCTATTGCAAATACAACCGGCAATTCAACCATTGTAGATAGAATCACTTTTTCCGAGTTTCAGCAGCCGCTAAATTGAGTAACAAACAACCATTAATACACAGTACATTTCGTTTAAATGCATAGGGTTGACACAGTGCAAAAATGAAGATCTAGCATAGGAAAGTACACAACGCGGATAGGTTTTGATTTCTTAACACAAAAATTGTTACTACCTTTGATATACATGTAGGAGGCGGACTTACCTCTTGGTTTGTTTTGCTTTTCTTATAGCCCTGTACCTAAAAATCATAAATTATGGCACAGCTCGACACATTGGTTTAATGAATCTATTTTATCATCTATATTATACATATTGTTACAGTCAGCTAAGAACGATAAAATGGATTTATAAAGCCAATGAGCCGAGCCGTGCCATTTAAAAGGTATTTCGGCACTGGGCATGTACAATTTTACCTTATTTTGAAGTCGGTTTTCTTATTTCTCTTACATATATACTTAAATAAACTATTACATAAAGTAGACAGTAGCGGATTTATGGCGCCCCTCATTGAGTTCGATATTTTTATGGGTAATACATAACCGAAAAAATAATCAAAAGCAAAGTGCCTTACTAATCTGTGCAAAGTGCCAAAATGTGTATTCTTTGGGTCAAAAAATGCTGTGCCTAAAGGCAATGAGAATCGCTCGTGAATTGCGTGAACCTCCCAAGTTTGTAAGATACATACATATTTAAAATGCAATACAAAAAACGTTTAATTACTGCTGATGTAGTCATCAAAAACTTTATAACTACTTTGCTCTCTAGTATTCTAAAAATCCTTTATACATGTACAATTTTATCAGTACTAGTAGTAAAATAAAGAAACAAGGGAAAACGCAGTAAAGTTATGTCAAAAGTCGTTTTTTAATACCAACTTTTCAGATTTTTTATTACAACGGCCAGGCAATAAAGTCCAACGCTATTTATCGAAAACCACTGCTTCAAATCAAAGGCCAACATTTCCACACAGGTGAACTCAGTAGCGAGCACCGATTTTAAGTCAACTGTTTTGAGTAGTATAAAAAAGTCGCGCTTAAACCAACTCAATGCTGCTTATTCGGCCTTGGCTGAGGATCCGTCAAAGTTGCCAACCAACTCCGGTACATCGTCCTCGTCGGCGGCGGCCGGGCCAGCACCGACTGCCGATTCGTCGTCGGCCTCACCGTCGGCTTTCGGAGCACCAGAGCCTGTAGAAGCACGGGTTTCATTCACGGGTTTGAAGGGATCATTCCCTTCAGTATCGGGATCATTCCCTTCAGTATCGGGATCATTCCCTTCAGTATCGGGATCATTCCCTTCAGTATCGGGATCATTCACTTGAGAATCGAGGGATTATTCACTTCAGTATCGGGATCATTCCTTTCAGTATCGGGATCATTCCCTTCAGTATCGGGATCATCCACGTCAGTATCGGGACCATTCACCTGAGAATCGGAGGATTATTCACTTCAGTATCGGGACCATTCACTTCAGAGTCTGGATTATTCACTTTATGCTCGGGACCATTCACATCAGTATCGGGAACATTCACTTCAGAGTCCGGATTACTCACTTCAGAGTCGGGATTACTCACTTCATGATCGGGACCATTCACTTTAGAATCGGCATTATTCACTTTATGATCCGGACCATTCACATCAGAATCGGGATTATTCACTTTATGCTAGGGACCATTCACTTGAGAATCGGGATTGTTCACTTCATAATCGGGACCATTCACTTCAGAGTCGGGATTACTCACTTCATGATCGGGATCATTCACTTTAGAATCGGAATTATTCACTTCATTATCGGGACCATTCACTTAAGAATCGGCATTATTCACTTCATGATCGGGACCATTCACATCAGAATCGGGATTATTCACTTTATGCTAGGGACCATTCACTTGAGAATCGGGATTGTTCACTTCATAATCGGGACCATTCACTTTATGATCGGGATCATTCACTTGATGATCGGGATCAATCACTTCATAATCGGAATCATTCACTTCATGATCGGGATCATTCACTTCAGGATCGGGATCATTCACTTCATGATCGGGATAATTCCCTTCAGGATCGGGATCATTCACTTCAAGATCGGGATCATTCACTTCATGATCGGGATCATTCACTTCAGGATCGGGATCATTCACTTCATGATCGGGATCATTCACTTCAGGATCGGGGTCATTCACTTCAGGATCGGGATCATTCACTTCATGATCGGGATCATTCACTTCAGGATCGGGATCATTCACTTCAGGATCGGGGTCATTCACTTCAGGATCGGAATCATTCACTTCAGGATCGGGGTCATTCACTTCAGGATCGGGATCATTCACTTCAGGATCGGGGTCATTCACTTCAGGATCGGGATCGTCCACTCACCAAATTTCGTAGCCAGCTTCTTTAAGTTAGCAAAGTTCTCCGGGCCCAGCTGATTCCAGATGCTGGGCAGCAGCTCAGTCAGATTCTTAACCTCAGACTGGCCACTAATGGCGAAAGTGTTGGACTGCAGCGAGGCCTGCACTTTCGGATTGTTGAAGTGGATCACTTCGCCGCTGTCCTTGAACATGTTGACCTCCTCGATGCCCGGTATGGAGCTGACTGCCAGCTTCTTTAAAGTTGTGGTGACCTTGCGCTCGTCAGTAGCATTGTTCTTGTGAATAACCTTCTTCTTGCGGCGGGCGGATCCTTTGCCTCCGATGCGAATCGAGTCCACCTGAGCCTTCAGCTTGTCAATCTTGGCCTGCCGATCCATTGCAGCTGCTGGTAGTTGGCTGCAAAAATTACAGTTAATAGAAGATGTTTACAGACATTGTCCAACATATTTTACCTTGGTCATTTTGTTTAATGTGCAAGATAGTTGGTCCTAAATTTCGATAAAATTAGGCTAAACTAAACTATGTTGCATTTTATACAGACTGTCTCTAAAAGTTTTAAATATAGAAGTTACATTAATATATTTTATTTATCTGCATTTGGACGCCTTTAATTGTTATATGTTTTGATAGATAGGAAAATCTAAATTTGCCAAGATATGAGATATTAGTTATTACTCTTGCATAACTATAATATAATAAAAAGTTACAATTGCTCAAAACCAGGCCCATTTGCATAGACAATTTTGTGATTGCCATTAAAGCTTATCTATTAATGAATCAGTCTAATTTTGGTAGTTTCTTTGTTGCATAAAAATACTATTATATGCAATTGTACTTAGCAGCTTAGTCTTATTCTAAGAATAAGAACTGCTGCTAATACTAATACTTACTGCTAATAGGAAAACCACCTTTGATGCCAAATGGACTTAGCAACTTGATGTTCTTCTTGGGTTCCATTTAGCCATAGCAGAAGACAAAGCATTCTATGCAGCCTATAATACAAAACTGAATGTTACATTAAGCAGTATCTCAATAGTGAAGGCCTACACAAAGACAGCCAAGCACAATGCCCAACTTAGCTAGCATTCAAAATATCAAGCAAATGGTATAGTTATGGTATGGTATAGCTATGCAAGGACAAAAATGTCTTATTTATATTATTGAACTATGCAATTGAGCTCATGTCAAACAAGAAGTCACCAAAGTGGTGCTGCAGGCTGGATTCTATTTAGTTAGCTTTGATAAAAGTGATGGCCATATGATATTATGCATCCATAATCTACAAGAGAGATAGATCTTCATAGAGATGCTAGGCTTTCTACAATCTAATACGCATGCACAACTATTGTGACTATCATTAATAACACAATTTTGCACATCACATACAAAAATGTGTGCCAAAAGCCTAAAATCACTTTTTGTATACCAATATATGTTAAATTTCTTAAGTTTACCCAGGAAATTTCTAGCATACATACCTTCTTCCTGACTATGGCCCTAGAGATTAGTAGAATAAACCATTCAGAATGAGACCTCTATATTTAGAATCTAGGCCATAGTCTAGATCATGTTAAGTGCACGCTTGAACAAAAATTGTATAGTTACAAATGCATGCCAAATGTTGAATACATGCTTGCACTCTTAAATCTAGGTGGGTGTTGCGTCATTAAATGACTTTTTTGCATTGTGTAAAGGACCCTTTTGGCTAATAATTTGGTTTATTTTTTTGTTCATACTATTTATAGCAGAAAATTGATATGCTTAAACATTTGTTTTAATGTATTATTAATGAACATAAAAGCCAAAAAGCTTGAAATTTATGCTTTATGCTTATATATGAATATTTCAGTCTTTCCTAATCCCATTTAATACTAACTCTTTTGCATAATTCTATGAAGTGCGTGCCAGATATAGCACAGTTGCTTGATTTTGAGCACCAACTGTGCTATGCTCATGGTGTGCATCTTGCCCTTTGCAATGTCCTGTACATCAAGCAATCTAATGAGAAGTAGCAGGCCTTTGATATGGATAGTCATCATTTCAAAACTGAGAGCAGCAACACCAATAGTGACAGTGATAGTGAGGAGGAACATGATGATTAGGTAGACGCAGTGAACTTGTTTAGCCAGTTGCACCTCCAAGGCCCTTTACAATAGAACTGTTGAAAATTACAATAGAACAGTGAAGATTGTCAAGGGAGTAGTAAAGCTGTTTTACTCCAGCACTGTTTGCCATGATAAGCTGCAGCAATTTGTGAAGGAGGATTTTGGAAAGGAACTGTCACTGTTACTTGATACACTAACATAGTAGAACTAACTTCTTAGTATCAATGATAGTGCACAAGACATTTGTGTGCTTAGAGATGCCATTGTTAGTCTTATTTATGCAGCAGACTGTCAAGCAGGCGAAGGAAGTGGCAAATGCATTGAAACTGCTGGAGCTGATCATCCAGACATTGTCCCCAACATGATTGCAACCTCAGCATGGCTGAAGCTATTATTGGATTTGCAATTGAAAAGCTGTAAGGATTGGACTTATCCCTGTCTAAGCAGCTTGGCTATGTGCTAGAGAGTTGCATCAGCAAGTAAAGAAGCAGTATCACTATTGCTGTGAATGTCCTATCACATGGCAGACAGATGAAGACAATCTCTGAGTTCAATGCTGCAAAGTATCTTCTTGTCTCAATAGTAGAAAAGTTGAACCTGGGCGCTAGTGGCAGCAAAAATCCATAGGCAGCTGATTGTATGAAATTTGGAACCAACAAGGAGATCATCAGCAGCACATCTTAGGCAACAATGGAGGAATGACTGCGACTGGCATTAGAGGGCCAGCAGGAATGCAACATTTGCTTGTGAGAAGTTTGCTTGCCGAACTTTGCTTGCTGAGCTTTGCTTGCCAAATTTTGCTTGCGGAATTTTGATATCTGCTTCCTAGAAATTTGCAATCACTATTGCAAGGCTTTAACTTGCCAAATTATTTTCTTGTTTGCTTGCTTGTTAAGTTGGTCAGTCAACTATTACTTACTATAGTTTATAGATGCTTTGCAAGTGGATTCTTATTAGCATTGACATAAACTGACTTGACACTGAGCTTTCAAACTAGGCTTGTAGAGTTTCATTCTAAGAATTTAGTATATAGAATGATTAGAGATTTTATATAGGTAGATAGGGATCAGAAATTGTATAAATCTTTGTAGTTTCTGATTTCAGAATGATTGAGCAGGAATGACAATTGTAGTAGTGATGCTAATATATAATAATGCATATACAAATAATAATTAGTATATAAAAATGTAAATGCACTCGGACTAGCGGATTTGCATGAGTACTAGTGTCATGTACTTGTCATCAAGGAACAAAAGTTAAAATAGAATTGAAATTTCTGTGGAGTTTTGAAAGTTTCTCTGTTAGGATGTTAAGGCTAAAATCATAACATTGCAAGCAACTTTTACAAATCTAAGAAAAAAATTGAAATACAAGAGCTCAAAAATAGGTTCTATAAGGTTTGGCAAGAAAACTTCACCTGGCAAACCTTGGCAAGAAAAATTTCTGCAAGCAAAGTTCCTGCAAGCAAACTTCAGCAAGCAAAATTTGGCAAGCAAAGCTCAGCAAGCAAACTTTGGCAGGCAAAATTCTGTAAGCAAAGCTTGGCAAGCAAACTTTGGCAAGCAAAATTCTGCAAGCAAACTTCTTATAAGCAAATTTCATAGACCCAGGCTGGTACTCAGGTTAAGAGCAAGAAGAGGGAAAATTCTATTGAGGCAAGGGTTGGACATGAGCTAGAATTCCAGCAGGCTATAGGGTAGCAAGAGTCAGATGCCCTATGGCTTTGCACTAGCATGCAAGTGATGCATGCTACAGCTGCTGTACCAATCATTGATGGCCATTCCAGCAATTAGTGTCGAAGCTAAATGCGCCTTTTCTACTGCAGGCATTTTCTTGACAAAAGTGAGGTCCAAGCTAAGTGACATGATATTCTCCAAGTTTGCCCTGCTAAGAGCCTACTTTGCTAACTACAAAAATAGAGCATTACTGATTGCTATAGTACCAATGCCATATAGTATAAGCAACAATATGGACAATTTACAATTAATTCATGGCTTTTATGTTGTTGCAACAACCCCAATTTGTGTTTGCTTAGAATTTTTTAAATTAAGCTATAACTTATTACTATCTCTATTGCAGCGAATAGGGGTATGCACAGATGGCATCCATGTGAAAATTTGAAAATCTATTGGCGCACTTGCATGCACACCTATAGATTGTGTGTGCATCACAAGTGTTGTCTGTGATACAAAATGGAGCTTTGTGCACTGCAGTGGTAATGCATAATACATGTATGAAATAGACCTGCATGCGCTGTACAGTTGTAGAACATGATGATACATGCACAAAAAAGATCTGCGCCATGCCACTTCAGTGTAGGCGCATGATAGATACAAGATAGAGCTGCATTAGAGCAGATAGAGCTGCAGTTTGCTAGCCAAAGTTTTCTAGGCCAACTCACAAAGTTGTAATTTACTAGAGACAATTTTACTTGTCCAATTTGGTGAGAAACATAGTGTTCTTAAATCAGGACTATTAGATTTGCGCTTAATTGCTTTATTGAATATCCTTTTGTTGTGTTGATTAGCAGTGATACAAATCTCTCAATATCACTTAATATGAATGTACTAAAACTGACGTATTATTTGTGCGTATGTATGTATGTTGTAAGTAAACTCCTACAATACTGGCAAGTCAGCGTTGAAACTTATATGGGGAAACTGCATATTTTTCTAACTATAAAAATGAAAACTCTATGGGTCTGTGGACAAATTTCTTTGCTATGGCCTATGGATACAGTATGGATTCCCAAATTGCCCACTTAATTAAATTAGAAACTTTATTTTAAGTGGCTCAAATATTAAAATACGATGTTTTTAAGGCTTTCAATGGGCACTCCATTTTATGATTTAATTGTTCAACCATTTAGGCCTTTCCTTGGCCAATGTACAGTGCAAAATGTATATTCACAATAAAGCCTACAAGTTTTATGACCTTACGCGCGGCAGGCGTACAATTTGTGGTGTTGATTGAATTTTATCTTTTAACAAACAGTCTGATAGACAATTGATCAAAGAAAGGGAGGTTATAAAGCTGACCTCAAATGCAATGAGTGTGAAACAAGCCTTTTTTTATCAACCCTAGGATAGCATTTTTTGCTTAAAATTTAGTCTGACTTTTGTCAAAGAGACAAATTAAGCACTCTAACCTCTGCCTCTCTCCTTCCCTTATCTGACCAGGTGTGTAAAAGGGGTTTTAAAATTGATTAACTTTTGCTGCCATAAGTTTGATCTGCATAAAGCAATTGACTTCAAACTTAAAACACATCTTCATTGACTCAGTCTTTTGTCTAAATATAAAGTTTCAACTTTGTAATTGTAACTCAATCAGGACAGAATCTATAGTCTCTTAACATGTGAAGTTTGCCTGCTTTTTCTGATGTTTGTGCCTTTTATCCAGCTTATTCCTCCAGACAAAGGGTTAGGCGATAGGGCTTAATATACATTATAGCAAATGTAGTTTTGGAATAACTTTTTTATAGCCTTCTCTGTACCCCTGTGGAGAGGCTAGAGTACTATTCATTCAACCAGGCCCATGACAGTTTAATAAGTTTAAGTAAGAAATTTAAACTATTGTCCTACCATCTGATTGAGACTTGAGAGTATTCTGTACCCACAATGACAAATTAACTTTAATTCCAAGCACTTAAACTGATGCTAGTGCTTTTTTGTTATAAAATATTTGAGATTTTTGCCTACTTCTCTGGATTATTTTAGCAAAAACCATGCATTACCATTGCTTGAAAACAGCAATCTTTTGACACCAACTTTAGCTAGCAGGTTTTGGCTAGCAAACTTTAGCTAGCAGGTTTTGGCTAGCAAACTTCAGCTAGCATGTTTTGGCTAGCAAACTTCAGCTAGCAGGTTTTGGCTAGCAAACTTCAGCTAGCATGTTTTGGCTAGCAAACTTCAGCTAGCATGTTTTGGCTAGCAAACTTCAGCTAGCATGTTTTGGCTAGCAAACTTCAGCTAGCATGTTTTGGCTAGCAAACTTCAGCTAGCAGGTTTTGGCTAGCAAACTTCAGCTAGCATGTTTTGGCTAGCAAACTTCAGCTAGCATGTTTTGGCTAGCAAACTTCAGCTAGCAGGTTTTGGCTAGCAAACTTCAGCTAGCATGCTTTGGCTAGCAAACTTCAGCTAGCAGGTTTTGGCTAGCAAACTTCAGCTAGCATGTTTTGGCTAGCAAACTTCAGCTAGCAGGTTTTGGCTAGCAAACTTCAGCTAGCAGGTTTTGGCTAGCAAACTTCAGCTAGCATGTTTTGGCTAGCAAACTTCAGCTAGCATGTTTTGGCTAGCAAACTTCAGCTAGTAGGTTTTGGCTAGCAAACTTCAGCTAGCATGTTTTGGCTAGCAAACTTCAGCCAGCATGTTTTGGCTAGCAAACTTCAGCTAGCAGGTTTTGGCTAGCAAACTTCAGCTAGTAGGTTTTGGCTAGCAAACTTCAGCTAGCAGGTTTTGGCTAGCAAACTTCAGCTAGCAGGTTTTGGCTAGCAAACTTCAGCTAGCATGTTTTGGCTAGCAAACTTCAGCTAGCATGTTTTGGCTAGCAAACTTCAGCTAGCAGGTTTTGGCTAGCAAACTTCAGCTAGCAGGTTTTGGCTAGCAAACTTCAGCTAGTAGGTTTTGGTTAGCAAACTTCAGCTAGCAGGTTTTGGCTAGCAAACTTCAGCTAGTAGGTTTTGGCTAGCAAACTTCAGCTAGCATGTTTTGGCTAGCAAACTTCAGCTAGCAGGTTTTGGCTAGCAAACTTCAGCTAGCAGGTTTTGGCTAGCAAACTTCAGCTAGCAGGTTTTGGCTAGCAAACTTCAGCTAGCAGGTTTTGACAAAATTAAAGGCAGCAATTGACAAAGGAAGCAAGAGGCCCAGCAGCAGCTGAAAAGCGAGACTTGGAATGTTCAATTTAAGTGAATATAAACTCTCAATAAAAAATTGATTTGAAATTTCTTTATTTACATGCAGGGGGCAAAAATGTGAGAAAATCTTTTTTTCTATACAATATGCAGCTGTGCACCTTTAATAAAATTTAGCTTGCATGGCTGCATGCCTGGCAGGGCATCTATACATTTTTAGACTTGCTGCAATAGGGATTACTATCACCTGTCAGAGTTGCCAATTTCCATGTCACAGAAACAGTGCTATTGCAAATTTCTTTAACTGCTGCTAGTATTTGTGTTGCATTGCATTGCATGATTTGTGATCAAAATATATTGTATTCATAGATTAAAGGTTAAAAAATAGATGTGCAGACTAATGTGTGGAACATAGTACTGAATAAAATTTGGAATAGCATGCAGAATAATGTGCGGATATGCGGAATAACGTGTGGAATAACCCGTGCAGAATAACATGTGGAATACTGTGTGGAACAACATGCAGAACATTTGGAATAACTAGCGGAACATGCGGAATAATGTGCAGAATAACATGCGTACTGATGACTATGTAGTGTATGTTACAGTTACACTCATTAAAATGTCTTGGATTTGGGATCCCTAGTGCAAAGCCAATGCATGCCCAAATTTTTTTTGGATCTAGACTAGTAAAAAATCTAGACTAGTATATATAATGATCTAGACTAGTATAATATCTAGACTAGTATAGGCCCTATATAATGACCTAGACTAGTATAAAATCTAGGAAATCACATTAGGCCTAGAAAGCAAAATATTTACCAAAGGGTAAAATATATAAACCTAGGATCTGAGAACTTGCCATAGGGTAGAATCTACTAGAATATAAGCTATGACTTTCTGATCTTATTAATATTAATGCCTAGACTAGGCCTAACAGAAAACCTCAATAAGAAAGAGCCATGATATATAACATATAGCATAAGATAAAATACAATGTTATAAACCAGACCACTCAGGCCAATAGTGCATACACTCTACTAGCTTTATATGATTTATATTATATGATCAAGATATATTAGAAGATAGCCCTGCAACTTGGTGGCTTAATGGGTAGGCCCCTAGGATAGCACCAGGCACCCTATTAAAATTTTGGTGGCATCAAAAGGACTGCAATTCTGCAAGTTAGTATTGCGGTCCCGTTTTCAAAAATAACAGGATCTGGTGCTGCGCTTGCGCCTAAAGAGTGTACCTAATTGAACCGGTTATTAATATTTATCCTTGCTTGCATGCAAATTTTATGAATTTGGCCTACGATAAATGAACAACCAAAGCGTGAGTTCAAACGTGCTAAAAAAGAATATAAAATTTAAATTAAATAAATAACTGTGACACAACGAAGTTAAAATTAAAGAATATAAAAAGCTATAGTTCAGCAGTTTTACTGTGGTTTTTAATTAATAAATTAAAACTTTTTCGTTAACTTTGTTATAAAGATTAAAATTAGTTTTACAACCGCTAAAGAAAACTATAAAAAGACGAGCGCGATCAATCGAATTTTAGCTAGATAGCCAACTAATATTAAGCGTTTTCAGTCAGCTTTGAAAACTAATCCTTTATATATATAGTTTTTTTGCCACGTCTAAACTTGCAACTAACATGTGGAGCGAAAAAATTTCCAACATTGCTGCAATTTTCCTACTTTCAACTTTCGCTACTCTTCCAATTCTGTCCATGGCTGTTCCAGGGACTCTTGGTGACCGTTTTTCTGCTATTAGCCCATCTGATCATCAAGGTAGCTTAGTTCTGTCGCGACTGGGTAAATTTAATTGTGTCTGCCATTAATTCCTGTTCATGCAGTGTATATAGATATCATTTAATGTTGTGCGCGCTGTACAATATATTATGGCTAATTAATTTTTTTTTTAATTCAAACTTTGCTGTTGCCGGTTGCCGCTGCTCTACTTGCAAATTAAATGAACTTTTTTCTATTACATTTCAGCTGCCGTCTCTTCTCCGGACGAACTAAAGCTTCTGGCTACAAAGCGCTCCTATCTACCGCTCTTTAACTATCTAGCCGACTACATGAGTTCCCTTCAGGCCCGCAATAGAAATCGCAATTCTCGCGGCCACTCAGCCTCGAAGGGCAAGGGCAATTACTGATTCGTTGCCGGAATCTGTTACAACTTCGATCTTGAGCCGTATCAATCGACAAACAAAACTTTTTTCTGTCGTCTTGACTTTGCTGTTGCGGCTCGCGCTACTAGATAATTGTTTTGATTAAATCAAGCATATTTACAACTAAACAGATTAGAAAGCTGCAAGAATGTACTAATGTATTCAGTTAATTAACAAATATAAAGTTAAAAAAGTTTTGCGTTAAAATGGGCCTTTCCCCCAGGAAAATTAATTACAAGCATACAGTTTCAAAACTGCGGACAAATTTATTACGAACCTTTTGTTGTCATGCGATCCATTTGGCGCCATTCCGGGCTGCGTGTTTTTGGTCCTAATTTTTTAAATCCCCCATGCTGATGCTTTTTTGTCTTTTTTTATCAGCACAATATTCACGAAATATACTAAAATATAGTCTGTGGCCTCATTCAAGGCATTCCAAAACGTAATTCTGGTTTGCATCTTCATGGTCGATTTTTTTAATTACAAATTTTGTTAAATATGTTCAGCCGTATGTGTATTGCAGACAAGGTTAGAAAAATCGTTTGCCTAGCAACTAAGGACCTCCTTACCAAAGGGATCCGTCCCATGCAGTGCAGAGGCCCGCATACTGCATGTACATGTGTATCTGAGATTGGGAATGGGACATACCATCCAAGCTGAGTCGTTGAGTTGTCAATGATTCGAGCAATACTGTTTATTATTAGTGATGATGCACAGCCACAGTCGTTGGGGTGCAATTATTGCAGGGAAGTCCGCGTGTGTGCACTTAACCTCTGCTGAGCTCTCCATTGTGACGTTGTCAGTTTAAGGTGGTCCCGAAAAGGGCCGCTGGACTATATTTTCCCTTGTAATTTCTCATATTAATTTCTCCAATAGTTTATTTTAACGTTTACTTATAGTAGAACCCAACGATTTTGTGGCAATTTCTAATTCACTGTATATTTTGCTATCCTCTCTTGCGACCGTATAAAATTGGCACGATCGATAATTTTAAGTTCTCTCGCCAGCCAATGAAAATCACTCGTGCTCCGCGCCCCCCCCCCTCTGCGCTCCTTTATTAAACCCCCCCCGCCTGGCGGCGGCACTCCTCACTCCCGTCCTTATCTGTGCTTCTCTCTTCCTCCCGGCCTGTCCTCGGCCTTGTTTTCCTTCTCTCTGTCTGGACCAGCCTGTTTACACTGCCTGCCACTGTCTGCCACGGCTAACGCCAATCTCACCACTACGCATCTGCCACTGTTGTGCTCATCGCCGTTACTCACCACGTTGCATCGTCTTGCATCACTCGCCTACCACTCAACTACAATTTCTAATTCACCTTCAATTCAAAACCATTGTTGCAGCCGCCAGTGCCCCAAAAGCGCAATAAGTTCTATATTGATATTAACCGCATCGAATATTGATCTCAACAATAATAACCAACTACGGCCAGTTTCCGGCCTTGTATGCCAAGTGCTCCGCTACGCAAATCCGCTATCAAGACTTGACTCGATTCATTTGGGACTAAAACGGCCCTTTTAAGGGTCACGGACAACATCAAATAACGTGACACCATGCTAACGGAAACATTAAGTCACTTTTATTATCATCCTACACACTGTATGGCTCTTAGCTCTTAGGAAAATCCGAATCTAAAGGAAATTAAGCTGCATCCTTGTCCAGGAGGTGTATCAAAAATATCATTCAGGTACACTAAAGATTAGAAAGTGTTCCGTTTTTCTGCCTTAGATTCGCAATAACCTCACCGTCTGGACATCCGAATGCCAAATAAAGCAATTGCATGTAACCGCGGCATTGCCCCAGATGCATTCGCGAAACTGTCGAGAAAAGGTTTGAAAAGGCATTATTTGAGAGCGAAAACACTCGAATTAATAGATGATTCAAAAAAGGGCAACACAATTAGCTTACCGCATGCTAGCTATCACTTCTGCCTGTCACCCTGTAATTTAGCAGCTCCTCAGTAAACATCAGCAAGTTTTCTTTCTCGAAACTTTTGTCCCAAAGCAGGATGTAGGGATTCGGCAGCTGCATTGCGGACAGCATCCACCCGCGGTGCCGCCAGATCTAGTCAAATGCTAGCGCAACAATAGCAGCGGTCAGCCAAAGTGAATCCAAAAAATCCTGTGCAGGAGCACCGTTTCACGAGCTACCGGGGGGGGGGACATGTCCCCCCCGTAAATGCTTTGGGGGACATGCCAATGCTTTGTCCCCCCATCCCATCTTGTGACCCGTTGAGGAAAAAGATAACTTTGCTTCAGGGTAACCAAAGTGAGAGTCTTCGGCGCCAAAATGAGTGCTTGCGGCGCCAAAATGAGTGCTTGCGGCGCCAAAATGAGTTCCTGCGGCGCCAAAATGAGTGCCTGCAGCGCCAAAATGAGTGCCTGCAGCGCCAAAATGAGTGCCTGCAGCGCTAAAATGAGTGCCTGCAGTGCCAAAATGAGTGCCTGCGACGCCAAAATGAGTTCCTGCGGCGCCAAATTAGAATCTTCGGCGCCAAAATGAGTGCCTGCGACGCCAAAATGAGCGCCTGCGACGCCAAAATGAGTGCCTGCGACGCCAAAATGAGTGCCTGCGACGCCAAAATGAGCGCCTGCGACGCCAAAATGAGTGCCTGCAGTGCCAAAAAGAGTGCTTGCGGCGCCAAAATGAGTTCCTGCGGCGCCAAAATGAGTGCTTGCGGCGCCAAAATGAGTGTCTGCGGCGCCAAAATGAGTGTCTGCGGCGCCAAAATGAGTGCTTGCGGCGCCAAAATGAGTGCCTGCGACGCCAAAATGAGTGCCTGCAGTGCCAAAAAGAGTGCTTGCGGCGCCAAAATAAGTGCCTGCAGTGCCAAAATGAGTGCTTGCGGCGCCAAAATGAGTTCCTGCGGCGCCAAATTAGAGTCTTCGGCGCCAAAATGAGTGCCTGCGACGCCAAAATGAGCGCCTGCGACGCCAAAATGAGTGCCTGCGACGCCAAAATGAGTGCCTGCGACGCCAAAATGAGCGCCTGCGACGCCAAAATGAGTGCTTGCGGCGCCAAAATGAGTGCCTGCAGTGCCAAAACGAGTGCTTGCGGCGCCAAAATGAGTTCCTGCGGCGCCAAAATGAGTGCTTGCGGCGCCAAAATGAGTGTCTGCGGCGCCAAAATGAGTGTCTGCGGCGCCAAAATGAGTGCTTGCGGCGCCAAAATGAGTGCCTGCGACGCCAAAATGAGTGCCTGCAGTGCCAAAAAGAGTGCTTGCGGCGCCAAAATAAGTGCCTGCAGTGCCAAAATGAGTGCTTGCGGCGCCAAAATGAGTTCCTGCGGCGCCAAATTAGAGTCTTCGGCGCCAAAATGAGTGCCTGCGACGCCAAAATGAGCGCCTGCGACGCCAAAATGAGTGCCTGCGACGCCAAAATGAGTGCCTGCGACGCCAAAATGAGCGCCTGCGACGCCAAAATGAGTGCTTGCGGCGCCAAAATGAGTGTCCGCGGCTCCAGAACGAGTGCTTGCGGCGCCAAAATGAGTGCCTGCGACGCCAAAATGAGTGCCTGCAGTGCCAAAAAGAGTGCTTGCGGCGCCAAAATAAGTGCCTGCAGCGCCAAAATGAGTGCTTGCGGCGCCAAAATGAGTTCCTGCGGCGCCAAAATGAGTGCCTGCGACGCCAAAATGAGTGCCTGCAGCGCCAAAATGAGTGCTTGCGGCGCCAAAATGAGGGCCTGCGACGCCAAAATGAGCGTTAACAACACCGATTCTAAAAAAAGTGCACATTTATGTAGAATTCTTGGCTTTGTCCCCCCAACCATAAAATCCATGAAGACACCCTGACGTCAAAAATTCTTACTTGCGTCACGGCACTCCGTGGCATGCCATTGTTTCCTTTGTGCGATAATTGCAGCAATATTTTTGGATTGAAGTTTTCGCACCAAAGCGCAAAAAGAGCATCGCAGCGAAGTTTGGTTGAGAATTCCTACAGGTTTTAAAGTGTCTTTCAGCAGCATTCAATGTGCACTTTTCAGCTCAACAACTTGCTTTCTGAAAACTGCTTTCAGGCCGAATTTTCTTGACAGACAACTTGCTAATGTTTACTGTGGAACTGTTATATTACAGAGTGACAGGCAGAAGTGCAGCAAGCGCTGAATAAAGATGCACTAAAGAGACAGGAACAACGTCGGAAAAAATGAAATTCTCTGTCCTCCCGGAACTTCCGTACAAAACGCTTCAAAGCTGAACCACCTCAGATCCGCCTCGTGCATTCGGAGCAAAGGTGAAGCTTCAATTCCTCTGCCGCGATGACGCACCTGCAGGAAGCAAAAATGCAATTTGGCGAGAGCCACCTGAGCACCTGCTGCTGCTCTCTTTGAGCACAGATGGCTTCATGACCAGCCAATTATCTTGAGTAGCGGCAGCTCAAAACACCTCTAGTTGGGAAAATTTTCCCCAATTATCGGCTTTGATAAATGTTTAGTTGGTGCAGATTCTCTGCGGATAATTGCGAAAATCGCAGCGGCAGCTGGGACCAAATTAATAGAAAAATTTCGATGCAGACGATTTTGGTCCATTATCTTATTTTCCTGCAGCTGAGCTCGAAATCTTTTACAGATTTGCTTTTCATTGATGAAAGATGCAAATCTTTTTTGCCCCAGCTTCGGGTACCTGTTCTCGAAGGTCCAAAAATAGTATTCTGAACTTCACGTGAAAATTCAGCTAAAAACAATTTCTACTTGTAAATACAACTCCATTTATTTCAAATTTGACGTCGCAACTAAAAAAAAACTGGGGCGGAGTTGGACTTCAAAATTTGAAAAACGAAAAAACGGACTTCTTGAACTGCAGGTCACTACCGAGCCTCCGGTGTATTGAGCAAATTTTATTAAATTTTTTGGTCTCTGGGCCTCTATTGACAGTTAGGTTAGTGAGCAAATTAATCCCTTGCTTAGGAATCTTCCCTCCATATTCCCCTGATTAATGGTTTTTAGCTAGTATGGTCTCAAGCTACATGAAAATTGGTTTAAAAATGTAACTGTGCCGATAAATTTCACAGTGCCTACAGTTCGAGAAGTCCGAAAAATAGGCATAC
This sequence comes from Macrostomum lignano, assembly GCA_002269645.1. NCBI lineage: Eukaryota > Metazoa > Platyhelminthes > Macrostomidae > Macrostomum > Macrostomum lignano. The sequence goes on from NIVC01000016.1 coordinate 672,537, forward strand.
GCGATGAAATATGCAAACGGATTGTCGGACAAACGGAGTGCTGCATGAGCAGGTGCAAGAAGGGTCTGCAATGAGAGGCAGGAAAAGCGCTCTCCAACGTCACTCAGAGTTGACCTTCAGCGCCCTCAGCGTCTCCGCTAGGCCCCGATTGTGCCGCTGCTCCATCAGTTTGGACACCTGCACGGAGTTTGTAGTTAATTAGTCTGGCTTTGGGCGCTTAACACACTCGCTCACACAGGATGTACCGCGGCTTATGACTTTTGCATTGTCAGGCATATGTACACCCCACTCTGCGTGTTCGAATCGAATGCAACCCCGGGGTATTTCTAGCTTGAGTCTGACGCACTCGATAGCAGCTGAGCTAGCTGTACTCTGCCCCGTCCCATACCTGCACAGTAAGGTCCTGGTTAAACGCTTCGGCGCCTCTGTCGTTGCGGTTGTTGGACAGCACGACCGGCCCAGCCAGGCGAGTCACCATCGTGTTGGCGAAGTCCAGGCGTCGCAGCACCAGCACCTCCAGATTGAAGCTGGCTCCGCTGCGCTCCAGGTGCGAGAACGAGTCCAACACCGGATAGTCGTCCTCCGTAACGATGATTCGAAGCCGGAAATCCTCCCGTTCCGGGTCCGGCTGCAGCACCGAGACCACCATTGCCTCTACGTCGCCGACAACCTGCAGGTTGTACTCGATCAGGCGGTAGATGAGGCGCGAGTCGGCGCTGGTGGAGAAGAACAAGCTGGGCGCCAGCTGGGCCAGGCCTCTCGCAGTTGTTTTTCGATGCATTTGAATTCGAGTTTCTGCTCGTTTGCAAAAACCGGCTGCGCGAAAGGACGAACTTTTGTAATTTTAGTCAAGCGCTTTTTGTGCACTTTCGAATTGTCTATGTCCACTGCCGCCAAGTTTTGCTCGATCTGCTGCATTTTAATCTTGATAAACTTGAAAAATTCGTGCAATATCTTGAAAGATAATCTTGAAAATCTATAGGGAACAACGCAAATAACCAAATTTTCTATTCGCCTTCTGCTTATCCAAAGATCATTTAATGGTTTTTCGACTTTGATTGTAGAAAAATGCCACTGGTGGACAACTTTTTAGTCTCACTAACGAATTTTGTCTTCTTTTCACTTCTCGCGCAATCAACTGACAGCTAATTTCATCTCGAACCCAATTTGGTCTTCTGACATTTCCACACCTTCTTTAAAATTTCTTTCTTTAAAAGACAGATGAAGGTCTATTGACAGAAATCAAGAAGGCTGGGCAGACAAAATGCACAGACAGCCGACAGTATGCAGACAGAAACCCGATGATGTCCCTGATCTAATTAATATCAATTAACGATAGTTCATCGTCAAAGAAAAGGATCTTTTGACAGTACAGTACGGCCTTTTTGGGTATTTTACTTGGCGCTTACACGCTTGTTTGACTACTTCTAGTCAAGCTAAACGCATTTTAATTTAATTTTTGCTTCAAAGTGTCTTCTTACCCAAATACTATCAAATATACCTTTTCAACTTCGGATTCGTCAAAAGTGAGTTTAAATTCGTCAGCGCATGCAAAACTATATAGCGCTCAAGGGGAAGAGAATGAGTGTCTATGGTAAATTTTTAGAGAAAGTGACTTCGAATTCGTCTGAGTAAGTGAAATTCGTCAGTGCAAATGCAGCCTGACCAGAAAAAGTGTCTGCTTTGTCCATGGCAAGAAAAGAAGGTGTCTATGGTAAATTTAAGTAAGAAAGTGAGTGAATTTCGTCTGTGGAAAAGTAGCCCAATTTCCTGAAATCTTCATTTCATGCTTTGATTGTTGTCAGAGATGCCCTACATGACAACAAACAGCCAATGTAACGCACAAAGTCCCGTCAAGCCGACGACTGATTGCCTGCGTTGTCACAGCAGGAGCAGCAGGAAAATCTGCAACAAACTTTTGCTGCATTTCTTTGAGGGTCACCGTCGGCTTCTCTTCCACATACCTCGTCAACGGCCCGAGCATCTCCTCAGAAAACCTTAGTCTTACTGCACCGCCACGCACGTTAAGATCAATCATCCCCTGATAAACATATCTCCTGATGATGTCACTGGCAGTTGTCCTCTTGATATCCAGTTCAATTGCGAGTTGTCTCCAGTCTCGTCCTTGTTGAAAACATCGCACGAGTCTAGAGCGATCCACGGACGAAATTCTCATGTAGGGCATCTCTGACAACAATCAAAGAATGAAATGAAGATTTCAGGAAATTGAGCTACTTTTCCACAGACGAAATTCACTCACTTTCTTACTTAAATTTACCATAGACACCTTCTTTTCTTGCCATGGACAAAGCAGACACTTTTCTGATCAGGCTGTATTTGCACTGACGAATTTCACTTACTTAGACGAATTCAAAGTCACTTTCTCTAAAAATTTACCATATACACTCATTCTCTTCCCCTTGAGCGCTATATAGGTTTGCATACGCTGACAAATTTGAACTCACTTTTGACGAATCAGAAGTTGAAAAGGTATATTTAGCAAAATATTGCTTTAACATAGCTTTTTTGCAGCCCATTTGGGTTTACGCGCATTGAATTTAATCCAAGATACATTTGCCAATGTAACGGAGCTTTTGTCTATGGTAGCAAGGCTGCCACAGCGGCATTTAATTTGGTCGGGAAACCAAATTAAATGCCCGCAGACGAATTGCCCGCAGGAGATTTGCCCGCAGGAGATTTGCCCGCAGGAGATTTGCCCGCAGGAGATTTGCCCGCAGGAGATTTGCCCGCAGACGAATTGCCCGCAGGAGATTTGCCCGCAGGAGATTTGCCCGCAGGAGATTTGCCCGCAGGAGATTTGCCCGCAGGAGATTTGCCCGCAGGAGATTTGCCCGCAGGAGATTTGCCCGCAGGAGATTTGCCCGCAGGAGATTTGCCCGCAGGAGATTTGCCCGCAGGAGATTTGCCCGCAGGAGATTTGCCCGCAGGAGATTTGCCCGCAGGAGATTTGCCCGCAGGAGATTTGCCCGCAGGAGATTTGCCCGCAGGAGATTTGCCCGCAGGAGATTTGCCCGCAGGAGATTTGCCCGCAGGAGATTTGCCCGCAGGAGATTTGCCCGCAGGAGATTTGCCCGCAGGAGATTTGCCCGCAGGAGATTTGCCCGCAGGAGATTTGCCCGCAGGAGATTTGCCCGCAGGAGATTTGCCCGCAGGAGATTTGCCCGCAGGAGATTTGCCCGCAGGAGATTTGCCCGCAGGAGATTTGCCCGCAGGAGATTTGCCCGCAGGAGATTTGCCCGCAGGAGATTTGCCCGCAGGAGATTTGCCCGAAGGAGATTTGCCCGCAGGAGATTTGCCCGCAGGAGATTTGCCCGCAGGAGATTTGCCCGCAGGAGATTTGCCCGCAGGAGATTTGCCCGCAGGAGATTTGCCCGCAGGAGATTTGCCCGCAGGAGATTTGCCCGCAGGAGATTTGCCCGCAGAAGATTTGCCCGCAGACGAATTGCCCGCAGACGAATTGCCCGCAGACGAATTGCCCGCAGACGAATTGCCCGCAGACGAATTGCCCGCAGACGAATTGCCCGCAGACGAATTGCCCGCAGACGAATTGCCCGCAGACGAATTGCCCGCAGACGAATTGCCCGCAGACGAATTGCCCGCAGGAGATTTGCCTGCAGACGAATTGCCCGCAGACGAATTGCCCGCAGACGAATTGCCCGCAGACGAATTTCCCGCAGACGAATTTCCCGCAGACGAATTGCCCGCAGGAGATTTGCCCGCAGGAGATTTGCCTGCAGGAGATTTGCCCGCAGGAGATTTGCCCGCAGGAGATTTGCCCGCAGGAGATTTGCCCGCAGGAGATTTGCCCGCAGACGAATTGCCCGCAGACGAATTGCCCGCAGACGAATTGCCCGCAGGAGATTTGCCTGCAGACGAATTGCCCGCAGACGAATTGCCCGCAGACGAATTGCCCGCAGGAGATTTGCCTGCAGACGAATTGCCCGCAGACGAATTGCCCGCAGACGAATTGCCCGCAGACGAATTTCCCGCAGACGAATTGCCCGCAGGAGATTTACCCGCCGAGCTTTTCCCGCCGAGAATTGCCCGCAGTGCATTTTGCCCGCGAGCGAATTGCCCGTGGAGATTTGCCCGCCGAGCCCCCACATAAGCCAGCTAAAATTTAATATTCAGAAAAAGTTGTATGTATGCAATGAGTCAGAGTCTATGGTATGAACTAAATTGTTTGTACTGTTTCATTTTTACCAGACTACCATAGACTATGTCCTACGAAACAGTGCTATATAGGAAAGGAGAAAGGACTTCTCAGTTGACTGACGAGCTGTAAAATGACTACGACCCGGCTTCTTCTTCATTCCTTTGTAATTGTACGTAAAAAGCTTTCCATGAAATAATGCTATTACTGCACGGCATTGATGCACGGGCCATAGGCAAACAACGACAATTCCGTGGGGTGTGCGGCCCGCAAAATCATTGAAAGCAGAAATTTTTTCTTTATTTACGCATCAATTTACCGGTATGGACGATTTATAACTTTGGGCAGCCAGTGTTTATAGTGCATGCGCCTATCTATGGCTAGGAGAGGAAAGTTAGGTATGCATGTACATTTCTGTTAATTTTCTCCGCCCGCTGCCAGTCTCAGCAGGCCGTCCGTTATCGCCGATGGCAACCAGCAGGAATCTCGCAGCAGCAGGCCAGCGTAGCAAAGCAGAACTGCCAACAACAGGGTGAGAAGGAGCAGCAGAAGAAGAACAGATCCAATTCTTGACCGCTTGCGTGCTTCTTGGCCTTGTTGTTGTCTTAGTGTTAGCTGATTTTGTTGTTGCTGTTGCTGTTGGGATGATGCTTTTTGTTCTTCTTGTTCTTGCGCTGGCGGAGGTGTTTGTTGTTCTTGTTGTTGTTGTGGTGACTTTTTTTGCTGTTGTTGCGGTGGTGATGTTTGCTGATCTTGTTGTTGCGGTGGTGATGTTTGCTGATCTTGTTGTTGTGTTGGTGCTGTTTGCTGATCTTGTTGTTGTGGTGATGTTTGCTGATCTTGTTGTTGCGGTGGTGATGTTTGCTGATCTTGTTGTTGCGGTGGTGATGTTTGCTGATCTTGTTGTTGTGTTGGTGATGTTTGCTGATCTTGTTGTTGTGGTGATGTTTGCTGATCTTGTTGTTGTGGTGATGCTTGCTGATCTTGTTGTTGTGGTGATGATGTTTGCTGATCTTGTTGTTGTGGTGATGCTTGCTGATCTTGTTGTTGTGGTGATGATGTTTGCTGATCTTGTTGTTGTGGTGATGTTTGCTGATCTTGTTGTTGCGGTGGTGATGTTTGCTGATCTTGTTGTTGCGGTGGTGATGTTTGCTGATCTTGTTGTTGTGTTGGTGATGTTTGCTGATCTTGTTGTTGTGGTGATGTTTGCTGATCTTGTTGTTGTGGTGATGCTTGCTGATCTTGTTGTTGTGGTGATGATGTTTGCTGATCTTGTTGTTGTGGTGATGCTTGCTGATCTTGTTGTTGTGGTGATGATGTTTGCTGATCTTGTTGTTGTGGTGGTGATGTTTGCTGCTCTGGTTGTTGCGGCTGGTTATTTTCGTGCAGCGTACTAAAAGTTGAAAATAGAACAAAGAACGGGATAGCAGCAGCAAAATTTCAATTTTTCAATTCAATCCTTTGAAGACAATCAAAGGAAATGACATCTCTAATATGTCCCGGCAACATGAGCGGTTACTCATTTGCTTTCATTTAATGGACGCTTCTAAGAGAGAAGTGCATTCTGTACCTTGTGCAGGACCCAAGCTCCTGACATCTGTGCGCCATTCCGTTCTCAGCTTGGAGACAGGCGGTCTCGATTCGAACCAGTTGAATTTTGTTCAGAGCTCGGCCGAGCTCTATCAGGGCGTCCAGCAGCAGCTGGCCGGCGTTGCTGTCCGGGCCGAGCCTCAGCTGCGGAGATTCGACAAGCCGGCGACCAAGGGACTCGGCGACCAGGGTATCGGCTTCGAGATGCTGCTGCTGAGGTTGATGGAGGACTCAGAGTGAGGGCGATCAGGCAGGCAGACAGAGATAGAAAGAAAGACGGACAGACAGACAGACAGACAGACAGACAGACAGACAGACAGACAGACAGACAGACAGACAGACAGACAGACAGACAGACGGACAAACAGACAGACAGACAGACAGACAGACAGACAGACAGACAGACAGACAGACAGACAGACAGACAGACAGACAGACAGACAGACAGACGGACAGACAGACAGACAGACAGACAGACGGACAGACAGACAGACAGACAGACAGACAGACAGACAGACAGACGGACAGACAGACGGACAGACAGACAGACAGACAGACAGACAGACGGACAGACAGACAGACAGACAGACAGACGGACAGACAGACGGACAGAAGCGCTCCCCACCTCCGCCTCCCCGCCGAGCTGCAGCAGGCTGTCCAGCTGTTCAATCCGCAGTCCCAGCTCGGCCAGTTCCGCCTTCACCTCGTCGCGAAAGTCGCTGAGAGTGGCGCTCATTTCGGTCTGTTTGGCCCGCGCCACGGTGGCGCCAAGCAGCTCCAGCGAGTCGCGAACCCGCAGCAGCAGCCGCTGGCCGGCAGCCTCGAGAGCTTCGGCAGCTGCCAGACGCTGACGGGCTTCGGTCGCCGCGTTGACGAGAGCTTGACGGGCTTGTTGAACTTGTGGACGCCCTGGGTTGGCAGCTTGTGTGCATGTGGCGGTAAATTGCGGCTGAGTGAAGATGGATCCGAGCGGTAATGAGTAGAAGGGAATGAGAGCGAGAGTAGATGAGAATGAGAGCAAGAGTAGATGAGAATGAGAGCAAGAGTACATGAGAATGAGAGCGAGAGTAGATGAAAATGAGAGCAAGAGTAGATGAGAATGATATCAAGAGTAGATGATAAGAATGAGATCGAGAGTAGCTGAGAATGAGAGCGAGAGTAGATGAGAATGATATCAAGAGTAGATGATAAGAATGAGATCGAGAGTAGCTGAGAATGAGAGCGAGAGTAAATGAGAATGAGAGCAAGAGTAGATGAGAATGAGAGCGAGAGTAGATGAGAATGAGAGCGAGAGTAGATGAGAATGAGAGCAAGAGTAGATGAGAACGAAAGCGAGAGTAGATGAGAACGAAAGCGAGAGTAGATGAGAATGAGAGCGAGAGTAGATGAGAACGAAAGCGAGAGTAAATGAGAATGAGAGCGAGAGTAGATGAAAACGAGAGCGAGAGTAGATGAGAACAAGAGCGAGAGTAGATGAGAATGAGAGCAAGAGTAGATGAGAACGAAAGCGAGAGTAGATGAGAATGAGAGCGAGAGTAGATGAGAATGAGAGCGAGAGTAGATGAGAATGATATCAAGAGTAGATGATAAGAATGAGATCGAGAGTAGCTGAGAATGAGAGCGAGAGTAGATGAGAATGAGAGCGAGAGTAGATGAGAATGAGAGCGAGAGTAGATGAGAATGATATCAAGAGTAGATGAGAATGAGAGCGAGAGTAGATGAGAATGATATCAAGAGTAGATGAGAATGAGATCGAGAGTAGCTGAGAATGAGAGCGAGAGTAGATGAGAAGACAGCGAGTATAATGAGATCAGCAAAAGCAGCTCACCCATTCTCTCCAGCAGAAATATCCTGTTGCACAGTGTTAGTCGCTAAGCTGAGGTATTGATATTAATAAATTTATGCCAGAAGTCGGGGTGTTTTCAGAAATGACAGAAAAGTAAATTTCATGCAAAGATCGTACACTCTGTGCTGCTGTGCTGCTTATCTAACACTGCTGTTCAAGCTTTTAGAAGCAATTTCTGTGACAAAAACAGAAATTCCTAAGGTGCAGTCAACATTATCAATGTATTTATCTTAACCGCTTTGACTAACTGTATTTCTGCTTCTTTGCCAAAGCAAATGTAGTGTAAATGAACAGTGTGCTTTGAAATCGTAAACCGAGTGAGATGGAGAGAGGAGAGGTGGGGCGAGGGAGAGAGGAGAGGTGGAGTGAGTGAGAGGAGACGTGGAGCGAGGGAGAGAGGAGAGGTGGAGTGAGTGAGAGGAGAGGTGGAGCGAGGGAGACAGGAGAGGTGGAGTGAGTGAGAGGAGAGGTGGAGTGAGTGAGAGGAGACGTGGAGCGAGGGAGAGAGGAGAGGTGGAGTGAGTGAGAGGAGACGTGGAGCGAGGGAGAGAGGAGAGGTGGAGTGAGTGAGAGGAGACGTGGAGTGAGTGAGAGGAGACGTGGAGCGAGGGAGAGGAGAGGTGGAGTGAGTGAGAGGAGAGGTGGAGTGAGTGAGAGGAGACGTAGAGTGAGGGAGAGAGGAGAGGTGGAGTGAGGGAGAGGAGAGGTGGAGTGAGTGAGAGGAGACGTGGAGCGAGGGAGAGGAGAGGTGGAGTGAGTGAGAGGAGAGGTGGTGTGAGTGAGAGGAGACGTAGAGCGAGGGAGAGAGGAGAGGTGGAGTGAGTGAGAGGAGAGGTGGAGTGAGTGAGAGGAGAGGTGGGGTGAGTGAGAGGAGAGGTGGAGTGAGTGAGAGGAGAGGTGGAGTGAGTGAGAGGAGAGGTGGAGTGAGTGAGAGGAGACGTGGAGCGAGGGAGAGGAGAGGTGGAGTGAGTGAGAGGAGAGGTGGTAAGAGTGAGAGGAGACGTAGAGCGAGGGAGAGAGGAGAGGTGGAGTGAGTGAGAGGAGAGGTGGAGTGAGTGAGAGGAGAGGTGGAGTGAGTGAGAGGAGAGGTGGAGTGAGTGAGAGGAGAGGTGGAGTGAGTGAGAGGAGAGGTGGAGTGAGTGAGAGGAGAGGTGGAGTGAGTGAGAGGAGAGGTGGAGTGAGTGAGAGGAGAGGTGGAGTGAGTGAGAGGAGAGGTGGAGTGAGTGAGAGGAGAGGTGGAGTGAGTGAGAGGAGAGGTGGAGTGAGGGAGAGGAGAGGTGGAGTGAGTGAGAGAAGAGGTGGAGTGAGGGAGAGAGGAGAGGTGGAGTGAGTGAGAGGAGAGGTGGAGTGAGGGAGAGAGGAGAGGTGGAGTGAGTGAGAGGAGAGGTGGAGTGAGGAAGAGAAACGATAAGTAGATAGAAGCAAGTGTGCAGTTAAACCTTTTGTCCCTTTTGCACATCCTGCTTGAAGAAAATTCTACATTAACTGAGCATTGCTATTCGCGAGGGGCACCGCGGACAGCATGAGTAGTTCTACTGGACAGATAAGCATATTGATAAGGATGTTTGTCGGACCTCTTTATCAGGATTTAGTTGACGTCAGCCAGAATCTACTAGCGCATATATTCTAGACTAAATTGTGGACTGCAATATCCCCGATCTAAAGTAGAGCGTGATAGTTGGCAACTACTGGCTTGAGAACATGAGCGAGCCGCAGCAGCAGCAGCAGCAGCCTCCACCCTATGATGTCGTCACTCTCGAACCAAATGCCGCAACTATCGAAGAGAGCAGCCAGGCGGCCGAGCCCGAGCTCAAGCGATCCAGAATTAGAATGCGCTGTCCGTACTGCGGTTCGAACATTCGAACTCGAGTCAGCAGCCAGATGGACATCGGTATGTCGAAGTGCGCCACCGTGTGCGTTGTGACCTGCGTCACGGTGACCTTGACGGTGTTGTTCGGTCTCCTCTGCCTGCCTGCGCTACTCTGCTGGGTGCACAGGTACTCCATCGTGGTGCACACCTGCCCGGAGTGCAAACTGGAACTGGGCCGCTACAATCCGAGGTCACCTGCAGAGGGCGAAGCTGCGATCAACGAGTGATTGCGAGACTGGGAATTGTCATTGTGCTGAAGAACTTTGAAAAGAAATTATTATTTGGTTTAGGTGTAACTTCTCTGTCCATTGACCTGTTGGAAAATCAATTATTTGCAGCAAATTCATTTTCATATGCGAGACCATGGCTATAATCAATCGATTTCAGAGGAGTTCGTTATTCTTTCATCTGGTATTGATAAATAAAAGGTGATACACGATGCTGAGAGATAATGTTATCGATTTTTAAGGGGGGGGGTTTATAAATCTCGAAATAGTTGAGATTATCAATGTCTAGAGAGTGAGATTTTATACTTCAATAGGCTGAGATTATCGATTTCTAGAGGGTGAGATTATCGATTTCTAGAGGGTGAGACTATCGATTTCTAGAGGGTGAGATTATCGATTTTATAGGGTGAGATTATCGATTTCTAGAGGGTGAGATTATCGATTTCTAGAGGGTGAGATTATCGATTTCTAGAGGGTGAGATTATCGATTTCTAGAGGGTGAGATTATCGATTTCTAGAGGGTGAGATATCGAATTTCGAGAGGATGAAATTGTTGACTTCTCGAGGGTGAGATTATCGATTTCTAGAGGGTGAAATTATCGATTACTAGAGGGTGAGATTATCGATTTCTAGAGGGTGAAATTATCGATTGCTATAAGGTGAGACTATCGATTTCTAGAGGGTTAAATTATCGATTGCTATAAGGTGAGATTATCGATTTCTAAAGGGATGAAATTATCGATTTCTAGCGGATGAAATTATCGATTTCTAGGGCATGAAATTATCGATTTACAGAGTGTGAAATTATCGATTTATAGTGTGAAATTATCGATTTCTTGTGGGTGAAAGCATCGTATTTCATTAGGCTCAATACTTGAGAAGTTGCTGTTCCAAAAATGCAACGTCTACTCTTTGTAGCTGGCGTTTAAAACAAGCAAGAATCAACAGCCAAAAAAACATTGGTTTGTCGTCTGCTTCTAAATTTTTACCAACCTTTGGCAAAGCACTCACAGGAAGCAACCCAGCCACCCCTGCTTGCTAATAAACTTAGCAGATGCACAGCCTGTGCGCAGTGCAGGGCGGGCAGTCAATGCACACCGCCAGCTGCACCCCACTGCACACTCTACCCCAGCTGTACAATACGCACAGGCCGCAGCACTAAGACGGAAGGCGCAGGCAGTTCATTTCAGCCTTCATCTCAGCAGTGAATTCTCAGCTAACTGCAAGCATCGCAGAGGCCGTCATGCCGCTCCGCCAGCCGCTGAACCTGCGCACCAGACTGCACCAGGTGCGAGCTCGCTACCCATCCACCTGGGCCATCCTGGGCCGCAAGCTGCAGCAAGGCGAATCTTGGCGAGCTCTGGTTGAAGACTACCTGGACTCTGAGGGCCGGCCTCTGTCAGCCGACCAGGCCCTGCTGGTCTGCCAGAGTCCTGGCGGAGAAGCCGCGGCCGCCCTGCTGCTGTGGGAGCGCAGCTGCAGCCTTGAAGAGCTGCTGGAGGTCCTGAGCCGTCGAGGACTTCGCGAAGCCGAGGCCTTCGTGCGGTCCAACCTGCTGAACCAGGCCTGGCAGCCTCCGCCCACGACTGCGGAGCCGCCCCCTCCGTCCCTTCCGCCCCGCCCCCGCCCCGCCCGCGCCTCCGCCTCCGCCTCCACCAGACGACTCGCCGCTGGAGTTCCCGGCGGAGCAGCTGCGGCGCGCCGTGGCCTGCGGCTCCCTGATCGGCTCGGGCGGCTTCGCCGAGGTCTTCCGGACGGCAGCGCTGGTCGAAGGCCGGCAGCACGCGGTGAAGGCCTACCGACCGGGCATCAGCGAGGAGGCGCGCCAGGCCATCCGCAGGTCGATCGGCGCCCTCAGCGGCCTGCGGCACCCGAGCATCGCTCGGCTGGTCGGCTTCGGCTACTCGCCCGCCGACGACCGCATGTACTCCGTGTTCGACTTCCACAGCAACGGCGACCTCCGCCAGCTGCTCGACCGGTTCGCCGAGCCCCACAGCTGGTGGTCGTCGGCGGAGGCGGTGGCCAGCGGGTTTCACCTGGGCGGCACGCGGCTCCGCATGGCAACCGACATCGCCTCGGCCGTGGAGTTCCTGCACGCCACCGAGGAGAAGTCGATGGCGCGAGACGAGCGGGCCGGCCTCCTCAGCTTCAGCTTCGTGCACAAGGATGTGAAACCCAGCAACATCCTGGTTGACGGCGACTGGCGCTGCCGCCTCGCCGACCTGGACTTCCTCGACCTGACCACCGCAGGGCTCGGCCAGACCGTCTGGGGTGAGCAGCGGGCCCAGCAGGTGGCCAGAGTGCACACGCTGGGCTACCGGCCGCCCGAAGACCGAGTCACCTGCAAGTGGGACGTCTTCAGCACCGGGGTCACCATCTTGGAGCTGCTCACCGGCCTGCGCGGCCAGCCCGCCAGCAGCGACACTCCGGAGGAGTCCTGGCTCTGCTGGGCCCTGGCCGACGGTCGGGCTCCGCCGCCTCAGCCGGGGCTGCGGCTGTCCGCAGGCCTGCACGCCCGCGTCTGCAGAGAAGCCGTGGCGCCCTGCCTGCTGCACAACTTCGCCGAGAGGTGCACCGCCGCGGTGCTGCGGGGCCGCCTGCAGACGCTGCTGGCCGCGGCCGAGGCCGAGGACGGTGAGGCCGGGCTGCAGGAGTTCAGCTTCGCCGAGCTGGATGCCGCGGTCCGCCAGGTCGGCGAGGAGCTCGGAGCCGGCAGCTTCGGCCGCGTGTACCGGGTGAACCTGGCAGGGCGGCCGGTCGCCGTCAAGAAGCTGCTGCCCGACTCTGCGGGCATCCCGCTGGAGGCGCTGCGGCGCCAGGCGGGCCTCCGCCATCCCCGGCTGCTGTGGCTGCTCGGCTTCGCTCACCGCGGCGAGGCGGCGGGCGGCGACCTCCTGCTGGTCTACGAGCTGTGCGAGGCCGGCAACCTGCGGCAGCTGATTGACGACTTCGCCGCCGGCCGGGCGCCGCCAGCCTGCGAGTTCCAGCTGGCCGGAGTTCGAATCCGGATGGCGCACGAGCTGGCCAGCGCCCTGGACTACCTGCACAGCCGGCAGGAGGTCGAAGCCGCAGCGGCTGGCGACTGGCGCAGCTTCAGCCTGGCGCACCAGGATGTGAAGAGCACCAACGTGCTGCTCACTGCTGACTGGCACTGCAAGCTGGGCGACCTGGACAGCCTGCAGGTGCGTCTGGGGAGATCGGGGACAGCCTGCAGGTGCGTCTGGGGAGATCGGGGACAGCCTGCAGGTGCGTCTGGGGAGATCGGGGACAGCCTGCAGGTGCGTCTGGGGAGATCGGGGACAGCCTGCAGGTGTGTCTGGGGAGATCGGGGACAGCCTGCAGGTGTGTCTGGGGAGATCGGAGACAGCCTGCAGGTGTGTCTGAGGAGATCGGGGACAGCCTGCAGGTGTGTCTGGGGAGATCGGGGACCGTCTGGGGAGATCGGGGACAGCCTGCAGGTGTGTCTGGGGAGATCGGGGACAGCCTGCAGGTGTGTCTGGGGAGATCGGAGACAGCCTGCAGGTGTGTCTGGGGAGATCGGGGACCGTCTGGGGAGATCGGGGACAGCCTGCAGGTGTGTCTGGGGAGATCGGGGACAGCCTGCAGGTGTGTCTGGGGAGATCGGAGACAGCCTGCAGGTGTGTCTGGGGAGATCGGAGACAGCCTGCAGGTGTGTCTGGGGAGATCGGGGACCGTCTGGGGAGATCGGGGACAGCCTGCAGGTGTGTCTGGGGAGATCGGGGACAGCCTGCAGGTGTGTCTGGGGAGATCGGAGACAGCCTGCAGGTGTGTCTGGGGAGATCGGGGACAGCCTGCAGGTGTGTCTGGGGAGATCGGGGACAGCCTGCAGGTGTGTCTGGGGAGATCGCGGCTGCTCAGGCAACTGAGTTGAGGCTGCTCCGTCCTTTGAGTAGGGGCTGCTCTCCGTTCTCAGTCTCAGACTCTCCCTCCCTTCCTCCTCCCGCGCCAAGGATCACTGTAGTTTAACGCCAAGGACCACTGTAGTTTAACGCCAAGGACCACTGTAGTTTAACGCCAAGGACCACTGTAGTTTAACGCCAAGGACCACTGTAGTTTAACGCCAAGGACCACTGTAGTTTAACGCCAAGGACCACTGTAGTTTAACGCCAAGGACCACTGTAGTTTAACGCCAACAAGGAGGGATGAATGATTCCAAATTGTCTCTAAGCAGCCTCATCACAGTCTCCATTCCTGCCCCATCAGACGGCCACCGCAGGATCGGGCCTCACGCGGATGGAAGACAGGCCGCAGTCCTCGCAGCCCAGAATCCGCTACTTCACCAATGGCTACTTCGTGCCGGGAGAACCGGACAGGCCAGGCGCACCTGGCGAGCTCCTGTCCTGCAAGGTGGACGTGTACGCCCTTGGCGTCACCCTGCTGGAGCTGTTCACCGGCCGGCGCGCCTCTGGCGGCGGTGAGCCCGAGCTGCGACTGAGCCTGCTGAGCGACTCGTCAGTGCAGCAGCCGCCGTCGCCGCAGGCAGGGCTGCTTATCAGCGACAGGTGCTATCTAGACCTGTGCGACAGGGTGTTCAGACCGTGCCTGGCCCTGAACTCGGCTCAGCGACCGACTTCCACCAGAGTGCTGCAAGAACTCGACAGATTTTACAGCAGCTGCGAACCGGATCTGGAAAATTGAGTGCAAAGCTGGGATTGCGCGCTTTGCTCTGATTTTTTTTAATTTGTCCCGATTCGATCAACACTTCGACTAGCTTTTAGTCTTGAGCTTCAAGAGTGTACCACAGGAAGACAAAAAATTGTTAACTTCTCGTGCATGTAGCCTTAGAAGTCTCAACACATTTTAAGCTATGAGACTAGACTTTGTAGTTTTTATATTTAACCACTATATACGCGCGCGTAGTAGAAAATAAAGAATCGTGCAGGTCCACTCCAAATAAAATTGCTCGTGCAGTTATGTGGAGGTATGCTGCGTTTTAATATTTTTTTCGTTGATTCTGCCTTATCCATTGCAAAGACACACTCGTAAAAATTGACAGTATTTCTACGTTTTACTTCCATGTATGATAAAAAACTTAGGACATCCTGCTTACTGTTGTTGGTAGAAATTACTGATTGTGGGTAAAAATGGTTCTATGCTATAAAGGAATTAAAACTATTGAATTGAAAGATTTCTTTGAAAGAGAAATTTTAAAAATCTTTTTAAAAGTTCTTCAAGCAGATTTCACCTTGGCTCATTTTTAAAAACTTTTGGTATTTTGAAGTGTAAGTGCCGTGTTTAATATTTAAACTCAGTCAAATAGTTTTAACAATTGATATGATCGATTATTACGCCACGTTGCATGTGCAGCGTAGCAACACGGACAAAAAGCAGTCTCCTGCCCGACTCCTGGAAGGCATTCACCTCAGCGTCAATATAAGCAACAATTCTTTGCGTTATTTAGTTAGTAATATGTTTGTATTTTTGGGCATGCATTTTTGCAACTTAACCTTGGCTTGGCCCCTTGCTAGCCAACTATAGATTGGTTAGCTTGGCTAGGTGTTGTGCATGTACACTAGGCCTACACTACACAGTACACCTTTTTTGTCTACGCAGCTGCTTAACTAGATGTACTACACCATTTTACCCTCGATTTTGAACAAAGAGAACTTCGAAACTGACAAACTCCTCTTCAATATTGACACTCTATGGTCGGGCACTCAAAATCTACAATCAATATTGACAGATCAAGCTTCAATTTTGACAAACTCTGGTTCAATTTTGACAATGCACGTTTAGTCAACTTCTCCTGGGAGAATTCGGTAACAAAGTAATCCAATGAAAGCCTGAATGGGGCTGAAGTGAGCTGTGCAAAATCAGCTTATTCTGACTTTGCTTTTTGGATCTACAAGTATTGATAAAATTTATTTTTCTCCATCCTTTAGACATACAGACTAAAATAGCCTGACTGGTTGGGCTGCAAAGTCTGATTCTATTTTGACAGAGTTGCTTCAAAACTGACACTCTATGGTTTGTGTACCCAAAAAGTCCGCTTCATTTTTGACAACTCCGAATCAATATTGAACAATTAACAATCAATTTTGACTAAGACATTTTTTGAAATAGATTTTGACAATTTTTACTAAGATTTCTCTCTTGAGGAGGGGGGGTACTTGCTATTTGGGAGAAGGGGTACTGGCTGCATGTATCTACGAGTACATGTATGGGAATATTTTTATCCAAGGATGCAATTAAGTCAGAATAAGCTGATTTTGCACAGCTCACTTCAGCCCCGTTCAGGCTTTCATTAGATTACTTTGTTACCGAATTCTCCCAGGAGAAGTTGACTAAACGTGCATTGTCAAAATTGAACCAGAGTTTGTCAAAATTGAAGCTTGATCTGTCAATATTGATTGTAGATTTTGAGTGTCCGACCATAGAGTGTCAATATTGAAGAGGAGTTTGTCAGTTTCGAAGTTCTCCTTGTTCAAAATTGAGGGTAAAATGGTGTAGACCCCTAAATGTTATCCATTTGTACAAACAAATCTATTATTATATTGACTATTGCCACTGACTGTCACCTGGATTGTTTGTTGCTGTATTATCTTGTTGCCAGTTTGACTAAAAGTTTATAGCATAGCCTAAGTCTTAGACTAGTATAAATGCTTTGAAGATAGTAATTATCATGGAAAATTTGTTTTTTTTTACTTCACAAACATTTATTTGTATTAGTAGGCCTATATATTAGGCCTAGGCAAAATAAGAATTATAAAAATAAAGTTAGGGGCCTACCAAAATGGAAATTAGCCTATTTTAATTTTTCAATCGCCAATTTGAATTACTAAAATTTCCATAATTTCAAGTTTTATTTATGTATTATATTATACAACTAAAATAAATTTTAATTATAATTAATAATATTAATCAAGGTATAGACTATAGCAATCATATGTTTTAATAAATCCTAGGTTTTTAAAAAGGAAGTAATAATCCCCATGGGCCAATACTTCCAATTTCATTTGCATGGATGTTAGAAATTTTTACCTTATTTATAAGCCACAGCAGCTTATTGTAATAATAAGTGACTATTTTAATTTAAACTATTTTCAATAAGCTGCCATAAGGATAGGCCTAAGCTAAA
The DNA here is from genome assembly GCA_002269645.1 of Macrostomum lignano. Classification (NCBI taxonomy): domain Eukaryota; kingdom Metazoa; phylum Platyhelminthes; family Macrostomidae; genus Macrostomum; species Macrostomum lignano. Next base: position 689,343 of record NIVC01000016.1, read on the forward strand.
AATTATTGATACATCTCTATGAATAAAATTGGAATTATTGGCATAGGACTGTGGTGTAAGGATAAGCACTTCTTTTTGACAAAGTATTATTTATAATTAGGCCTGGTAGTTTTTTTTTAGTATAATTATAAAACCTTTTATATTTAATATTCATTTCAAAAACAAATTAGATATTTTAGAGTTGAAAAATTAATGATTTTTAATTAAATGATTTTTAAATAAATATAGACTCTTGGTTGAAAAAACTAGGCCTATGGTTTTAAATACACTTTTAATTTTTTTAAAGCAATTTTGACTTTATTTTTATGACTAACATTTTAATTACTTTGAAAATAGATATTACAATTAAAGTTTTTTGTTATAATGGCTTACATCTGTCTAAGGCATTTGAACAAATGAAGTTTCATTAACTGTTTATAGACTATATATATCTTAGTCTGTATCTTATATAATTGACAAGCATTATCTTATCAAAAAAATATTTAATATATGCATATGGTTAATATAGTCCTATATATTTAACATGAAAAAATATAATTTACATGCCCAATTGCTAGCCAATATAGCCACCATAAATTGTGGTAGACCAGAGGTAATTTGCAAAAATTCCTACCAAAAAGAATATAGATGTAGTACTAATTAGATCATAAGGCATTTAGCCTTGATAAGACAGTCATAGTTACTCCTGCATAATTACTCCATCATAGTTACTAATTTTGCTTTAGGTATTCTATATGTAAGTTGTATTTTTGGTCAAAAGGTAAGTTACATGGCCAGTGTAAATCAGTGGGATTGTGCATGTATCAAATAGAACCTTAAAATATTTAAATAAAATTGTATTATTAATATAGAAACCAACCATCTATTCTTTATTTTAGAAGCTAGTATTAAAAATAATTCTTTATTTAAACTCAATTTCTTTTATTTTAGCCAAGTACATTGATCAAAATGGACTACAATATTGGTATTAATGGATGCAAACCAGCTTCTGCTCTCAATGGGCCACCATTCCAACAGTGCATTCTTGACTCAAAGGATGTTTCAAGGTAAGAAAAAAATTGTATTTTTCTATGTTTACTTTTTATATCTTGATACTAACTATATTTTTAAAAATAATGTGTTAATCCTTATTACTAACAAGATAATAAGTAATAATTTTCATTATTTTTTAAACTTCTTTTAAATTTGTAATATTGATTCTGAATCTTTAGAAGTTAAAATTATAAGATATTTATCAATAGGCCTATTGATCCCATCTATTATGGATGCTGATCCCTAAACCTAGAATACTGATAACTAATTCTAATAATCTCTAAGCCTTGGATACCAATACCCAAGTGTTAGATACTAGCCCCTAATCCTATGATACTAATGCCTAACCCTAGCTTACAAATTTCTAATCCTAGAACACTGATCCCTAATCCTAGCATACAAATCCCTACTCCTAGGGCACTGATTGTTAATCCTAGGATATAAATCTCTAATCCTAGGACACTAATCCCTAATCCTAGCATACAAATCCCTAATCTTAGTTCATTAATCGCTAATCCTAGGACACTAATCCCTAATGCTAGCATACGAATCTCTTATCCTCGGACACTAATCTCTAATCCTGGGACACTAATCCCTAATCCTACGACAGCAATCCCTAATCCTAGGACAATAATCCTTAATCCTTTAAGCTACTCCCTAATCTTAAATTACCGATCTCGAATGCCGCGACTGATCCCAAACCCCTCAATCGCAGAGCGGCCTGCCGATCCGACGGCACCGGTCGCCAGCGCCAGCCATCGGCGCCAAGCACCGCCGCGGAGGAGGCCGCCGACAGTGACTCCAGCGGCAGCCGAGTCCGGGTCCTGACGCCCAGCTGCCAGCTGTGCGAGCTGCACACTCTGCTGCGGGATCGCGACACCAGCCGGTCGGATTTCGTATTCTACGCTGACAGGCTGATTCGACTGCTGGTTGAGGAAGCGCTGAACTACCTGCCCTACCAGTCCCTGTCGGTGCTGACGCCAGGCGGGCATCCCTACGACGGCCTGCGCGCCTCCCGCGGCAGCTGCGGCATCAGCGTTATGCCGTCTGGCGAAGCGATGGAGAAAGGCCTGCGCGACTGTTGCCGGGCAATCCGCATCGGCAAGATGCTCATCCAGGGAGGCGACTGCGCTGGCGGCGACTGCGCCGACGCACCGGAGCCGGTGTACGTCCGTCTGCCGCCTCGGGTGCACCAGCGTCGAGTCCTGCTGATGCAGCCAGTGCTTGGCGACGGCCGAGTTGCCACCAAAGCCCTGCAGCTGCTAACCGAGGATTATCAGGTGCCCGAGTCGAATCTGTTTCTGCTTAATCTGTTCTCAACTCGGCACGGCTTAGACTCTGTGCTGTCGGAGTATCCGGACGTTCGGGTGCTCACTACCGAGGTGCACGATCTGGTGCCGTATCACTTCTGCGCCAGGTATTTCGGCATCGACTGAATGGATGTTTTACTCATTTTTTCAGATTTTAACCATCCTGCTTGAAGGTATTCTAAATTAAATTTATCGTCATGAGACTCTTTAATACTAACCAGAATTTTGATCAAGTAAAGGATGTCTGGAACCTGTCATTTTTAAACTCGAACTCACTGGTTTCTGTATTCATATCCTTGTTGTTTTCTAACCTTTGATGCAAGGATTTTTCAAACATATTTATGGATTTCTGTTTGATTCCTAATCCATAGCCTTCCAGATTATAATCCATGGATTTCAAAATCCGAATCTATGGATTTTCATATTCTAATCCTTGGATTTCCAAATCCTAATCCATGGGTTTCCAAATCCTAATCCATTGGTTTCCAAATCCTAATCCACGGATTTCCAGATTCTAATCCATGGATTTCCAGATCCAATTCTTGGATTTCAAAATCCTAATCCATTGGTTTCCAAATCCGAATACAGGGATTTATAAATTCCAATCAATTAATCCCTAGAGCAGCCCATAGATTGTAAGGGATATTGTTTTGTATTTATTTCAATGCTTGCATTGCCTTTTATTCATGATTTTTATATGACTATCCAGTTAACCTTATACCCATTATTTAACATTAACACATTTAAAAAAATTTAATGCCATAATTCACTGTTAATAATGTTGCCAATAGTATGTAGTGCTCATTATGTGCCCCTTTTTGACAAAATTTCGCTCATGACTTTGTCAATTGAGTTGGCTGTCGCTCTGTCAATGAGGTAAACTGCATCTGAACTTTGTACATAAAAACTATAGGGCAAAGTTTGGGATCAGAATAGTTTGTGGGATTTGTCAAAATATTTTTGTCACATTTTTATCCATTTTTTACTGGCTGCATTTTATCACACAAAACTTCAAAAACTGTATCGGCGTTTTAGGGCAATTTTTATCTTTTGTTTTATTGTTTGCCTTCTGTGTCATTGCAAACTTCGGGACTGCATCGCATCAACCATGTGACTTCATGAGTCCACGTCTCATTCCTCACCCCCATCGCGTCCATATTCTCACTTTCCAATTCTCTCTAGATCCTCATGCCCCAATTCTCATTATCTTCAGATCCCATCTCCAGATCCCCATTCCAAGACCCCCATTCCCCCTAGATCCCATTCCCCATATCCTCATTCCCTTCAGATCCCCATTCCAAGACCCCCATTCCTTCTAGATCCCATTCCCCAGATCCTCATTCCCTTTAGATCCCCATTCCAAGACCCCCATTCCTTCTAGATCCCATTCCCCAGATCCTCATTCCCTTCAGATCCCCATTCCAAGACCCCCATTCCTTCTAGATCCCATTCCCCAGATCCTCATTCCCTTTAGATCCCCATTCCAAGACCCCCATTCCCCATAGATCCCATTCCCCAGATCCTCATTCCCTTCAGATCCCCATTCCAAGACCCCCATTCCCCATAGATCCCATTCCCCAGATCCTCATTCCCTTCAGATCCCCATTCCAAGACCCCTATTCCCCATAGATCCCATTCCCCAGATCCTCATTCCCTTCAGATCCCCATTCCAAGACCCCCATTCCCCATAGATCCCCATTCCCTCTAGATCCCCAATCCTTCCAGATCCCCATTCCAAGACCCCATTTCCCCCTCGATCCCCATTCCCCAGATCCTCATTCCCTTTAGACCCTCATTCCCTTTAGATCACCATCTTCAGATTCCAATTTCCAGATCCCCAATCCCTCCAGATCCCCATACCCTCCAGATCCCCATCCTCTAATTCTCCCATCTGATCGGAGCTGCATGTAATTTACTTCATTTTTTGTGTGTCCTTCTATCTGGCTTTCAACAACATATCGAGTGCCGCACTGTTCCCACGTCCAAAAAATTGTATTTTTTATCGCAAAATTTATCACGAGAGTTCCCAAATCTGCTATACTATTTAAGCAATGGCCAAGACCATTTTTAATTGCGTTTTAGGCATCGATTGTATTTTGTTTATTTTTGATTGACCCTGATTGGCAAACTGGTGAACTTGATCTCTTAGACAACTTTTCCTAATGTACTCGTATTTTGCTACTTGTCAATCGCATCTGCATTGTGCTACCAATATACATTTTGTTTGGCGAATTTTTTAAAAAAATTGACCTGATTTTATCATTTCGTATAAGGCATGAATTTCAGTGAAAATTATATGCTTGTAGTAATTCTCCTCCCTTTGTCCTCTGTTGACTTTCCCTTTATCCACATATCCATGCGCCACATCCCATGTCACTTATTTCCTTTCCTAATAACCCAATTTTTACCGATACCCTTTACCCGATCCCCATGCCCGAATCCCCATGCTCGAATCCCCTTTACCCGATCCCCATGCCCGAATCCCCTTTTCCCGATCCCCATGCCCGAATCCCCATGCTCGAATCCCCTTTTCCCGATCCCCATGCCCGAATCCCCATGCCTGAATCCACTTTTCACGATCCCCATGCCCGAATCCCCATGCCTGAATCCACTTTTCACGATCCCCATGCCCGAATCCCCCATGCATGAATCCACCTTCCCTGATCGCCATGTCCCAATCATTTCCATTGATTTTTAATAGATCCCTTTGTTCGATCTATTCATATGTTCCCAAATGTCAATTTTTTAAATAAATCTGCCAAATAGACTTCTCAATCTCAGCTACTCCAAGCCTCTTCATCACATTGCTCGCCCGCAGGCATCCCCGGCCGCAGTCCGCCTTGGCCGCGACTTCTACGCCCGCGACTGCGTGGAGCTGGCTAAGCGGCTGCTGGGCCAGCGCCTGGTCTGCGAGGCCTCGGACCCCAGCGGCTGCCGCTCAGCCGGCCGCATAGTGGAAACTGAGGCCTACCTGGGCGAGGCTGACCCGGCCGCGCACTCTTACAGAGGCCCAACTGAGCGCAACGCCGCTATGTTCATGCAGCCGGGCACCTGCTACGTGTACAGCATCTACGGCCAGTACTGCTGCATCAACGTATCATCCAATGGCGACGGTTGCGCAGTACTAATCCGCGCCTTGGAACCGTGCGAAGGCGAGTCGGCTATGCAGTCGCGACGCGGCAAATTCGGTAAAACTACTAATAGTAGCAATAATACCGTTGGCGCAAAATTGTTGAAACCGCACGAGCTGTGCAACGGTCCGTCCAAGCTGTGCCAAGCACTAGCAATTGATAAGCTGACTCATAATAAAACTGACATGTGCGATCCGGCTGCCCGGGTGTACATTGAGTCGGCGCCCGGCCCGCCAACCAATCAGATTGTCACTTCGCGGCGGATCGGTATTGACGGCTGCGGGCCGGCCGCCGCCGCCATGCCGCTGCGATTCTATTGGCTCGGCTGTTCCTGCGTTAGCCGGCGAGATAAGGACGCGGAGGCTTTGACGGCGCCAGCCGAGGCGGCAACATCAAAGGCGTCAACTAATGCCAACTTGCCAACTTCAAAGCAGATATCGCAAGCAACTTCAAAGGCACCGCCGCCAAATTCAAAGGCACCGCCGCCAACTTTAAAGGCACCGCCGCCAACTTCAAAGGCACCGCCGCCAACTTCAAAGGCACCGCCGCCAACTTCAAAGGCACCGCCGCCGCCAACTTCAAAGGCACCGCCGCCAACTTCAAAGGCACCGCCGCCGCCAACTTCAAAGACGTCGGCTAGGCCTAAATCACAAATCCGGAATGCCGATTCCGATTCGTCGCCACCCAAACGAAAGCGGCTTCGCTAGTTAGAATATAATTTCCATTTCCATGCGTAGCTGATGTTTTTATTATTGTTTTCTATAATCACTCTCGGCATATTTTTCAACGTATTCAACGATGCCTCTAATAGGCATTTTGACATTCCACTTACGCTCGTACTAAGCAGTAGTATTGGCAGATTTAAAAAATATTTTTGTAGTAGCATAAATTAGCCTCTATTTGCACTTGTTTTAATGCTATTTGCAGTCATATATAAAAAAGAAACAATTTTTCCTATCACAAAATTCTTTCTTGTAACCGTTGATTACGCTCAATTAAGCTTGTTATATTTGTTACATTTGTATTTGCCCTATTTTTTCTAGTCATTAATTTTCAACTTTTACCGGCACTCTTTAGTTGCTGGGTTGCCCTCCTAGGTAGATCTTCAGGCTGGCCCTCCCAGATCCTCAGGGTAGCCCTCTCAGATCCTCAGGCTGGCCCTCTCAGATCCTCAGACTGGCCCTCCCAGATCCTCAGGCTGACCCTCTCAGATCCTCAGACTGGCCCTCCCAGATCCTCAGGCTGGCCCTCTCAGATCCTCAGACTGGCCCTCCCAGATCCTCAGACTGGCCCTCCCAGATCCTCAGGCTGGCCCTCTCAGATCCTCAGACTGGCCCTCCCAGATCCTCAGGCTGGCCCTCCCAGATCCTCAGGCTGGCCCTCTCAGATCCTCAGACTGGCCCTCTCATATCCTCAGACTGGCCCTCCCAGATCCTCAGGCTGGCCCTCTCAGATCCTCAGACTGGCCCTCCCAGATCCTCAGACTGGCCCTCCCAGATCCTCAGACTGGCCCTCCCAGATCCTCAGACTGGCCCTCCCAGATCCTCAGGCTGGCCCTCCCAGATCCTCAGGCTGGCCCTCTCAGATCCTCAGACTGGCCCTCCCAGATCCCATAGCAGTTGCCAAGCGCCTCACAACGAAAATTTCCCATCGCGCTCCCTTTTGCAGCTCAGCCCCCATGAACGGTGAATTTGGCGCCAGGCATCGGCGCGAGCCAGTCGGCGCCAGCTGGGGTCGCTCTGGCGCCTGGCAGGAAACTTACTACGGCTCCCCGGCGCCGTCACCGCCTGCCGCGTCTGGTTTTAGCGCCACGGCGCCGGCGTCAAACGCGTCGATGGCGCCTTCGTTGCCGAGCGGCGGCGCCGGCGGTTGTCGCGATCGGACGCCGGAATTTCGCGCCGTCGTCTCCCAGATGTGCGGCCTTGGCGGCGGTGCCGCCGGTTGGCGCCGAAGAGCTGGCGCCACACCAGGCGCCGTTGGCGAGTCCCGTTTCGCAATGCACGCGCGCCAAATTGGCGCCAATTTGAATCGGACAGGCGCCAAAATGCAGAAACTGGCGCTGCTGGCCGGGCGTACCGCCACCGGGCATCAACAGCTGCCGGTTTCTGTCGGAGAGTTCGACGAGCTCGCCAGGATTGTCGGTCAGGTGAGAGTGCAACTTCTGACTGGCGATATGTATCGTAAATAACTTTGTTTAGCGTAAAAGCTGCGTTAAATTTTTAAACAAAGCTGATGAAATTTGGTAAAATTTAATAGTTTAAATATTGGAATTCCATCCCAATGTCTATCCTAATTATTCCCATTCTTATCCTCTATCTGAGGTTAAGCAGAGTCGGTTGTGGTTAGTATGCAACTTCAATATCCGAGAAGCTTAAAAGCGGGTATATTGCTACTCTACTGTTAGTAATATCAGCTTGATCGGAAAAACCGGCACTTGCACAGGATCTGAACGGCCTGAACCAGTCGATCGGATTGCTGCAAGACTCCATCAGGCACAGCGGCGCATCTCCGCACGGCCAGTCGGCAGCCCACAGTAGCGCTGTAGTGCTGGCGCTGCAGACCCGTCTGGCCGACATGTCCGGCCGGTATCAGGACACTGTCCAGCTGAAGCAGCAGCAGCAGAAGCAACACCAGGCCGCCTATCAATCTGATTCGATGCACCGCAGTCAATCTGACGCTTCGGTCATTGACATGTCGGGCATCGTGGAGCAGCACCAGCGGCAGGGCCAGGTGCTCGCCAATGCGCGGGAGCAGGACGAGCGGGACGATGCAATGCGAAGCATCGAACAGACCATGGTGGACCTCGGCTCCGTGTTCCAGCAGCTCGCCACCATTGTGAAGGAGCAGGACGAGCTGGTGCACCGTATCGGAGCCAGCGTTGACGACACCGCCCTCAACGTCGATGTGGCTCACGCGGAATTGTTAAAATTTTTCAAATCTTTAACCTCAAATAGGAGCTTAATGCTGAAGGTGTTCGGCCTGCTTGTCATTTTCTTTGTCTTGTTTGTTGTGTTTCTGCGATGAGAGTCTTTTTATGAGAGTAATTTGCCTCAGTGCTGTGGCGTCTCTGACATCTGGCTTTATTGGTGCCGTTGTTTGCTGTCTGAGATTTCATACTGATATATTGGTGAGAATATCTAGCCCAGGTATGAGATTAGAGATTAGGCATCTACTAAAATAAATGAGAATATGAGATTAGAGATTATATATCTAATAAAATAGGTGAGATTATCTAGCCAAGGTATGAGATTTGAGATTTGACATCTACATGGTGAGAATATCTAGTCCAGGTATGAGATTATAGCTTAGACATCTACATAGGTGAGAATATCTAGCCCAGGTATGAGATTAGAGATTTCACATCTACATGGTGAGAATATCTAGCCCAGGTATGAGATTAGAGGTTAGACATCTACATGGTGAGAATATCTAGTCCAGGTATGAGATTATAGCTTAGACATCTACATAGGTGAGAATATCTAGCCCAGGTATGAGATTAGAGGTTAGACATCTACATAGGTGATAATATCTAGCCCAGGTATGAGATTAGAGATTTCACATCTACATGGTGAGAATATCTAGCCCAGGTATGAGATTAGAGGTTAGACATCTACATAGGTGATAATATCTAGCCCAGGTATGAGATTAGAGATTTCACATCTACATGGTGAGAATATCTAGCCCAGGTATGAGATTAGAGATTTCACATCTACATGGTGAGAATATCTAGCCCAGGTATGAGATTAGAGGTTAGACATCTACATGGTGAGAATATCTAGCCCAGGTATGAGATTAGAGGTTAGACATCTACATAGGTGATAATATCTAGCCAAGGTATGAGATTAGATGTTAGACATCTACATAGGTGATAATATCTAGCCCAGGTATGAGATTAGATGTTAGACATCTACATAGGTGATAATATCTAGCCCAGGTATGAGATTAGATGTTAGACATCTACATAGGTGATGATATCTAGCCAAGGTATGAGATTAGAGATTTCACATCTACATGGTGAGAATATCTAGCCCAGGTATGAGATTAGATGTTAGACATCTACATAGGTGATAATATCTAGCCAATGTATGAGATTAGATGTTAGACATCTACATAGGTGATAATATCTAGCCAAGGTATGAGATTAGATGTTAGACATCTACATAGGTGATAATATCTAGCCAAGGTATGAGATTAGAGGTTAGACATCTACATAGGTGATAATATCTAGCCCAGGTATGAGATTATAGCTTAGACATCTACATAGGTGATAATATCTAGCCCAGGTATGAGATTAGATGTTAGACATCTACATAGGTGATAATATCTAGCCAATGTATGAGATTAGAGGTTAGACATCTACATAGGTGATAATATCTAGCCAATGTATGAGATTAGAGATTTAAATCTAAAATAGGTGAGAATAAAGATTTGACATCTAAATGGGTGAGAATTTCCTGCTAGGAGATGAGATCATATTTTATGTGTGAGATATACTGCAGAGAATCTAATTTACCCGAGTCTAATTGCTGTACCTCTCGGATCTCGTGTTATCAAAGCTAAGACAAAACAGCACCAGCAGTTTAATATTATAAGTCTTTCGCTCATAAATATAATGTGTTTTTGTTGAGTTTAAATCGTTGATTTAATTGCTAAGTTAAAAAAAAACTCGTAGATTTTTTCTCTTATGATGCAAATGGTTTCTGAATGACTGAGTGAGTTTTGAAATTCATTATTTATTTAAACTAGCCTATTAATAACCTATTAACCTTTGTCTTGACTATCAGTGGTGGCGGTTAAACATGTTAGGCAGATGTAATTCAATTATATAAATCATTAACTGTGTACTCTATGCTAGGCATAGCATGTGTACGCAATATTGGCCTATTTGGCTTTTATTGGAGGACCAAATTTCAATCATATATCTATTGCTGTGTCACCTGCTCGTAGCTCTGTAATACAAGTGATGTTCACTGATATTGTCACTGGAGTGCCTTCTTTGTTGCTTTATAAGTTATTTCAGTAGGTGAATGTCTTAATGAGTTATCTATTTGGTATTGCTGTTCAGGACTTCAGGCTGGATCCCTCACCGATTCGTCAGGACTTTAGGCTCAATCCCTCACCGATTCTTCATGACTTCAGACTCAATCTCCCGCCATTTCTCAGGACTTCAGACTCAATCCCTCACCGATTCTTCAGGACTTCAGACTCAATCCCTCACCGTTTCTTCAGGACTTCAGACTCAATCCCTCACCGTTTCTTCAGGACTTCAGACTCAATCCCTCACCGATTCTTCAGGACTTCAGACTCAATCCCTCACCGATTCTTCAGGACTTCAGACTCAATCCCTCACCGTTTCTTCAGGACTTCAGACTCAATCCCTCACCGATTCTTCAGGACTTCAGACTCAATCCCTCACCGATTCTTCAGGACTTCAGACTCAATCCCTCACCGATTCTTCAGGACTTCAGACTCAATCCCTCACCGTTTCTTCAGGATTTCGGACTCAATCCCTCACCGTTTCTTCAGGACTTCAGACTCAATCTCCCGCCATTTCTCAGGACTTCAGGCTCAATCCCTCACCGATTCTTCAGGACTTCAGACTCAATCCCTCACCGATTCTTCAGGACTTCAGACTCAATCTCCCGCCATTTCTCAGGACTTCAGACTCAATCCCTCACCGTTTCTTCAGGACTTCAGACTCAATCTCCCGCCATTTCTCAGGACTTCAGGCTCAATCCCTCACCGATTCTTCAGGACTTCAGACTCAATCCCTCACCGATTCTTCAGGACTTCAGACTCAATCCCTCACCGATTCTTCAGGACTTCAGACTCAATCCCTCACCGTTTCTTCAGGATTTCGGACTCAATCCCTCACCGTTTCTTCAGGACTTCAGACTCAATCTCCCGCCATTTCTCAGGACTTCAGGCTCAATCCCTCACCGATTCTTCAGGACTTCAGACTCAATCCCTCACCGTTTCTTCAGGACTTCAGACTCAATCCCTCACTGTTTCTTCAGGACTTCAGACTCAATCCCTCACCGATTCTTCATGACTTCAGACTCAATCCCTTACCGATTCTTCAGGACTTCAGACTCAATCCCTCACCGTTTCTTCAGGACTTCAGACTCAATCCCTCACTGTTTCTTCAGGACTTCAGACTCAATCCCTCACCGTTTCTTCAGGACTTCAGACTCAATCCCTCACCGATTCTTCATGACTTCAGACTCAATCCCTCACCGATTCTTCAGGACTTCAGACTCAATCCCTCACCGTTTCTTCAGGACTTCAGACTCAATCTCCCGCCATTTCTCAGGACTTCAGACTCAATCCCTCACCGATTCTTCAGGACTTCAGGCTCAATCCCTCACCGATTCTTCAGGACTTCAGACTCAATCCCTCACCGATTCTTCAGGACTTCAGACTCAATCCCTCACCGATTCTTCAGGACTTCAGACTCAATCCCTCACCGATTCTTCATGACTTCAGACTCAATCCCTCACCGATTCTTCAGGACTTCAGACTCAATCCCTCACCGATTCTTCAGGACTTCAGACTCAATCCCTCACCGTTTCTTCAGGATTTCGGACTCAATCCCTCACCGTTTCTTCAGGACTTCAGACTCAATCTCCCGCCATTTCTCAGGACTTCAGACTCAATCCCTCACCGATTCTTCAGGACTTCAGACTCAATCCCTCACCGATTCTTCAGGTCTTCAGACTCAATCTCCCGCCGATTCTTCAGGACTTCAGACTCAATCCCTCACCGATTCTTCAGGACTTCAGACTCAATCCCTCACCGATTCTTCAGTACTTCAGGCTCAATCTCCCGCCATTTCTCAGGACTTCAGACTCAATCCCTCACCGATTCTTCAGGACTTCAGACTCAATCCCTCACCGATTCTTCAGGACTTCAGGCTCAATCCCTCACCGATTCTTCAGGACTTCAGACTCAATCCCTCACCGATTCTTCAGGACTTCAGACTCAATCCCTCACCGTTTCTTCAGGACTTCAGACTCAATCCCTCACCGATTCTTCAGGACTTCAGACTCAATCCCTCACCGATTCTTCAGGACTTCAGACTCAATCCCTCACCGATTCTTCAGGACTTCAGACTCAATCCCTCACCGTTTCTTCAGGATTTCGGACTCAATCCCTCACCGTTTCTTCAGGACTTCAGACTCAATCTCCCGCCATTTCTCAGGACTTCAGGCTCAATCCCTCACCGATTCTTCAGGACTTCAGACTCAATCCCTCACCGATTCTTCAGGACTTCAGACTCAATCTCCCGCCATTTCTCAGGACTTCAGACTCAATCCCTCACCGTTTCTTCAGGACTTCAGACTCAATCTCCCGCCATTTCTCAGGACTTCAGGCTCAATCCCTCACCGATTCTTCAGGACTTCAGACTCAATCCCTCACCGTTTCTTCAGGACTTCAGACTCAATCCCTCACTGTTTCTTCAGGACTTCAGACTCAATCCCTCACCGTTTCTTCAGGACTTCAGACTCAATCCCTCACCGATTCTTCATGACTTCAGACTCAATCCCTCACCGATTCTTCAGGACTTCAGACTCAATCCCTCACCGTTTCTTCAGGACTTCAGACTCAATCTCCCGCCATTTCTCAGGACTTCAGACTCAATCCCTCACCGTTTCTTCAGGACTTCAGACTCAATCCCTCACCGTTTCTTCAGGACTTCAGGCTCAATCCCTCACCGATTCTTCAGGACTTCAGGCTCAATCCCTCACCGATTCTTCAGGACTTCAGACTCAATCCCTCACCGATTCTTCAGGACTTCAGGCTCAATCCCTCACCGATTCTTCAGGACTTCAGACTCAATCCCTCACCGATTCTTCATGACTTCAGACTCAATCCCTCACCGATTCTTCAGGACTTCAGACTCAATCCCTCACCGATTCTTCAGGACTTCAGACTCAATCCCTCACCGTTTCTTCAGGATTTCGGACTCAATCCCTCACCGTTTCTTCAGGACTTCAGACTCAATCTCCCGCCATTTCTCAGGACTTCAGACTCAATCCCTCACCGATTCTTCAGGACTTCAGACTCAATCCCTCACCGATTCTTCAGGACTTCAGACTCAATCTCCCGCCGATTCTTCAGGACTTCAGACTCAATCCCTCACCGATTCTTCAGGACTTCAGACTCAATCCCTCACCGATTCTTCAGTACTTCAGGCTCAATCTCCCGCCATTTCTCAGGACTTCAGACTCAATCCCTCACCGATTCTTCAGGACTTCAGACTCAATCCCTCACCGATTCTTCAGGACTTCAGGCTCAATCCCTCACCGATTCTTCAGGACTTCAGACTCAATCCCTCACCGATTCTTCAGGACTTCAGACTCAATCCCTCACCGTTTCTTCAGGACTTCAGACTCAATCCCTCACCGATTCTTCAGGACTTCAGACTCAATCCCTCACCGATTCTTCAGGACTTCAGACTCAATCCCTCACCGATTCTTCAGGACTTCAGACTCAATCCCTCACCGTTTCTTCAGGATTTCGGACTCAATCCCTCACCGTTTCTTCAGGACTTCAGACTCAATCTCCCGCCATTTCTCAGGACTTCAGGCTCAATCCCTCACCGATTCTTCAGGACTTCAGACTCAATCCCTCACCGATTCTTCAGGACTTCAGACTCAATCCCTCACCGATTCTTCAGGACTTCAGACTCAATCCCTCACCGTTTCTTCAGGACTTCAGGCTCAATCCCTCACCGTTTCTTCAGGACTTCAGACTCGATGCCCCGCCGATTCTTCAGGACTTCAGACTAAATCTCCCGCCACTTCTCAGGATGTTAGGCTCAATTCCCCAAAGCTCTTCTAGGCTTCGATCCTAAATGCTACTCCGTACTTCAAACTCGATATTCGTCCGCTCCATTTCTGACTGCAGACTCGAGCCCTCACCTTCAATGGCCTCAATAAGTGAGGAGCAGCAGCTGCCGCAGAAGCGCTACTTCCGGCAGCGGGCGCACTGCAACCCGCACTCCCGGCATAGTCTGGACTCGCCAAGCCGGCCGGCTGACGTCGACTGGCCGGGCATCTTTGCCAGCGATTTCAAAGAAGGCGACGATGTGGAATTCGCCGATGTCGGCTGCGGCTACGGCGGCATGCTGTTCGCCCTGGCCGAGCTGCACCCGGACAGGCGGGCGCTCGGCATGGAGATTCGGATTAAAGTGTGCGACTATGTGCAAGAGAAGATTCGAGCTATGCGAGCCGCTCATCCTGGTTGCTATGGCAACATTGCCTGCGTCAGGAGCAACGCTATGAAACAGTTGGTTAATTATTTTCGAAAGGTGCGCGTTCGCAGAGTTTGATAATTCTACACTCAAACAGTAGTAACTTCTGCCAATTCCTGAGACGCCATTTTGTTGGATGTGACGCATTGAGCTGAATCACAACTTGATGCATCGATTTCAGGAAATGACACCTTGATTCCAGGAAATGACTTCTTGGTTGCAGGAAATGACACTTTGATTCCAGGAAATGATACCTTGATTCCAGGAAATGACACCTTGATTCCAGGAAATGATACCTTGATTCCAGGAAATGACACCTTGATTCCAGGAAATGATACCTTGATTCCAGGAAATGACACCTTGATTCCAGGAAATGATACCTTGATTCCAGGAAATGACACCTTGATTCCAGGAAATGACACCTTGATTCCAGGAAATGACACCTTGATTCCAGGAAATGACACCTTGATTTCAGGAAATAATGTCTCGATTCCAAGCAATGACCAAACTTGATTCCAGAGAATACCACCTTGATTACAGCAAATAATATCTTTCTTCTTAAGTGAAACAATTTTTGGAAAGAACATCCTAATTCTAAGAAATTCACATCTTAGTTCTAGGAAATGATGCATTGATTTTCTGAAATGAAACTCGATAATTTAAGCAAAATCCGATTAGAAAATCAGAGGGCCGTTTTACACCCTGTGCGAGTGTGTGTGTGTGTGTGTGTGTGTGTGTGTGTGTGTGTGTGTGTGTGTGTGTGTGTGTATTTACAGCATTACAAACGCTTGTATGTTTCTCAGTAGTCATGGGATTGGGCAGAATCGCCTCAGTGTTGGTTATGAGACGATGTCGCTGGAAGCGTTGCGCCAGGATATACTTATATGAATTGGGTTAATAAATAATATTTATTGGCATAGTTAAAGGGTCCAGAGAGCTTCTTTCTTGGCATCGGAGACTGTTTCTGGTTTCCTTGTACATCTTACTCGTTTCTCATTGGCCATCGCGACCCCGGCAGGGCCAGCTCAGCAAGCTGCTGTTCCTGTACCCCGATCCGCATTTCAAACGGGCCAAGCACAAATGGCGAATCATCAGCCCGGCCCTGCTAGCCGAATACGCCTACGTGCTGCGGCCGGGCGGCCGGCTCTACACGGCTACTGACGTGCCCGAACTGCACGACTGGATTGTGCAGCACGCCGCCTGCCATCCGCTGTTCCGCCAACTGTCGCCAGATGAGCTGGCGAGCGACCCATTGACGCCGCGTCTGGTCGATACGACCGAGGAGGGCCGGAAAGCTCAACGAGAGGGTCGCAGCTGCCTGCCAGCCGTGTTCGAACGGGTGCCAGATCCGGCAGATACTACTGGCCAAACTGGTGCTGTTCAGTAGTAGTGTAGTATGCACGCATATGCTGTTTTAATCGTATGCACGCTTTGTGAATAAATGGCTCGTAAAAAATATATTTATTGCGTTACAATTAATTTGCGCAAAAACTCATCCGTTTATTTGGAGAAAAACCTCTCACTTTAATTTCTCGTCTTCGACACTGATGTCTTAGAAATTTCCAATCCAGAATTCGAGCGCAGCCCATCACAGTTCAAGATTAGCAAACCAAAAACTGGACTGCGAGACGAATGATCCCTTACGAGAACAGGATATTCGACCAGATTTTTCCATAAGCGCCAGTGTATTCAGTACACCCCTGTGCGCCTGCATGTGTCTGCATCAGCTCTGACTTCGTTGGAAGCTCAACTGCTGGATGTGAGCCATTGATTTGCTATAGAGCGCCCACCCCATTTTTCCGGGTCCGTACGTCAGCCGGCTTTCTCTCTCTAACTCTCGCCCCCTTATCTGTACTCGTAGTAAGCAAAGTGTACATTTACGACCACCACCCCACGCAATGCAGTAGCCGACTAAATATTAAATAAATAACATCGTCTCGCCCACTGTGGCTTTCGTACTTCTTCGTGCAACTGCCAAATCATGCATCAAACTCTTACATGGCGTCGCAAGCCATAGCACTATCGCCACCTGGCACCTTCGATGCAGAAGGTGAGCCGCATACCATCGCACAAAAGTGGAAAAATTGGACTCGGCGCTTTGAGAGCTACCTTGTCGCGGCCGGCATCAAAGATGAAAATCAAGCTCAAGAAATCCTACTCTACTCAGCCGGCGAATTCATCCACTCGCTCGTCGAAGACAACAGCATTGCACGAGGCGAATCAGCCAAGAAACTAGCAGAAAACATTCAAAGCCACCTGGACAAGAAAAACAACATCGTCTTCCTACGATACATGTTTGAGACCTGCCGACAGCTAGAGGGCGAAGGAATCGATGCCTGGTATGTCCGACTGAAGAAACTGGCGGAGCCATGCAAGTTCGGCGACTTGAGCAACTCGCTAATTCGGGACAAGATTGTGGCGTACTGCCGGTCTGAGAAAATGCGGCGCAATCTGCTCCAGTCAGGCGACATCAGCCTGGCTGACACGCTGACCAAGATCCGCGCCAGAGAAACAGCGGAGCGACAGGCGCAAGCAATGGAGCTCGGCAGCCGACCGGTGCCGGAGGACGTGGCAGCAGTGAGCAGCAGCGGCCGCGGCTCGAGAGCGGCAGACGGAAAGTCGCAGGTCACCTGCAACCGGTGCGGCAGACAAGGGCATGCTGAATGCGACACCGCCCGGGGCAAGTCCTGCAGGAAATGCGGCAAAATCGGACATTTCGCCCGTGCGTGCAGGTCCAGTAAGGCCGGCCAGCTCAACGCCATCCCGAGCGAGCAGGAGAACGTGACCTACCTGCTGGACAAAGACTCAGCTCCAGTCCAGGAGGGAATCTTCCACGTGGCCAGTGATCCGGCGTCAGCGAGAGTGACCGCTCAAATCGGCGGCACCTCCATGGACATCCTTATCGACAGCGGGGCCGGTTGCAACATCATGGACGTCAGCAGTTTCAATGGCCTGCCACACCGACCCCCACTGCAGCCAGCCAGCAGCCAGCTGTTTGCCTACGGAAGCTCGCACCCACTGAAGCTGGTCGGCAAGGTGACTCTGCCTGTAAATGTTTTTGGTGTCTCCAGAGACGCGCCCTTTTTTATATTCGACGGCAGGGGCGCGACGGTCCTTGGCAGAAAATCTGCAATCGAAATGGACATCCTCCGTATCGGCCCGCCCAGCAGTCAGCCGACACCCGAGGTTCTCGCCGTCCACCGATCAGAGGGCCTCATCGACCAACTGCTCAAAGGAAATCGACTAGCGGACGAAGGCCTCCCAGAGCAACTGCAGCTGAGCCACATCCTCACCAAGCACGCTCAGGTTTTCAGCGGCATCGGATGCGTCAAGAACTACACGGCAACGATCCACCTGACGGAGGACGCCAGGCCGGTCTGCCACGCGCCCTCAAGGGTTCCTGTTCACCTGGCCGCAGCGGTCGACAAGGAGCTCAAGCTGCTCGAGGACCTAGACATCATCGAGCCTGTCAACGGCCCGGCACCCTGGGTGGCTCGGATGGTCGTGGTGCCAAAGGCGCAGACCGGCGAAGTTCGAATCACCCAGGACCTCCGAGATGTCAACAGGTTTGTCATCAGGGAGCGACATCAAATCCCAACTTTCGAGGAGGTGACTGGGTGCATGGCAGGCGCCAAAGTCTTCTCGGAGCTGGATGTTGCCAAGGCTTTCTACCAGATCCTTGTGGCGGAAAGCTGCAGGAACCTGCTGACCTTCTCGACACCACGGGGGCTGCGACGGCTCAAGCGGTTGTGCATGGGCCTCTCCACGGCTCAGGAAATCCTCCAAGTCGTCATGTCAGGCATCCTGGCTGGACTCGACAAGGTCAAGTGGATTCATGACGACATCGTTGTTTTCGGGAACTCCTTGGAGGAGCACAACAGGAATCTGGCAGCATGCCTCGCCCGCCTCCAGCAGCACGGCGTCACGCTCAATCCCGAAAAGTGCAAGCTAGCCAGAGACAAGATCACATTCATGGGCATGCAGCTCTCAGCCAGTGGAGTGCAGCCCACCGAAGACAAGATCGAGACAGTCAAGGCATTCAAGGCTCCAGAGACCACCAGCCAGGTGAGGTCATTTCTAGGCCTTGTCAACTACCTGGCTGTGTTCACACCGCAGCTGTCAAAAATCGCTGAGCCACTGCGGCGCCTGACGAAGAAAGGCGCGGTCTGGAGATGGAGCGAAGCTGAAGACGCCGCTTTCAAGCAGCTGAAACAGCAGATCACGGAAGCCGGCGCCCTTAGCTTCTTCGACCAGAGACTGCGAACCGAGCTCATAGTCGACGCCGGTCCGAGGGGACTCGGAGCCATCTTGGCGCAGCGGCGAGAAGATGGCACTTCAAGACCAGTGGCCTATGCCAGCCGGTCGCTCTCCGATGTAGAGTCCAGATACTCACAGACCGAAAAGGAGGCGCTGGCAGTGAAATTCGGATGTCTCCGATTCCAATACTACCTGCACGGCGCACCTCGATTCGATGTGATCACGGACCACAGGCCGTTGGTCAACATGCTGGCGCCAGGGTCGAGGCCGCCTCCTAGAGTCGAGCGAATGGCTCTGCAGATTCAGCACATGAACTTCAAGGTGGTGTATCGCACAGGGCCCCAGAATGCGGCAGACATCCTCAGCCGACAACCGCTAGCGACATCCGGGCACAACAAAGATGCACAGCAGAACTCCGCCAGCATCGGCGCGGTACTGCAGGCCGCGGTGCCGAGAGCGCTCACAGTAGAGGACATCAGGCGGCACTCGCAGACTGACCCGCTGATCAAAGCCGCAATCGCCGCCATCCAGGGAGCCAGGTGGGACCTCGGCCACCCGGAGCTGAGGTCACTGTATGCACTACGAGACGAGCTTGCTGAGGAGGACGGAGTGCTGCTTCGGCGGGACAGGATTGTGGTGCCAAGCAGCCTCCGGGAGACAATGTTGCGCCTCGCACATGCCGGACACCTGGGACTGCGGAAGACACTGGCCAGGCTGAGCAGCAAAGTCTGGTGGCCAAAGATGAGCGCAGATGCGGACAAGGCCGTCAGCAGTTGCCGCAGCTGCATCATGACATCACATAAGCCGACAGTCAGCGCGACGCCACTGCAGTCGTCCAGCATCCCCAAGGGCGCCTGGCTGTCGATTGGCGCCGACTTCCTCGGTCCGGTGCAGAACAAGATGCTGCTCGTCTGCGTGGATCACTACTCCCGGTATCCCGAGGTGCAGGTCATGCAGTCTACTACAGCGGAGGCAGTCATCCCGAAGCTGCGGGAATCATTCTGCAGGTTCGGCATCCCAGAGGAGCTCGTTACGGACAATGGGCCTCCATTCTCGTCGGCGCAGTTCAAGGATTTCCTCAGGAGCTTCGGAATTCGACACCGGGCCATCACTCCGCTCTACCCTGCGGCCAACGGCATGACCGAGCGCCTGAACAGATCGATCAACAAGGTCGTCCGCGCTGCAATCGCGGAGAGCAGGGACTGGCGCGAGGCTCTGGACGAGTGGATTCTGGCGTACCGGACGGCGCCACACGCCACAACCGGACGCGCACCCGCGGAGCTGCTGATGGGCCGCGCTTTGGGCAACGGCGTCCCCGGCCGGCGGCCACCAGCGCGGGTGCGCATCAACGACAAGGAGCTGCGGGAGCACGACCGCAAGCAGAAGCTGACGATGAAGCGGCACGCCGACGCTGCTCGAAGACCAAGAGAGCACAACTACGCGGTCGGCGACCAGGTGCTGCGGAAACGCGTCAACCCGCTGAAGGGCCAAACCCCATTTGAGAGCGAGCCCTGGACTGTGACCAAAGTGCAAGGCAACTCGCTGCAGCTACGGCGCGGTCAGGCCACTTGTCGGCGACACTGCACGGCCCTGAAGGCGCTGCCACCGGAGCCCGACCTGGTGGAGCCGCAGGCGGCGGCACCCGACGCTGCCGGCCCCGCCGACGTCGAGCAGAACGTGCCGATCGCCCGCACCCCGCATCCGAGAGCGGCGAAGGAGGGATTCAAAGTCTACACTTGATTGAGGGGGGGGGGTGATTTGATAGTCTTGAAATCCGTCGCAACTGTTTAAAAATGTTTGAAACTGTTAAATGTCTTTTGTAACCTTTTGCGTTTTTTTCGTTTCTCGAAATGCTTTTATTCCGGCTGCGTCCGTTGTTTTTTTTTATTCAATGGTCAGCGGAAACCAATATTTTATTTCCCCTGCAATCGGTATGTCGTTCGAGTCTCCCCGCGCTTCGAATGCAAGCATCGAGTTTTCAAAAGTGATTTTCTTTTCTGCGTTGAGGAGAGATGTGAGCCATTGATTTGCTATAGAGCGCCCACCCCATTTTTCCGGGTCCGTACGTCAGCCGGCTTTCTCTCTCTAACTCTCGCCCCCTTATCTGTACTCGTAGTAAGCAAAGTGTACATTTACGACCACCACCCCACGCAATGCAGTAGCCGACTAAATATTAAATAAATAACATCGTCTCGCCCACTGTGGCTTTCGTACTTCTTCGTGCAACTGCCAAATCATGCATTAAACTCTTACACTGGACATCCTCAGCTAGTCTCTTCAAGTATTTAGTCATCACCCCGACGCCGTCGACACCTTCAACAGATTACACCAGGTGAAAGACTGCGTTGCTCCGTTCCGGCGCAGCAAAAAATTGCCAGGGTTCCCTCTTGGTAGTTCGACGGGCGGAAAAATGGCTTGGCATTCCTACTGTTAATACATGCACGAATGGTATTTTTTACCCTGCCAGCTAAGCGTACTACTTATAATCAGTAGAGAGAAGTAGAATGTTAAGGTTGCTGTCAGCAGGACAAAATCAAGGCCAGCAGACTTCTGCTCGCCACGAGTGCTGCTTGGATTCTCGGAGATAACGCTATAAACAAAATGTGACCCTACTCAGCTGCGTCTCAAAAGTGTACAAGACTGATAAGCCAAAGGTTCTTTAGACCGACCTGTACAATTTATATATGCTTATTTTGTTTGACGCTCTGGAGACAGCATTTCTTTCGGAGCAAACTCAAACCTTTTTGAGTATTCGAATTTGTTAACTGTCTATTTAGGTAAGTGCAGGATCGGTTATTTGTTTTTTTATTCGACTACTAAAACATATTGCTTCACTTGTATTCTGCTTCCAAGCTTGCTTATGCAGCCAAGAGAGCAGGGCTTTGAAGGTCGGGGTTCGAATCCCGATCCCACTGGAAAAAAATGTGTCCTTGAGCAGGGCACTTAACTCTGCATTGCTTCAGTTCACCCAGCTGTAAAATGGGTGCCAGCATTAGCTGGGGTAATTGAGGGTGTGTGTGGCGACCCCCCAGTCCTTGGACTGAACAGCCGTACGCAGCCTTCAGATGCGCCGTGCAATAGCTGCGGCTGAGCTGTCGGTTGCACATCTAGCGCAATTATGGAAGGTGCATGTAATCAATTATTATTTAAGCGAAACTGCTTAACCATACGTTCACTTAGTGCCGTGATGCCAAAGGTAATTTTAAGTGTTTTAAGCCCCATAGCATTTTATAATTATAATACACCAAAATAAAGTTATCTACAGTACTCTTATCTCTGTGAACTATTGATCAAACAAAGTAAGCATTAGCTGTGATTGTGAAAACAGTCATGCCAGTCAGCTATCTGGCGCAGAACACATTTAAGGCCAGTTCTCACATCACCGCCACCAGCTCTGCGGGTCCAAAATTGCTCAAATCAATTTCGAAATGTGTCTGAACCAACTGCACATTGATTTGAGCAATCTTAGAATCCTAAGTCATCCAATTACCCAAAAAGGGCCGTTCAAGATTTGTTATACTTTACTTGCATTCAGAAACATGAGCGACTGGGCAACGAGAAAGCCGGGCTCCGCCTACGGTGGCACCGACCGGGATCAGCTGCACTCGTCAGCCAGCTTAGTGGCCCGGTCGGGCAGATCCGGCGGCAGGCGGCTACTCAGCGCCCGCGAGCTGCTGCTCATCTGGCGGCCGCCGCGAGCACCTACTCGCAGGTGCCCGCACCTGGGGTCGGCGCCAGCCCCTACAACATCCAGGATGATGCGGCTGGCGATGGGGCTCCGGCTGCCCTTCATTTCTGATTTGTTTCAACTTCACTATAATTTTATATTGTAAATTGCAAACAATATATGATTTTTATATTGTACGTAATGGACAATTTTCTAATGAGGTAATAAACATTTATTATTATTTTTATATGATGCTTTTCTCCAGAAAATTGTTTGATACTTAATCATCATTTTGAATGATGTGTTGATTCTGCTCGCATGCGTTTGGCAAGATCAAAGGCACTAGCGAGTTGGGCGGGAAGGTCAAAAAGAGACACTAGCGAGTGTGGCAAGATCAAAGAGACACTAGCGAGTTCGGGGAGATCAAAGGACACTAGCGAGTTGAGCGGCAAGTGCAGAGACACCAGCGAGTTGAGCGGCAAGATCAAAGAGACACCAGCGAGTTGAGCGGCAAGATCAAAGAGACACCAGCGAGTTGAGCGGCAAGATCAAAGAGGCACTAGCGAGTTGAGCAGCAAGATCAAAGAGACACTAGCGAGTTGAGCGGCAAGATCAAAGAGACACTTGCAAGTGTCTGCAAGATCAGAGACACTAGCGAGTTGAGCGGCAAGATCAAAGAGACACTAGCGAGTTGAGCGGCAAGATCAAAGAGACACTAGCGAGTTGAGCGGCAAGATCAAAGAGACACCAGCAAGTTGAGCGGCAAGATCAAAGAGGCACTAGCGAGTTGAGCGGCAAGATCAAAGAGACACCAGCGAGTTGAGCGGCAAGATCAAAGAGGCACTAGCGAGTTGAGCGGCAAGATCAAAGAGGCACTTGCGAGTTGAGCAGCAAGATCAAAGAGACACTTGCAAGTGCGGCAAGATCAGAGACAAGAGCGAGTTGGGCGGCAAGATCAAAGAGAGACACTAGCAAGTGCGGCAAGATCAAAGAGACACTAGCAAGTTCGGCAAGATCAGAGAGACACTAGCGAATGCAACCAAGTCATAAAAGGATAACAATTGAAGTTGAATTGACAACTTACTACACGGATAATAAATGCAATAAAATCGAAAAGCTAAATGATTCATTGTCGAAAAAGCAACGAGCCCGCAAGATGCATAACACTGTATAATAAGCTTTACGCGTGTATTAATGCCCAGGTAACATTATTCATCAAAAGAAGTCCGACAAATAAGAAATAACAAAAGCATTGCAATAAATATTTACTAATCATGTCACAAATGAAACAAAATCCTTTCAATTTAGTTAGCCAGATAACCAGAGTTGCTAACGCTATGATTATAAGCATAGCTGGATAACCCATGATTATCTACGTGTATGGATCTACGAGTATTTATTAAATTTTTAACTGAAAGGAATGTGCATGACACTGATTTAATATAATACTTTATAAAAACCTACACGTCCTTTTTATAATCTTAGCTGGATTCTGGAATAAAAAATAACAAGTTTAACAGCGGCACTTTAGCGGTAGAAGCTGGCATCAGTAGTATAATAAGTGCACGAGCTTCTTATTTATGATAGCATGCTGTACATGCAACAAGGCCTAGCATTGACAGGTGGCACCAGGAAGATTTCGGTTGCAGGTCGTACGAGTTTGTTAAAAATTAAACTATATTATATTAAATTTTGGAAGCAAAGGTTCCGCATACGGTGAGTTACTATCATAGTCTGATGATTACTTATTAAAAAATCACGCCATCAGTTCTAAAGAGATGGACCAGGCGCCTGGCAGATTTTAATCTGACTTTAGCCTTGCCTCAGCCGCTCCAGGGTTTGAGTCAGCAGCTGCACCTGGCCCTGAAATGCAAATAGTTGCTTGCCTAGGTAACCTTCGAACCTTTGAGCTCAAAAAAGATTCGAGTTCATAAAGATTCGAGTTCATGAAGATTCGAGCACAAGAAGATTCGAGCACATGAAGATTCGAACTCATAAAGATTCGAGCTCATGAAGATTCGAACTCATAAAGATTCGAGCACATGAAGATTCGAACTCATAAAGATTCGAGCACATGAAGATTCGAACTCATAAAGATTCGAGCTCATGAAGATTCGAACTCATAAAGATTCGAGCACATGAAGATTCGAACTCATAAAGATTCGAGCACATGAAGATTCGAACTCATAAAGATTCGAGCTCATGAAGATTCGAGTTCATAAAGATTTAAGCTCATAAATATTCGAGTTCATAAATATTCGAGTTCATAAAGATTTAATTTCATGAATATTTAAGCTATAAGGATTCGAGCTCATGAAGATTAGATTTCATAAAGATTTGAATTCATGAAGATTCGATTTCATAAAGATTTGAATTCATGAAGATTCGATTTCATAAAGATTTGAATTCATGAAGAATCGATTTCATAAAGATTTGAATTCATGAAGATTCGAGTTCATAAAGATTTGAATTCATGAAGATTCGATTTCATAAAGATTTGAATTCATGAAGAATCGATTTCATAAAGATTTGAATTCATGAAGATTCGAGTTCATAAAGATTTGAATTCATGAAGAATCGATTTCATAAAGATTTGAATTCATGAAGATTCGATTTCATAAAGATTTGAATTCATGAAGATTCGATTTCATAAAGATTTGAATTCATGAAGAATCGATTTCATAAAGATTTGAATTCATGAAGATTCGATTTCATAAAGATTTGAATTCATGAAGATTCGAGTTCATAAAGATTCGAAGTCATAAATATTAGAGCCAATAAAGATTCGAAGTCATAAATATTAGAGCCAATAAAGATTCACAGTCATGAAGATTCGAGGCTTCGAGCTGATAAAGATTCGAGCTCATAAAGATGAGACAGCACAGCTAACAGTAACAACAACGGCTCACCCTGGAGTGCTTGATCTGCAGTTCGGCCAGCTCCGTGAGATTCTTGTGCAGGTAGGCCACCCAGCGCTGCTTGAAGCTGATCAGCTCGGCCCTGGCCGCCTCAGAGATGGTGTTGAACGTGTTGAACGCCGCCTCCTGATCAGCCTCGGCCTTCTGCACCGCTTTGCCCTTAGCCCGGGCCTTTTCTAATTCTTTATTAGCGGACTCAAAGTCGGCCAGAGCTCTGGCCCGCCTGTACAGCAGGTCCTTGGCGCTGTTGCAGTCGGACACGTAATAGTGCAGAGTGTCCGCCAGCTTCAGGTCGCTGTCCGAGGCTGTCCGGCCTTCCAGCTTGCGGTACCGTTCGCAGAACTCTGCGAATGAGCTCAGAAACCTGCCGGGTTCGGGGGCGGGCGGACCGTTGGAATTTTAATTGGTTTCTGTGACATTTGAAGGCGATCGCGGTTGACTATGCACGGACAATGACTAGGGGCACCAGGCTAACCACGAACGTCATCACCCGCAATCCACGACCATGCACATGCAGCCATCACCGGCAAACCATAAACTGGTCAGCACCCACAAATCCAGAAATCGGTCATCACCCTCAAATCAAAAACCGGTCATCACCCTCAAATCAAAAATCGGTCATCACCCACAAATCAGAAATCGGTCATCACCCACAAATCATAAACCGGTCAGCACCCACAAATCAAGAAATCGGTCATCACCCTCAAATCAAAAAACGGTCATCACCCGCAAATCATAAATCGGTCATCACCCACAAATCATAAATCGGTCATTACCCGCAAATCATAAATCGGTCATCACCCACAATCCAGAAATCGGTCATCACCCACAATTCATAAATCGGTCATCACCCACAATCCATAAACCGGTCATCACCCACAATCCAGAAATCGGTCATCACCCACAATCCAGAAATCGGTCATCACCCACAATCCATAAACCGGTCATCACCCACAATCCAGAAATCGGTCATCACCCACAATCCAGAAATCGGTCAGCACCCACAATCCAGAAATCGGTCATTACCCACAATACAGAAATCGGTCATCACCCGCAATTCATAAATCGGACATCACCCACAAATCATAAATCGGTCATCACCCGCAAACCATAAATCGGTCATCGCCCACAACAGAGATTAGCCTCGGGGCGCTAAACTCACTCCGCCAGCCCATCGTCCCGTTCAAACTTGGTGCAGGCGGAGGCGCAGGCTGACACGCGAATGTAGGTGTCCGCGGTGGCTGAAACAGGTTGCCAATTCGAAATTGTAATAGATCAATAAATCAAACATGCCAGCAACCCAGATGGGAAAATCCGAGCACCTTTATAATGCCGATTCATCCTGTCAGCCTCGGACAGAGCGGACCTCAGATGCCCGTAGAACACGGTGATGAAGCGTTTCTGAGCCTCAAAAAATTCGTCTTTCTCTTTTTGAGTTGACAGAATTGCGTCATCGACAGTTTTCCAGCCGGTCTTGAGGAAGCCCTGCACCATCTCGCGCTTGTTCTTGGACCGGACGCTCAGCTGGGTTGGGAAGGGAGAATCGGGCATTAACCTAAGGGGGACTCTCTCAGGAGTAGAAGGGCGATTCTCACGGGAGTAGAAGGGCGACTCTCTCAGGAGTAGAAGGGCGATTCTCTCAGGAGTAGAAGGGCGATTCTCTCAGGAGTGGAAGGGCGATTCTCTAATGAGTAGAACGGCGATTCTCTCGGGAGTAGAAGGGCGACTCTCTCAGGAGTAGAAGGTCGATTCTCTAATGAGTAGAACGGCGATTCTCACGGGAGTAGAAGGGCGATTCTCTCAGGAGTAGAAGGGCGATTCTCTCAGGAGTAGAAGGGCGACTCTCTCAGGAGTAGAAGGGCGATTCTCTCAGGAGTAGAAGGGCGACTCTCTAATGAGTAGAACGGCGATTCTCACGGGAGTAGAAGGGCGACTCTCTCAGGAGTAGAAGGGCGATTCTCTCAGGAGTAGAAGGGCGATTCTCTCAGGAGTAGAAGGGCGATTCTCTCAGGAGTAGAAGGGCGATTCTCTCAGGAGTAGAAGGGCGATTCTCACGGGAGTAGAAGGGCGACTCTCTCAGGAGTAGAAGGGCGACTCTCTCAGGAGTAGAAGGGCGATTCTCTCAGGAGTAGAAGGGCGACTCTCTCAGGAGTAGAAGGGCGATTCTCTCAGGAGTAGAAGGGCGACTCTCTAATGAGTAGAACGGCGATTCTCACGGGAGTAGAAGGGCGACTCTCTCAGGAGTAGAAGGGCGATTCTCTCAGGAGTAGAAGGGCGATTCTCTCAGGAGTAGAAGGGCGATTCTCACGGGAGTAGAAGGGCGACTCTCTCAGGAGTAGAAGGGCGACTCTCTCAGGAGTAGAAGGCGACTCTCTCAGGAGTAGAAGGGCGATTCTCTCAGGAGTAGAAGGGCGATTCTCTCAGGAGTAGAAGGGCGATTCTCTAATGAGTAGAACGGCGATTCTCTCGGGAGTAGAAGGGCGACTCTCTCAGGAGTAGAAGGGCGATTCTCTAATGAGTAGAACGGCGATTCTCACGGGAGTAGAAGGGCGACTCTCTCAGGAGTAGAAGGGCGATTCTCTCAGGAGTAGAAGGGCGACTCTCTAATGAGTAGAACGGCGATTCTCACGGGAGTAGAAGGGCGACTCTCTCAGGAGTAGAAGGGCGATTCTCTCAGGAGTAGAGGGGCGACTCTCTCAGGAGTAGAAGGGCGACTCTCTAAGGAGTAGAAGGGCGACTCTCTCAGGAGTAGAAGGGCGATTCTCTCAGGAGTAGAAGGGCGACTCTCTCAGGAGTAGAAGGGCGATTCTCTCAGGAGTAGAAGGGCGACTCTCTCAGGAGTAGAAGGGCGATTCTCACGGGAGTAGAAGGGCGACTCTCTCAGGAGTAGAAGGGCGACTCTCTCAGGAGTAGAAGGGCGATTCTCTCAGGAGTAGAAGGGCGATTCTCTAATGAGTAGAACGGCGATTCTCTCGGGAGTAGAAGGGCGACTCTCTCAGGAGTAGAAGGGCGACTCTCTCAGGAGTAGAAGGTCGATTCTCTAATGAGTAGAACGGCGATTCTCACGGGAGTAGAAGGGCGATTCTCTCAGGAGTAGAAGGGCGATTCTCTCAGGAGTAGAAGGGCGACTCTCTCAGGAGTAGAAGGGCGATTCTCTCAGGAGTAGAAGGGCGACTCTCACAGGAGTAGAAGGGCGATTCTCTCAGGAGTAGAAGGGCGACTCTCTAATGAGTAGAACGGCGATTCTCACGGGAGTAGAAGGGCGACTCTCTCAGGAGTAGAAGGGCGATTCTCTCAGGAGTAGAAGGGCGACTCTCTCAGGAGTAGAAGGGCGACTCTCTCAGGAGTAGAAGGGCGACTCTCTCAGGAGTAGAAGGGCGATTCTCTCAGGAGTAGAAGGGCGACTCTCTCAGGAGTAGATGGGCGATTCTCTCAGGAGTAGAAGGGCGATTCTCACGGGAGTAGAAGGGCGACTCTCTCAGGAGTAGAAGGGCGACTTTCTCAGGAGTAGAAGGGCGACTCTCTCAGGAGTAGAAGGGCGACTCTCTCAGGAGTAGAATGGCCATTAGAAGAGCCATTCTCAAAGTCCTATTCTCATAATTATCAAGCCGCTCACATCCTTGTCGAACTCCAGAAACACCTTGAAAATGTCGTCCTCGCGCAATTTCGGGTGCTCGGCGATGCGCCGCAGGAAGACTTCGTGCATGGCGACCGTTTTCTTGAAGGTGGCCAGGTACTCGCTAGGAGACACGGCATGGTTGGGATATTGAAACTTGAGTTCTGAATAGAAATCACACAAAAATATATTTCTGTCTTATTTATGACTACTCCAGACTGATATGAACCCCCTAACTCCAGACTGATATGACCCCCCCCCCCTAACTCCAGACTGATGTGACCCCCAACTCCCGACTCACGCCTCCAGCTCGGACTTCATCTTGTCATACTCCTCCTTGGACATGGAGCTCTCGCCCTCGCCCAGCCTGGCCAGTTTCTCTCTCGACGAAGAAAAATCCGGCGTCGGAGGCACCGGCGGGATAACGCAGCCGGCGTATTCGACATTCTCGGCCAGGCGGTCGGCCAGCCAGGCGAATTCTTCGTGTGTTCGAATAACGGAGAACTCTGGCCGGGCGAACCGCGGCACCAGGCTGGTCACGGTGCGGATGGTGAACTTCACGCGCTCCTTTTCGCTGAGAGCGTCGGAGATTTCGACCCGCAAGTCGTTGCCATTGCCAAGGTCGACACTCTCGGTGCGACCCTGGCGACTGTCGGACAGGTCCACGTGGTGCTGCTCAAGCTCGTCCTGGCGCGGTTTGGAAATCGATTGTAATTTTTACTAGCATTCAATCCATGTATACTTTACCAATCGCTATGGAAACAGAAAAATGCTAAAATATGATGCTTATAGTTGGAATGCTTTTAATTATACATTTTAGAGTCCAAACAATTGACTAGCAAAATAGATAACTTTCCTTTCAGTGAAAAAAATGTCAAAACATTAAGGCCAGGACCAAAAGAGGCCCATCTAAAAGTGTCCTAAGTTCTCCTTAGTGTCCAAATTTTATACATGTTTATATATTAGATAGGGATGGCTCATTCCATATAAGATCGACATATTTGGAAAATAGAAAAAAGTCAATATTTTTGCTTGCCATTGCCTAATTAGCCTATTTTTTTACCAAATGTTTATATTGTGCAATATATACAATCTAAGAATAAAGGAATGGTAAAATGTTGGATTAGTATGTTATCAATTGGCAAAAAGTCATTTTTGTAAAAATTTGGACATTTTTCGAAGCAAAAGACATCATTAAGATTTTGTACCTTTTAAAAACAAATAGAAAGCTTTTGAAGGTTGAAACAAACTATAGATAAAAGTATAGTACTTGCATCATCAGATAAAAGCATTAGTGACCAAATAATCTATTATATTTTTAATGTATTAGTACCTCAAAGTTACTGAATTGACAGAAAAAAATATGTTACGACCATAAGGCTGCCTTTTCTTTTGTATCTTTGTTGCCTTTTGAGTTTATATATTCTAATAAAAGAGTATGATTTCTAAAGATGTTCTTAGTCAAATTTTAAAAATGTATTGCAAAATATCAAAAATGAAAAATGTTATAAGACTTTTACCTTTTAGTTTCTATATGTCAAAAATCCTGTCGTTACAACCATAAGTGTCATTTAAGGTTTAATAGCATCTATACTAATGATGATATCTATATGAAACTCTATAAATATATTCTAGACAAAATAATCTTTCATTTAAAATATTGTTTTAGTATATTCTATTATTAGATTTCATTTTATAAGTAAAAATAACCTGTCATGTTACGACCATGCTTATATGGAATGAGCCGGATCTAGATCCCAATCTGATTATCATGACAACAAACTTGAAGTAAATACTTTGTTGTGACATTTATAAGATTAGGATAAAAAATCTTAAACATATTAAGTCTTAGACACTCTACCTAGACCTAGACTATTGAAGCTGTGAAGGCAATATGTATACAGGAAAATTCCTATTTCGAAAAGTAATTACTTTTTATGATATACAGTGTAGTTTTGTTGTTATAAGAGAGGTTGAGGAGAAGTGGGGTAGGAATGTTCATTGTTGCAATGTGTCACCCATTGCTTGCTTGCTTGTTACTTCCTTCCTTTCCCCCTTCTGTTTTGTGTATATATATGAAAGTATCTGGGGGGTTTTTGTTGCTTATATACAGTTCTTGCTAAATATATAGGAGCAGCTGGCTCTTTGGAGCAACTTTTTATATAGCTCCAATGTAGATTCTTTGCAGGTCCTACATAAGACTAATTAAACAATGTCCAATGCAAGACAATGAGATAATTAAACAATAGAAAATGTCCAAAAAGGAAAATATATTTAGATAGGCTTATTATTTAAAGTATTGAAAATGTAAAATATATATTTAAGTAATGTTGCAATAGTAATAATCTTTGAGATAATTTATATTAACTATCTATAAGTGTATATATAGCCAAAGACTTAGCTTTCCAGTTGTAGTTACAAAGTTTAAGTGTCTAGTGCACAGTTGCTTTATTTATATTTTATCCGCATTAGAAAAATTGTACCATTGATATTTCCAATATGTATCAATGTATATACATTGTTAGATATACCAATAGATTATGATATATTATCTATAGATATACCAATCTGATTACGTTTTTGTTTATAAGCCCTAGGATTTTCCAAAATAATATATACCTCCTTGAGAATAGATAGACATATATTAATAAAAAAGGCAAAGGTTAGGCCAAAATATAATAGTATAATGGTTTGAGTTCTTTTATATCATTTAGTGTGCCATTGTTGTAAGTCTTTTTGCAAAGTAATTATTGGCATTTAATTATTTTATTTAATTGTACATCTGCATATATTGTTTGACATGTTACGTAGATTAAGTTTAGATTATTTTGTTAAAATCTTTATACTCCAATTTCAAATGACTATTAAATCATTTTGCATTTGCTTGCAAGCTGCTTGTTTAGTTTGTTGCTCATTGCTTTTGGCTTTGTGCTGGCTCTGATATTTAATAGATAAGTATATTAAATAGTTTGCAGATATTTAACTATTTTCAATAGCTCCCTATAATTTGCCTAGTTCACTTTTACTTCTTCATACATAAAAATCCTAATGGACTGCTATACAACTCATTAACATCAACAAAAGAAAAGCAGGCTTAATAAATTTGTCACAATAGTCAATATATTTAAAATTATATAAAAATATTTAGAGCCCAACTTTTAGTATCATTTCAACTATATAATATTATAAAAAAATTAAGCCTACTTAAAACCTTAATATCTTTAAATTAGCAATTTACAATTAAATATTTATGCAACTAAAAATTTATTAATCCTAAGGAGAGTCAAAGCCCAATAATAAGGCAAAAAGAATAGCCTTTATTTGGCAAAAAATAAGAATATATCTTACCTAGGCCTAATGCCAAAAATTGATCCTTTTTAATCTCTACTAGGCCTATATGTTTAGGCTTAACAAGGCATAAGCCAAAGGTCTTAATCTTTATTTTTAAAATCCTAGTTTACTAAGGCTTATTAAGTCTCAATAATTTTGATTTTATCCAATCCCAATTTCAACCAATTTTTATATTGCATTAGACTAAATGCAACATTGCAATTATGCAAAAAATGCAAATATATCAAACAAAGCTAAGCCTAACTTTCTATTTTGTAAATGTAAAGCCTAAGGTTAAGCCTTGCTTTTGGCCTTGGCATTTAGCATGCCAACTTTTTAAAATTAGGCCTAGGCCTAGGCCTAATACTAGACTGCTTTTGCAAAAACATAGACCTACCTGACCTTGGTAGCAATAGGATATTTAACCTTGAGCATGGCTAGAAAAAAGCAATTGTTTTACTACATATATGCTCAACCTTGGGAATCACTCGGCCGTTTCTATTGGCAACACACAAATATAAGTTGCTATTGGCTGAGAGCAGTCACGTGACTACTATTCCATCTAATAGCAACTTACATATGTGTGTTGCCAATAGAAATGGCTAGGTGAATCCCTAGGTTGCACCTAAGCATGATTATATAATTTATATATTATTAATAAATAGTCATTAGAAAAAATATTGAAGTATAAGCCTAATGAAGTAAAAATACTACTTATTTATTACTACAAAGTAGTAAAAATATCCATTCCCCATTCTTAACAATATTATCAGTCTACAAATTAATTAGATAAGAATAGGAGGGCTCTTTATAAATACTTTTTTATAAATACTACTGAGCTAGGTTTTTTTAAGGTTGGAAATCTAGTTGCCAGCTGGCCCTTGGGGCTCAAAATCCAGTTGCCAATGGCTATTTTTGGTTGCCCATTGGCAACTTGCCACATTCTTGAGGATAGATATTTTCGAGGCTCATTAAACATACATGCATGCACTGTATGACTATGGGAATGAGACTGTCTAGGACTTTTTATTGACATTGTCAATTTTTGCAACTAGTATCTGCCACAACTTAGATTCATATAGCACTTTTATTACACTTGCAAAATCATTTTCTGAAAGTGGCAAATGGCACAAGGAAATGAAGTTGCCAGATTGGCCTCTGATGCCAAAAATCCAGTTGCCAATGAGATTTTCAAGGGGCAAAAACCCCATATGGCCCAAAAATAAACCTAGCTGGGCCTACTGAGGCTCTTTTAAAGGCCTAATCTTAATTTATAAAAGAGCAATTATACATACATGTACACAGATGAGTGATGTACTAATGTAATGTGTAGGGCCTACTAATGAGAATATAATGTTGGTAGGCCTATAAGAAATAAGAATTCAAGTTCTGCTTAATGCCTAGGGCCTATAGGGATTCAGTCATTCAGCGAATGAGTGAATACAGGTTTCTAGGGTAAAAGCACTAGGCCCCTAGGTTACATAGACATTCGTTTGGTTTAGTATAGTAGTACTGGACCAACACCGATATGACTACACAGAAAAAATCGATAACAGCTGTCGATTAAATTAAAAAAACTATCAATATTTCCCGTCCGCTATTAAAACAATCTGTAGCTACTATTAGCTAGCTAGCAACATTACTTACAAGCATACTTTATTACAAGTTGTGCAAGGTGTAAGCGTAGTTTATTATTTGCTTTATAGAGTCAGAGTCACGTCTACCAAAGCAGTACCAACGGTCCAAGTTAAATATTTAGTTTAGCCAAGCAAGTCAAAGTGAAAATAGTAAGGTCAGGGTCAGGCAGTCTTTAAATGTACACAAGTCAAGTGCTATACAATGTGCGCCTAGCATGTAAATCAGATTCAGTAAAATTGAAAACGGCAGACGGCAGTAGATTAAAAACAACGATTACCTAAAGTTTTTAAATAAGCTGCGAAATTTTGATCAAATGCGGTTATCAAAGTTTTAAATGCTCGAGCCCATATCAATTGTTAATATTTTTGTTAAAACAGTCAGTATAATCAATTCAGGGCTTTGACATCAGCCAGCTGATAATACAATGTCGGGGGGGGGGGCGATTTGAACGATCATCAATTATGCCTCTAAGGCATCAACAATTAATTTGATTCCTTTTGTCGACGAAAAAGCATTAGAATCATTTACAGTAAATGCATACATCTAATTTCATTTCTAGTATATATCAGGACAGCAGACATTTTAAATTTTAAGTATAGGGGAATTAGTGGATGAAATAACTTTCATGTAGGTAGTAGATAACTGCTATAACTGTGCAGGGCACAAATTAAGAAGCCAAACGGGTTCTTCTTGACAAATAACCGAATAGCAAGAAGTCCCCCATTCGGGAACAAAAAGCGGCACCGCGCTTATATTAATTTACGTTTTTAGCAGTAAGTGTATACCATGGCCTCTCACATTTAAACAAAATCAATTTTTAGATTTTCCTACATAAAGCCATTGAAAAGCCATAGTTTGTATTGATTGATGCACAAAGATAGAATTATCGCAGCTCAACCAATTGGGCATGCAGGCACGCGCGACTGAACGTACGCAGCTCTGTGTTTACAGCTATAAGGCTATGAGATTGAGTGGACCATGACTAGAACAACGAAAACAGAATACGTTGTCAGCCTTCACGCAGTCAAGCGATCGAGTCATGAGAGGCAGAAAACGACGTCACAGGGCGCGTTAGAGAATAGCTGCTCAAGCTGCAGGGACTGCGCATGGCTAGGCCAAGTGAACGGCGAGATTCTATTCTCTGCCCCCTTTTCTCTCCTCTCTTCCCTCTTTCCTCCAAGAAAAACACCTACATCTAATCAGAACTGTAGTTTGATGAATAGATTAATATCAATGAAAAGCTGATAGAAGATGCTTATAGCCAAAGCTAGCGCGATCGCGGCTTGTAAATTACATTAACAGATGCGGCGGAGTGGCATGAAAGAAGGACCGGCATGCATATTATATGTGCGCACTACTGCATGAAGCCATGCAGAGAGGCGCGGTAGACAGGTAAAAATTAGAGAATTCTTCTCTCAGAGAAGAGCCAACCGTGAAATGGAGATATATAAAAGAAACAATGCGCTTGTTGAGTATTTCATTAAATATATTTTCTTTCATAATTTTCACGAACGAACGTGCAGTAGTGATTTGTAAACGATCAAGCAAAACACAATCCATCAAAACTAAATTAAGCTATGATACAAGCTATTTTATGATTTTATAGATGCAGCATATTATAATTAGTTTTGCAGGGCATACGATTATTTCAATTGAATTTGTTGCATTAGGAATTAAAGACGAATCGCCGGAAACTGAACGTCAATCGACGCAGTCTGGCCGCCAACTTCCCGTCTGCGGCTGCTGCTTGTTGCTGCTGAGGATGCCGCAGCTGAGGCGATTGCAGCGCTGACGACGGAGGCGGCGGAGCTCGCCGTTTTGATGCCCGCCTGTAGTCCTCGCTGCTGGCTGAGCTTCGAACTGTGGCCACTGCAGTGATCGGTGTCGGGGGCGGCGGTCGAGGCGGTGGAGTGGACAATCGCGGTGGCGGAGGTCGCTGCGGCGGCAGCTGCCGCGATGCAGATGACTCTTGGGTTGGCGAAGTCTCTAACTGAGGCGCAGTCTGCAGACGCGGCACCGGTCCAGCTTGGGGCGGAAGCAGGTCGTTCAGCAATGCGGGAAGTTGTATGCGACGCCAATCCTGCTGACCATCGGCGACAGACAATCCGGCAATCAGGTCGGCTAGAACTGCTTCAACTGCATTCAGCCGGGCAGCGTCACTTCGCTCGGGACTTGTCAATGCCGTGGAAAGCGCGCCTGGATCACTTCCTGTGCTTGAATTTGCAACACCGGAAGCAGCGACGGAGGCAACACCGGAAGCAACTTCAGAAGTAATTCCGGAAGCAACACCGGAAGTAAAATCTGAAGAAGTATCTATAGAAATAACATCAGAAGTATTCGTGCCTTCAAAAGCAACACCAGAAGCGTAGATTGCCGCTCTACGCCGCTCGACCAAGCCAGCCAGGCAGACATTTCTGGGCAGCTCCAGTCCCGCAGGACAGCGGCCTCGGCAGAGCGGGCAGGCGTCACCGCCGGGCTGCTGACGCCAGTCGGTCAGACAGGCGCAGCAGAAGCTGTGGCCGCAGGGCGTCACCCGTGGATCCTCAAACAGGCAGTCGCAGATGCTGCAGGTGAGATCCGCGTCATCGTCATCATTGGATAGATCTGCTCTGACTCGCTCAGAAGTTCCTAAACCGAGTTGTGACATCATTGCCTGTGTGTGTGTGGAGGATTACATTTGCATACTCTTGTTAGGTACTCATAATAAACCTATGTGTATAAGTACGTATATTTTTATAAAAAATAGTGTCTTCATTGAGTATATATATAATCCATAGACATAAAGATTTTCCGTGACAATATTTGCAAGACTTTATAAGTCTTTATAAATGTCTATGGTTTATACGAGACTACACATTTTCATAAATCCCTCGGGCCTTCGGCCCTCGTACTTTAGTCGCCCATGGTATATACTCGTACTTTAGTCGAATCCGGTGGGGTTACATTAAGTGCTAAAAAGTAATCGTCTATGGCTGAAATCGCATTCTGGTGATTGAATAGCAAAGAAGTTCATAGGATTGTACATGCGACATAAAACGAGAAAACAGACAGAACGGTAATACACTGTAGAATCATGGGTGAAAAAAGTAAAAGTGTAAATTCTCGCTTCATATTAACCTGCCATTACTTTACGTTGGTCTAGTAAATCTGCATTATAATCACAGTTCCCAGGATAGTTTTAGTACGAGTATATCATGGAAGTTGTATAAGGCTTGGCCACAGACTATGCTTTTAAAGGAGTCGGCCTCGCACTTTTTAACCACATGATTATAGCGAGTTGCCGCTGACAGTCAGTAGCTCAGTAGTAGTGTCGGGACATGGACAGATTAATTTTTTGCGCTCTTTACAAAATCATGCAGCTGGAATTTAAGGTCGATGTGCGTCTAAGCTACTAAAATTTGACTCGTGATTTTTGTATAGAGGTTAGCATACACGAATCTCATTTTTATTTAATTATGCTGGAGAGGGTGGGGGAGGGGTAAGAGGGAAGAGGGGGTTTTAAAAATTTCTAAAAATGAATTTCAATCCGCACCTATAATACAACACAGGAGATTTTGCCTTGGCATCAAATGAGAATACTTGCGATCACAGAGTGGCACACCTTAGGTTTATGAATCTTGGTCTGAGCTCATGTGTAATGTAGTGTACGAGCCTGTGTAAGGAAATTGATAGCTACATTTACGGGTAAAGCTAGAGTTTGGATGTTACTACGATGTCTGTCGCACTAGAAAGACTAAAATCTATAGCTAATGACAAAGCCACAAGCACATTGACATCTTGTAATCTATTTCACTTACCATTAGTTGACTAAATTTTGATAGGATTAACTGAATTAAGACGCTACAGGTTTAGCTCAAGCGGACCAGTATTAGATTCGATTCCACGCGGTAGTGCAAGCGGCGTCACAAGGCCCATGTCGAGCTACATGTACAGGTATAACAGCTATAGTAATCAGTATTTAACTCCCTACAGCTTTGGCCAGAACAGACGGGGTTAAAGAATCGATAAATATTTCTCAGAATTTTCAGCTGTGTTTTCTCTGCTAAATGACAAAAGTGCGTTTAGTTAAACTGTACTCAGGGGAATTGTGTACAATCCACTATCTGTCTGAGCTGCATGTACAATTATGTAGCACGGCTGCACAGAAGGGCTAAAGGACGACATTTCTACATTTTTCGCTTTTAAAACTAAAAAAACACTTGACGTCAATTGCTACAGATGGGGCGATTAGCGGCATTTACACTCATTTTGTGCTCACACTAATAGCTCAGTCAGCGATGTGCTCACATTACTAACTTACAGTCAATGATGTGCTCACACTAATAGCTTACAGTGAGTGATGTGCTCACACTAATAGCTTACAGTGAGTGATGTGCTCACACTAATAGCTTACAGTGAGTGATGTGCTCACACTAATAGCTTACAGTGAGTGATGTGCTCACACTAATAGCTTACAGTGAGTGATGTGCTCACACTAATAGCTTACAGTCAATGATGTGATCACACTAATAGCTTACAGTCAATGATGTGCTCACACTAATAGCTTACAGTCAGTGATGTGCTCACACTAATAGCTTACAGTGAGTGATGTGCTCACACTAATAGCTTACAGTGAGTGATGTGCTCACACTAATAGCTTACAGTGAGTGAAGTGCTCACACTAATAGCTTACAGTCAGTGATGTGCTCACACTAATAGCTTACAGTGAGTGATTTGCTCACACTAATAGCTTACAGTGAGTGATGTGCTCACACTAATAGCTTACAGTGAGTGATGTGCTCACACTAATAGCTTACAGTGAGTGATGTGCTCACACTAATAGCTTACAGTCAATGATGTGATCACACTAATAGCTTACAGTCAATGATGTGCTCACACTAATAGCTTACAGTGAGTGATGTGCTCACACTAATAGCTTACAGTCAATGATGTGCTCACACTAATAGCTTACAGTGAGTGATGTGCTCACACTAATAGCTTACAGTCAATGATGTGCTCACACTAATAGCTTAC
The DNA here is from genome assembly GCA_002269645.1 of Macrostomum lignano. Lineage (NCBI taxonomy): Eukaryota > Metazoa > Platyhelminthes > Macrostomidae > Macrostomum > Macrostomum lignano. The sequence goes on from NIVC01000016.1 coordinate 728,511, forward strand.
AGTCAATGATGTGATCACACTAATAGCTTACAGTGAGTGATGTGCTCACACTAATAGCTTACAGTGAGTGATGTGCTCACACTAATAGCTTACAGTGAGTGATGTGCTCACACTAATAGCTTACAGTGAGTGATGTGCTCACACTAATAGCTTACAGTCAATGATGTGATCACACTAATAGCTTACAGTCAATGATGTGATCACACTAATAGCTTACAGTCAATGATGTGCTCACACTAATAGCTTACAGTGAGTGATGTGCTCACACTAATAGCTTACAGTGAGTGATGTGCTCACACTAATAGCTTACAGTGAGTGATGTGCTCACACTAATAGCTTACAGTCAATGATGTGATCACACTAATAGCTTACAGTCAATGATGTGATCACACTAATAGCTTACAGTCAATGATGTGCTCACACTAATAGCTTACAGTCAGTGATGTGCTCACACTAATAGCTTACAGTGAGTGATGTGCTCACACTAATAGCTTACAGTGAGTGATGTGCTCACACTAATAGCTTACAGTGAGTGAAGTGCTCACACTAATAGCTTACAGTCAGTGATGTGCTCACACTAATAGCTTACAGTGAGTGATGTGCTCACACTAATAGCTTACAGTGAGTGATGTGCTCACACTAATAGCTTACAGTGAGTGATGTGCTCACACTAATAGCTTACAGTGAGTGATGTGCTCACACTAATAGCTTACAGTCAATGATGTGATCACACTAATAGCTTACAGTCAATGATGTGCTCACACTAATAGCTTACAGTGAGTGATGTGCTCACACTAATAGCTTACAGTGAGTGATGTGCTCACACTAATAGCTTACAGTGAGTGATGTGCTCACACTAATAGCTTACAGTCAATGATGTGCTCACACTAATAGCTTACAGTCAATGATGTGATCACACTAATAGCTTACAGTGAGTGATGTGCTCACACTAATAGCTTACAGTGAGTGATGTGCTCACACTAATAGCTTACAGTGAGTGATGTGCTCACACTAATAGCTTACAGTCAATGATGTGATCACACTAATAGCTTACAGTCAATGATGTGCTCACACTAATAGCTTACAGTGAGTGATGTGCTCACACTAATAGCTTACAGTGAGTGATGTGCTCACACTAATAGCTTACAGTGAGTGATGTGCTCACACTAATAGCTTACAGTCAGTGATGTGCTCACACTAATAGCTTACAGTGAGTGATGTGCTCACACTAATAGCTTACAGTCAGTGATGTGCTCACACTAATAGCTTACAGTGAGTGATGTGCTCACACTAATAGCTTACAGTGAGTGATGTGCTCACACTAATAGCTTACAGTGAGTGATGTGCTCACACTAATAGCTTACAGTGAGTGATGTGCTCACACTAATAGCTTACAGTGAGTGATGTGCTCACGCTAATAGCTTACAGTGAGTGATGTGCTCACACTAATAGCTTACAGTCAATGATGTGATCACACTAATAGCTTACAGTCAATGATGTGCTCACACTAATAGCTTACAGTCAGTGATGTGCTCACACTAATAGCTTACAGTCAGTGATGTGCTCACACTAATAGCTTACAGTGAGTGATGTGCTCACACTAATAGCTTACAGTGAGTGATGTGCTCACACTAATAGCTTACAGTCAATGATGTGCTCACACTAATAGCTTACAGTCAGTGATGTGCTCACACTAATAGCTTACAGTGAGTGATGTGCTCACACTAATAGCTTACAGTCAATGATGTGATCACACTAATAGCTTACAGTGAGTGATGTGCTCACACTAATAGCTTACAGTGAGTGATGTGCTCACACTAATAGCTTACAGTCAATGATGTGATCACACTAATAGCTTACAGTCAATGATGTGCTCACACTAATAGCTTACAGTCAGTGATGTGCTCACACTAATAGCTTACAGTCAGTGATGTGCTCACACTAATAGCTTACAGTCAGTGATGTGCTCACACTAATAGCTTACAGTCAGTGATGTGCTCACACTAATAGCTTACAGTGAGTGATGTGCTCACACTAATAGCTTACAGTGAGTGATGTGCTCACACTAATAGCTTACAGTGTCAGTGATGTGCTCACACTAATAGCTCACAGTCAGTGATGTGCTCACACTAATAGCTTACAGTGTCAGTGATGTGCTCACACTAATAGTTTACAGTCAGTGATGTGCTCACACTAATAGCTCACAGTGTCAGTGATGTGCTCACACTAATAGCTTACAGTGTCAGTGATGTGCTCACACTAATAGCTCACAGTGTCAGTGATGTGCTCACACTAATAGCTCACAGTGTCAGTGATGTGCAGGGCATGCCCAATTCACTGATTAAAATGAAAGACAACCAGGACTCACGTTAGCTACATAAATGTACAACACAGAGCATACGAAAGAGCAAAAGCATATTAAAATTTGTATATTTGTGTTATTTTGGCAAATTTTAAAAACATCAACACATTAAAATTCTACAGAAATTTTCAGAAAGCATAGGCTAAGAGACTTAACAGTAATTGAGATTTGAAGATTCAGTTCCAGATAGACATGGGTCATGGATTGCAGATCTAATGCCGAATTAGAAATTAACAGTGCTGGCCTCCAAACCAACGGCGAAGCCTTCGCCCATGGTGACTGGCAGCCAGGCCAGCCGGTAGTACCAGTTGCTCACCGCCAGCAGCTGGCCCGGCCGCAGCACCGCCTGCAGGGGGGCGCACCGGCCGCTGCAGGCCTCGCGCGGCGTCAGCTCGATCCGAATCGTGCCTTTCACCTGGGTCAGAGAGTGGTCAGCTGGATCAGAGTGGCAACTGGGTCAGATAGCGGTCACCTGGGTCAGAGTGCTCAACAAGGTTAGGCAACTGGTCACCCGGGTCAGAGTGGTCACCTGGGTCAGAGTGCTCAACAAGGTTAGGCAACTGGTCACCTGGGTCAGAGTGGTCACCTAGGTCAGAGAGTGGTCACCTGGGATAGAGTGGTCACCTGGGTCAGAGAGTGGTCATCTGGGTCAGAGAGTGGTCACCTGGGATAGAGAGTAGTCACCTGGGTCAGAGAGTGGTCACCTGGATCAGAGTGATCAACTGGGTCAGATAGCGGTCACCTGGGTCAGAGAGTGGTCACCTGGGTCAGAGTGGTCAACAGGGTTAGGCAAGTGGTCACCTGGGTCAGAGAGAGGTCTACTGGGTCAGAGAGTAGTCAAATGGGTCAGAAAGTGGTCACCTGGGTCAGAGAGTGGTCACCTGGGTCAGAGAGTGGTCACCTGGGTCAGAGAGTGGTCACCTGGGTCAGAAAGTGTTCACCTGGGTCAGAGAGTGGTCACCTGGGTCAGAAAGTGTTCACCTGGGTCAGAGAGTGGTCACCTGGGTCAGAGAGTGGTCAACTGGGTCAGAGAGTGGTCAACTGGGTCAGAGAGTGGTCAACTGGGTTAGAGAGAGGTCAAATGGGTCAGAGAGTCGTCAAATGGGTCAGAGAGTCGTCAAATGGGTCAGAGAGTGGTCAAATGGGTCAGAGTGGTCACCTGGGTCAGAGTGGTCACTTGGTTCAGATAGTGGTCAACAGGGTTAGACAATTGGTCGACTGAGTCAGAAAATTGGTCAACTGAGTCAGACAATTAGTCAAATGAGTCAGACAAATGGTCAAATGAGTCAGATAACTGGTTAAATTAGTCAGATTATTAGTCAAATGAATCAGACAAATGGTCAAATGAGTTGGATAACTGGTTAAATGAGTCAGATTATTAGTCAAATGAGTCAGATAACTGGTCAAATGAGTCAGACTATTGGTCGAATGAGTCAGACTGTTGGCCTAATGAGTCAGACAATTGGTCAAATGAGTCAGACAAATGGTCAAATGAGTCAGAAAATTGGCCAAATGAGTCAAATAACTGGTTAAATGAGTCAGATTATTAGTCAAATGAGTCAGACAACTGGTCAAATGAGTCAGACTATTGGTCGAATGAGTCATACAACTGGTCGAATGAGTCAGACTATTGGTCAAATGAGTCAGACAACTGGTCGAATGAGTCATACAACTGGTCGAATGAGTGATACAACTGGTAAAATGAGTCAGACAATTGACCAAATGAGTCAGACCTGATGCAGCAGCAGCAGAGTGTGCTCAGGCCTGGTCGGCAGTGTCATGAACTCGTGTCCGGGATGTGACTGCCACATCAGCAAGTGGCTGTGTCCGAATGAGACGGACAGGGGGAGGCATTCCGGCCGGCCGAGATACAGGCGGAATTTGCGCACGACCTCCGGATGGCAGTTGCGCCAGGAGGCCGCCCAGCCGGTGCCGGGGCCGCTGCCCAGACCTTCAGTGGCGGCCGCCCGGAGCAGTCGAGTCGGCGAGTTGAGCGACGGCCGCGACCTAGCCAGGCTGTGCCGCATGTCGCAGACGCCTTCAACCGCGGCCGAAACCAATAAAGCCGCCGACGCGGCTTCTTTAGCTGACTGCGGGGCGACGTCCGACAGCTGAGGCTCCAGTGGAGGCAGCTGGGAGTAGAACGTGTGCAGCTGCGCCACCTGGGCGATGGACGGCCCCGCTGAGAACAGCGGAGTCGAACCCGCGGCCTGCCGTTTGGGTGGGGAAGGTTGTTGGCTAAACCCGCGATTGATGATGGAGCTTTAGAGATTTTCCTATTGGGTTTAGGGAGGGCGATTTTTCTATTAAGTCTGGGGAGGGGCGATTTTTCTATAGGGTTTGGGGGGCGATTTTTCTATTATGTGGGGAAGGGCGACTTTTCTATTGGGTTCGAGGAGGGGCGATAATTCTATTGTGTTTGGGGAGGGCGATTTTCTTTTAGGTTCGGGAGGGCAATTTTTCGATTGGGTTTGGGGAGGGCGATTTTCTTCTGGGTTCGGGAGGGCGATTTTTCTATAGGGTTTGGGGAGGGCGATTTTTCTATTAAGTCTGGGGAGGGGCGATTTTTCTATTGGGTTTAGGGAGGGCGATTGTCCTATTGGGTTTAAAGGGGCGATTTTTCTGTTGGGTTTGAGGAGGGCGATTTTTCTATTAAGTCTGGGGAGGGGCGATTTTTCTATTGAGTTTGGCAATGGGCGATTTTTCTATTGGGTTTGGGGAGGGCGATTATTCTATTGGTTGAGGCAGGGCGATTATTTCATGGGTATCGAATTCACAAGCGCACCTCCGGGTCGATAATTGCAGGCTGCTGAGTGTTAATCAGATCGCGAACAAAGTCGGCAGGTCGGAACGGGCCCTCCCGGATGCGGATGACGCGGTCCAGCGAGGCGCAGTTGCGACAGTCGTCGGGCGATTTCAGCACAAACGGCGGAGTGTGCATCGGGTTGCCGATGAGGCAGAGCTCGTCTGGCAGGCCGAGCCACTCGGCAATGGGCAGAATGGTGGCTGCCGTTGCTACGCGGAGATGCTTCATCACCGATAGACTGGCCTGCATGCGAGAATTCAAGAGTCGGCGATTCCCTGATTATTTACTACTCTTATACTGCTAGTAGTATGGGCTTGATATGTGAATAAAAATTGTATTAAAATATAAAATACGGGTGAATTGTACAGCTTGTACATGCTGAGACTGTGGGGGGTCCATGAGAAATGCCCGCAGACGAATTACTCGCCCATGTTTGCCCATAATGCTTAATTAAGTCTTAAAATAGAGATTTACCCGTCCAAAACGTCTCGATAGTAACTGCATATCAAATGCAAGTGCAAGTGGCGCAACTATAAAGAATCTGGGTCCGCAGAGTTGTATCTAGGGCGCATTCTAATTAGTAAATTAGAATCCAAATGCATTTCGCATTTAAAACAAACTATTTAGTCTACTTGAGTTAGTAGAAAGTTAAGCACTAGCATGAACTCTTGGAAAACTTTTTCACGACTCTTTCTGTGAGTTGCAAGAATTACAAAATTTAACTTACCTGCTCATTCATATAAATCAAAATGCTTGGCACTACAATGAGCAGCACAGTTAAAACAGCAGGTCTGAGATGATACTTCATCTTCCAAGATGTGCACACTTTTGACAGCTTTTTAGACACTGCTGAAGGTGGACATGCTTGTTGTTCAATCATTAGCTGCCTTTTGAATTCTTGTAGTAGTTGCTCTGTGTTAACCAGATCAATTGATTCACCAGGTGTTGACATAATGTAAGTTGTTCAAGTTGTCTGCAACAATTAATTGTCCATGCATAAAATATTTATGTGCTAAACATTATTAACTTCTTTGGATTGGAAGTACACTCAATAATATATTTTTTCATCACAAAACCAGCTCAACAGGACTGAGGACTGAGTTGCAGCTTTTATTTAATTCTATAGTCATAACTCTCCACTCTCCTTATCAACCCAAGCCAGGGCTTTGTGACAAAAATCGCATCACCTATAGCTTAGATAAGAATGGTGCACATGGTATGAATTATATCACTTAATGCTAAGATATAAAGAAAAGTTATTCACTGATTTTAGGATATAAACATGTTACTAAGTATATAATACTATTTATTTTGGAAGCTTTGACAGGACCAATACCAATTGAATATAGCTATATCAAAACTCCTATTAGGCATAAATCTATATCAAAGTTCTTTGATAAGCAAATAATTTCATACATAATCTTAAAGTTTCTAAGTAATTAACCCAAGCTACTATTGAAAGCCCGTATTTTAGCAAAGGATCAAATTGAAGTTTTAAAATATTTAATATTTTCAAAACTTTTAATATTTTTATATAGCTAACTAAATATAATAAAAATGAGTTGTCTGTATCTATCTATCTTAGCTAACTAAATATAGCTAACTTTTTATTTGCCATAGACATATAGACCTTAGTGTACTTGGAAAATTATTTTTTACAAAATCTACAAAATACCCTTTGGTTATAGGTTTAAAAGCAAGATTTTGCTATAGTGTCCTATTCTATGACAAAATGTAAACTAAAAAGCTGCTAGCCTGACTTGGTCTTATGGAAACTAGACAAGTCTAGTTAAAGACTATTTAAATAAAGTAGGAGAAAAGCTTAGGGCCTATTAGAATATATTAAATAAAAATTATTTAGGCCTATTAACTATCATCTATCTGTTTAGGCCTATTTCAATAGCTATTTGTTGTTTCAATAAAACTTATTATCAATGGATACTAGTAATTAATTTTAGGCCATTTTGGCGAATTGCCAAAAATATAGATTTTTAAGGATGCAAATATTATTTGATTGCCTTTAAAATGACTAGGCTAGGCTCCACTATACTTTAAATAAGAAACTCTTTGTATCATTTTTTACAATAAAAATTAGCCTAGAATTAAATTGTTATAAATTATTATACGGCCTATGAAACTTAGTTTTGGCATGATTATATCCAAGATATAGCCTTGCTTATACTCTTTACTTGGAATAAACAAATATTAGTAGCTTGTTCAAATTCAAATACTAATGATTAATGTCAATTTAAATTTGCAAGACATGATATCCCTGTGATCTATATTTAGTTGATTATTTCTTTAAAAATACAAATATAAATTATTTGTCAAATGGAATATTAAAAACATTTTTTTAGTTGGCATTCAAATTTTATTTGATACTAGTCATATTGAAATTAATTATTGTCAATGATTTTACCCCTAATCTATTTCAGGCTAAGCTTTAAATTGAAAGTAATACAAAAGTATGAGTCATCAGTCAACCCTAGACGACCGGATTATAAGAACATGCATGGCAGAAAAAAAGTGTTCTATGTTTTATATATTCAAATACTTTTACGACCATACACAATATTTTTTTAATGAAAATATCTTTATTTTTATAGGTTCTGATAATGCATTCTGTTGTTGTTTTACTTCGCATTTAAATAATGATCTAACCAAAATAAGTAAACGGCTTGCCAGGTATAATTTTCTTTGCGGCAAATGTGGACTACAGTGAGGGCTCCCACGGCGCTTCTTCTTCAAAGTTTCTACTACATCTGTACGAACAGAACCATTTGTTCTTTTAACTTTCTTGTAGTGTGTTTATATTCAGTCTCAGTCTAAAGTTTTTTTCTTTTCGCACTGAATTTAATTTTTAACATTCACAATGCACAAAGCAAATGTAGATGCCAAGGGCAAGGCTATTCATTCATTCAGTCCATTCAGGGGCTGTTAAAAAATTGTAGCTATATTTAGCTATATTTAGTTTTTAGCTATATTGCCTCTAAGTCAAATCAAAATTGAAACACTCTTAATTCTTTAATAGTGATAATCAATTTTGGTTAATAGTTTGCTCTTTTGGAACTTTTAAATGCCAGTTTTTTCTTTTGGTAATCCTGCTTTATATTCTAGATTTTCAACTTCCATCCTATTCAATAGCTAGGCCTAGTACTATTCATATATTTCTAATGTCTCCTTATTTTATTTGCATGTATTTGCTTACTATAAAATAAATTGCTCTCTCTAGACTAGTAGTCCAATGAGTCTATACCTATGCTACCAAGTACCTTAGGCCTAACTTTAATTAAATTGAATTGTTATGCTATGGAACCTTGAATAGCTACTAGGTATAGCTAGTTTTGAAATATAATTTGAACATTGAAGACTTGGAATCTGGTCCATTTCAGCAACAAACCATTTCGGCGACACCCATTTCGGTGACAGGTCAATTTGGCAAGAACCATTTCGGCAACAGTTTTTAAATAGGATTTTGAATGTATTCTTATCTCATAGCTACAAAAGATTTCAGAACTTACACAAATTTACAACCTTTGGTTTGATTAAGTGTTGTTAAAATGAATTATAGTGTAAAACAATTTACATTAAACTTTATAAGCTTTGTTAAAACTATGTTAAAACAATTTTAATGTAAAACTTTAAACGAATGAATTACAATTAGAAATTAATGTTCTTAAGAAACAAGAAAATTCAAATTCCAATTCAAAATTACAATTTGTGTATGATGTTTACTCTTCCACGGGGGCATTCATGCCACTGCATGCAAGCAGCGCCTCAAGAGTTCTGGTGCCGGCTTTGTACTTTGCCCAATAGTTTCAACAAAATGCCTGTTGGGGGGGGGTCATGTCAGCTGGGGGTAGTTTATTGTATTGTAGATACTTGTAATTTTTCTATCATATTTGTCAAGGAAATGGTCGTCGCCAAATTGACCTGTTGCCAAAATGGGTATTGCCGAAATGGACAGGTACCAAGACTTGAAGTAGCTAAGCAACAGGCCTACTAGACTATAATAAGCAGTAAGGGTGGGCCTAATACTAATTGGTACTGGTATCCTTTTTTAATTGAACTATCACCTATGCCTATGCTATGGGTATGGCTATGTTTAGATAGCTATTATATTAGCTATAGGCCTAGTTTATAGTAGAGCTACTATAGTTAGGCTATACAACATGTCAACAATGCTATAACAGTCAAAACTAGCTACCTTATGTATCTATATTTTGATATGTTCTAGCTATTTTCTTTTTTACACAATGCTGAAGTCATTAAAATTGTAAACATGCAAAGGTAATGAAAATAGATACATGATTAAAATTCTATTGAATATATTGTGTTCATATTAATAGTCTATAGAGTATAGACTATATAATCATTAGGTCCAGTATAGATATTTAAGGAAAAATTAATTAATTAATTGACAAAAAATAGATAGCTATATAGCTCTAGTATCATAGTAGTATTGATCTACATTTTGTTTATTTGATTTCATTGGTATAGTAAAAAAGCTTAAATATTTATTCATCTTTTCAGGTATGGAAACTTCTCAACACGTTAATTCTCGCTCAAGATCATCCAACAAGCTTGACAAGTTTGCAACTCTAAGTTTTGACCATGTCATTCTATGGTTCCCAAAGACAAATTCCCATAGTGGACCTATTTATATAAATTCTAGTTTTCTTAGCCATTTCGACAAGGCTGAGAAAATGGAATTTAAGGAGCATCAACAAATCAAGATTTGTGAAAAGAATGGATTCCATGATGCCATTATTGTAAAGCTCGGCACTTATGCAAAAAATTAAAATTGCTGAACGAACTATTGACCGCCTTGCTGAAGAAGGTTATAGTACTGAGACAATTTTTGAGAGACTTGATAATGAAATGTCTGTTGATTTGGATGCACGAACACGAACCTCTGCTACCTATTTGGGAGATAGTGATAGCAATGAAGGTGATGATGAAGAAAATGATGAGAACTATGTGCCACCTAATGACAGGTCTACAACTTTTAAGCCTCCTTTGACAATTACTAGCCAGACTATGTCTTTGGAAAGGCAGAAGGAAGCAGATTTGTTCAAGTCTTATGGCAATGTGATTGTGGAGCCACCACTTAAGAAAGCTAAGAGTGCAAGTTGTGACCTTATTGCTAATGCTAAGAGTGGTGCCTGTGCACCTTTGTACTCATCTACACCACCTAGAAAACCACAGGATGTTGCCCTAGCTCAATATATGAGACCAAGTAGCTCTTTTGTGAATTTTACAGAGCCAGCTACTGCTGCAGCAAGCCCACTTGCTCAGGGTTCCAAACTTCAAGCACCTGAGCCTAAAGTGTTAGATTTGCTTTTGCTTGAGGCTCGAGTACAAACTGGATTGTTGAAAAAGATCATCCGGCTACAGGAAGAAGGAAATGAATTGCTCAGACAAGGGTTTGGTTTCAATGATGAGGTTGTGAGCAAAGAAGATCAAGTTATTGCTGGTTGTGATGGCCGACCCTTTCGCCTGTCTCAGTTACCATTGCCACCTAACCTTTTTGCTCATGAGTTTGTACTCCGCAAATTTGGTGAACAGCTTTGTGAAACAACAATTATTGAGTCACATGGCAGAAGTGAAAGGATTGCTATGGATGTTGATTCAGTTCAAGCTCATTCAGTCGGCCGCTGTTGTATGTACCTTCAGATTCAGGCGACGGTATGGGGGTCATCACACTGTCCCATTTCATTGCAGCTAGTCGTCTCAGCCAAGAACTGGAAGATATTGACGATGAGGCGGACTCCATTCAACCGCTTCCGAAATGGCTCAGAATGCTTAGAGCAGCTCTGGATTGGTTTTGGAACCAATGGAAGACATCCTACTTGGAGTCTCTGCGCGAGAAAGCCCTAAAGGATCAACTTAACCACCGCCTACCAAATGTTGGTGAAGTAGTTCTTCTGGCAGGTGAAGCTCAACAACCAAGACTCAAGTGGAAATTGGGTATTGTCGAGGAAGTTCGTCCTGGCCGTGATGGTGCTATCCAGTCGGTTCTTTGCGTTGCGGGTGCTGGGAGTTCTTGGCGCTGGGAATGGGTGAGACAGCCAGTCCAGTCGTTAATTCCTTTAGAGGTTCAATCCTAAGACCGTTATTTTTTTGTCCTTTCCCACGACTCTCGAATTTGTTTGCTAACTTTTTTGACAGCCTCTTGCAAAATTTTGTAATGGGAAAAGGCTTGTTTTCTGTTTTTGAGATAATTCTCTTGGTGGTGGACGATGTTACGCGTCATTATTCGTCATTTTTCCATTTACGTTGTAATATATTTTTTCCTCATCTATCATGCTCACATACACTTAAACTTGGCTCTAACAGTTTTCTGTTCTCTGCTGACTGTTTCACTTACAACAACAAACCAGTCCTTGTCTGTTAGGCTAAGATTTTTTTCCTTTTTCATTGTTTTTTTTTGCAACAAGTTCGAATGTAATGTAGTTTTGCTGCTCCGAATTTAAAAAATCAAATGATAAATCATTTGGGGGGAGTGTCGAAAAATGAGTTGGCCTAGGCTAGCCGCTTATTTCATCTAATTTATTTTCTCTTATTTTTCACTGTATGCACAATGTACGCACAATGTATATCTCCGCCAACACCCCAAAATTCGTTAAGTTAGAAAATATAAAAGCTGGATTCTGGGCAGCGACCGCCCTAACTTCATTTTCTTTATCGCCAGTCAAAATCAATTATTGGTTTATTTTATTACAGGAACAGGGATTAAGACAGACATACTTAAAAATTGTCCAATAATTTATGATACTGCCCAAGTTATTACAATCTTTTTGCATCTTTCCACTGATGGCTGTAGCTTGTACTCTAATTCTCCCTCTTCTTTGTGGCCTGTTCAAGCTCAAATTTTAAATCTTCCACCATTTTTGCATTTTCAGCCAGAAAACTTCTTAATTTTTTCTCTCTTTCTTGGTGCAAAGAAGCCTAACTGGAAAACATTTCTAGAAGACCATCTGGCTTCAGTTTTTGAAAAAAACATTCTGTTTTACTATTCGAAACAGGCCTATGCATTTTCGTGTTAAACTCTTTTCGGCTACTTTTGATCTTCCTGCCTTGGCTAGCATACTAAACCATAAGCAATTTAATGGCGAGTTTGGTTGCCTTTACTGTGAAAATCCCAGTAGTACTGTTAAAGTTGGCCATGGATCCGCATGCAAGTATTCTGAGCCTCATTTATCTACTCCAGTTTCGAATGCTGTTTATTTATCACGAGTTCAACTAGTCTGTCTCTCTGGTGAGAAGAGCCTTTTTGGTATTAAGGGTGATTCTGTTCTTAGGAAGTATGTGCACATTCCAAAGAATATTTTGCTTGATTCATTGCACTTTCTTTATGAAAATTGTTGTGGCACTCTAATGAAATATATGTTTGATGGTTCCTACCAACAACTGAGTTGCTACCTTGGGCAAAGTCTGCCCTTCTTTAATGATACTCTTAAAAGAGTCAGCGTGCCTAAGTCAGTAACAGTACCATTTTGTCTAGAGCTTCGCTCTTCGTGGAAAGCCAAGGATTACATGTTCGCTGCAATGTATCTATTGCCTATATTTGCTTTCCATTGCTTCAGTAGGAAAAATCAGGCATGCGCCATTGCTTTGCTTTCTTTTTCTCTTGTTTGTCATGTAGCAAATTCTGTAGACTGTGAGCACTACTTGGCGCTTCTCAATAAAGTAATTCAACACTTTATGTCAACTTTAGGAACTGCATTTGATGCCAATGTATACACAATTAATTTTCATCTCCTGTGTCATTTGCCCGAACAGCTTCTCAATTTTGGTCCTCTAACAGGATACTCTATGTTCTCATTTGAGAGTCAATTTTCAACGGTAAAGAATTATATTCAAAGGAATCGATTCCATATCAAGCAAATATGCGAAAAGCTCATTCTGCAAAAATGTTGCACTTTCTGTCTTAAGGAGGGAGCTGCTGCTCAATCTAACAGCTGCATTTTTGAGCTGCTCACTTCTAAGTTTAGAATTTTATCAAGCAGTCCTTCCGCCTGCTGGCGATTTCTATCCGCTTATGCAATAGTGCAAAACAATCGTCTCTTTTATGCTACTTCTTATCCGAAATTGCCCCCTACTCGGTCATGTATTGTGCAGTTGAAAGATGGTTGTTTCTGCAAAGTAGTTTGTTTTCTGAATGGCACCGATATTTTAGCTGATGTAATTTTTTTAGACATCTGCAATTTACAAGACTTTTTAGGTAAAGTGGCTCGCTTGATAAAGAGTAGATAAATAAAGGTAAATATCAACATGAAGTATTATTTGAGTTGCCGATGCATTTCGTCCATTTGCATTAGGACATCGTCAGGGTCTTTTTATTGAGAAACAATTTAAAGGAATATTCAGTATATATAGATAGTTGAGAGTAACAAGAGTAGTTGAATTGAGTTTTTAATTGATGGTTTAAAACTTGTACATAGTAATCAATTTTTGATACAGTATTGGTTGGGTAAAGTGCATATCAGTTTCAAGCCAGTCCGGTCATTGACAAATCAGCTAAAAAATTCTGAGTTGACGGCTAGCCCCACCCATCGCAAGTTGGTTATTTAACGTGGGCTGTTTGGTCTTAATGTACATGTTTAATGTACATCTTTAATGTACATTAGTTAATGTACATCTTTAATGTACATTAGTTAATGTACATCTTTAATGATAAAGGCTATTGATTTTTGTAATAGAGATCACATGCTCTGCCTATTAGAAGCCCTGTACATTAAGACCAAACAGCCCACGTTAAATAACCAACTTGCGATGGGTCTTCCTTACATTAATTTTCTAATCTAAAAATTCAGAACATTGGCAAAAGCCATACATGCTACTCAGAGTAAACTGTGTGTCTATCCACCAAAAGTAATTGCAATTGGATTACGCCAGAAATTGCATAAATTATAATTCAATTGGTCTAAATTGCAACACTTACAATCTGCATGTGCAAAATTGCTAAAATTGCAATTTTGATTGTAATCAGCTTATTCAAAATTGCAATTGACGTGCACGCAATTGGCAATTATTGTACAATTTCGGCAAGTAGATTGCAATTTTCAACAATTTCTTGTAATTTTGGTTGACTAGGGAAGACTAATAAGAGAAAAAAAGACAAACTAGGCTATATTAGGCCAGGCTAATCTAACCAGACTCTAATCAAACAACTATTATAAATGACACTTGTTATTTGCACAGTACCCTATAAATAGTATTGTCATTATTTACAAAGTAACAAGCTGTTGAAACCCGCAGATTTTGAACCCGGGGAATTCCAATCCCCGGAACTACTTTTGCATGTATTCTGAAATCTAAGGTCATGCACAAACAAAAACTTGTTAATAGTTAGTAGGAAAGAGGTAGACATAAAATGGACACATTTGTGTAAAATTAGGATTTGAAGCAAAAATTGATATTGTTGGCTGGGGTACTTCACAGAATGTCAGGCAATGTCTGTCTGACTCTAAAACATGTATTGCTAAACTCTGGTCTCTCCCTGACTCTCCCTATGTCCCTTGGATCCTTTAAAATTTCTATCGTCTCTTCTGTTTCCTCTCTTCTCTCTCGTCCCTCGTCTCTCCTCTCTCTTCTCTCCTCTCTCTTCTCTTCTCTCATATCTTCCCTCATCTCTCTTTTCTTTCATCTCTCTTATCTCTTGTCTCTTCTCTCTACTCTCCTCTCTCTCTCCTCTCTACTTTTCGTTTTCTCTCTTCTCTCCTCTCTCCTGTCTCCTCTCTACTTTTCGTTTTCTCTCTCCTCTCTCCTCTCTACTTTTTCGTTTTCTCTCTTCTACTCTCTCCCCCTCTTCTCTCGTCTCTTCCTTCTCCTCTCTATTCTTTTCTCTCTTCTCTTAACTCTCTCCTCTCTTCTCTCACCTCTTTCCTCTCTCTCTTTCCTCTCATCTCTTTTCTTGTTTTATCTCTTCTCTCTCCCCTCGTCACTCGTCTCTTCCCTCACCTCTCTTCTCTCTTGTCTGCATTTTTATCCCTCCTTTCTCTTCTTTTATCTTTTCTCTTTTATCTCTTCTCGTTTCTCTCTGCTCTGCGCTCTCTCTCTCTCTCTGTCTCTCTTTCTCTCTCTCTCTCTCTCTCTCTCTCTCTCTCTCTCTCTCTCTCTCTCTCTCATCTCTCCTCTCCCATCTCTCTTCTCCTCTCTACTCTCTCCCCTCTTCATTCTCCTATTTCCTCTTCTCTCTCCCTGTCTCTCCTCTCTCCTCTAGTCTATGTAATCTCTTCTCTCTTATCTCTCCTCTGTTCTCTCTACTCTCCCATCTCTCGTCTGTTCACCCTCATCTCTGCTCTCTCATCTGTCATCTTTACTCTCTAATACGTTCTCTCACTTATCTCCTCTGTAATCTTCTCTTTCACCTCTTCTGACTCCTCTCTTTCCTTACTCCTCTCTTCTTTTCTCTTCCCTCTTCTATACTCTCTCTCTCCTCTATTATCTTCTCTCGTCTCTCTGCACTCTCCTCTCACCTTTTTCATCTCTCATCTTTACTCTCTCATCTCTCCTTTCATTTGTCTAATCTCTACAATCTCATCTCTCCTTTCTCCCCTCTTCTTACACCCCTCTCTTATCTCTATCTCTTCTCTTCTCACTCCTCTCTTCCCCTCTTATCTCCTCTCTTCTCTATCCTTTCTACTCTCTCCTCTCCTCTTGACCCTCTGTCATCTTCTTTCTGCTCTCTCATCTCTACTCTCTTCTCACTCTTCTTTACTCTCCTCTCATTGATCCTCTGTCTCATCTCTCCCCTCTTCTCACCTTTACTCTTTCCTCTCCCTCCTTTCTCCCCTCCTCTCGCTTCTTCCTCCCTTCTTTTCTGCTCTCTCCTCACCACTTGTCTCTCCTCTTATCTTCCATGTTTTCTCTAATCCCCCTCTCGCCTCTCCTCTCTTCTAATAGTCTATTCCTTCTCCTTTCCACTCTCATCTGGCCCGCACATGAGCTGGATTCTTTATCTGGCTTTTGAAGTAAAAGTCTGCCGATCACTGCTTCGAAAGCCAGTTTGTGGGACGTACTACTCTCATCGTTATTCACATGCTTTGATCACGTCATCTTTCTTGCCAATTTGCAGCCCTGAAAGGAATTTGTGTAATCTTCAGCTCCACTGCAGTCTGGACTCTGGATCAGTCTAACAACCAAGGAAATACGCATTTCTTAGGAGGCCATTTAAAATTTACACACTACCTTTAAAAGAAACCTAAAATTTCCATGGTGTGGCTAATTTAGTAGGGTTGTATTGCACTGCATTGCCTTTTCATAAATCTTTCGCTTTTACAAACCATGCTGGATTCCCTCGATTTGCCAATTGCCATCCACTGTTAAACTGCTGCAGAGTTTGCCAATACAGAGGGGAGGGCAGTGGTTAGAATTTCTCACTAAACTGTTATGGCTAAACGTAGCCTCTCCACTCTCGGGGTGCGAGAAGGCTATAAATAAAGTTATTCCAAAACACTCTACATTTGCTATGTACATTCAGTCCTATTGCCTGACCCTTCGTCTGGCTCTGGGGGGAATGAGTGGAGTGAGTGAGTGGCACAAACAACAGAAAAAGCAGACAAACTTCACATGCTTACAGTTTCTTTTTCGGTTGAGTTACAGAGTTGAAACTTTACATTTAGACAGAGAATGGGTCAATGAAGAATTGTGTCAAGTTTGAAGTCAATCGTTTTACGTGGAGCAAACTTATGGCAGCTGAAAGTTAGTCAATTTTGAAACCCAGATCGGGAAAGAGAGGCAGGCAGGCGGAGGTTGGGGTGGCTGTCTCGCTGAAAAAAAACAGCCTAACTTTAAAAGTGCACAGCGCCGTTCAGGATTAACTTTGAGATTTAAAATTTTACACGATTGTGTCAAAATAGTTAAAAATTGCCTGTGTCAAATTTGAAGAGAATCGGTAGAAGTGGAGCGGCGCTATGGAGGATTTAGTAAAAAAATCGCGCATTTTGAGCAGTTTTTTGTACTTTTAGGTAGGAAGACTTGAGTCTAGGAAATTTAAAGGTAGCCTAAGACATTCTCCGTAGTAAGTTTAGGGTGGGTATAAAATTTGGTGTCATTTGGTTGAGCAGTTTGGGAGTCCATAGCGATCAAAATTGTCCACACACAGACACACACACAGAGTTTTGATTTTTATATGTAGAGATTAAAAAAAGACTAATATATAAACTAGTTTTATAAACTGTATAGTACATATAACTATGGTCTAATTATATTTGACCACAAATCTACATGTATCTTTTTAAAAGCAAATAAGTTGCATTGTTGTTTGTTTCTTTTAAAACACCCTTTTGTATTCTGCATCATAAATAGTATGCAAGTACAAAGCTAATAAAAAATGCTAAGCTATCAACACATAAAATCAAGCCTAAACTCTATTTACCAACTTTAGAAGTTTAGTTAGTTAAAATTCATTATGAAAATATAAGATACAGGGAAAATATTGAGTAGTCCCTGATAGGATAATTATTTAAAAGGTATTTTTTCAGTTACTGTGTAAATAACACTGGCAATATTTACATGGTAGGCCCTACTGTGCAAATAAATAACAACTGCTATTATAAATACCATTACCACTATGTCCTTAATATTAAAATAAATGGTTTACTTGGATTGCTTTGCTAAAGTCAAAATATCAAAGAGAAGTCAAAGAGAAATAGCAATAGCTTAGAGTAAAGCATTTTATTATTAGATTTCAAATTGTAAGATATTGAATTATACTTAAAAAAAATATTAGACTTATCACTTAGTCTTAGACTGCTGCCTAGCTAACATTAACAACTAATGAAAAAATCTATTTGTTCAGTCCCCAATCAGTTTGTCATTACTCATAATCTGCCATTTTGTCATCTTAATAATTTAGCATTTTTACTAACTGAAGACCAGAAGAGCGTCACAAAAGCAGTTTGATCGTGTGTACTCCAGACTTCGGATTGTATACATGTACGCCGGAAAATTCCGGCGTACAGAGGGACCTAGATTACACATTGGCGTACAACTTGGCGTACAAAGGCGCCTGGCGTGCCCTCTTGGCGTACAGCTTGGCGTATAGAGATTGCCGAGACCAGCAGGTGGGACCAAAAGTTCCGAGTCCCAACAATCAATCTACATAATTAGCATACAAAAATGATTAAGTTTGCATTTGGCATAGTTTCCATGTACATAGTTACAGTAAATATACAGTAGCTAAATTTTGATCAGAAAGAATGGCTGGCCCTTTACGAAAAAAACGGAAAACTAAATTTAAAAAACCGGGCTTAACTTTTCCAAGAAAGTAAAAGTAAAACGAAATTAGTTAAAATGAACTAGTTCTCTACAGTTTAGTAAAAAGATTTTCAGTTTTAACTCATAGGTTGAATAAATATTAAAATTGTGCAAGCTTTTAATATTAGTTGTAGTTTGTAATTTCTATTTTGGCGTATTTTTGTATGCGATAAAAAGTTCGTTGGCGTACATTGGCGTGCATGAGCTACGGAAGCAATTTTCGTTCCGGCGTACAGCGGTACACGATCCTGACCCTGGTGTGTACTGTGTACATTGTTATCAAATATCAATATCTACCTTATAAAACATTGTCATTCACCATTCTATTAATTGGTTTATGAAAAAGTAGGAATCCAGCTATTGGCAAAATTTATTCACAAACAAAATAGTTTGCTCCTGGTCACTTTTTTCTTCGGACTCTGAACCTGACCCAACGTCCATTTCGCTTTCGCGAATTGGCCAGCCAACAATTAGTTTGAATCAAATAGTGGAATTTCTTGAAAACAAGATCTTACTAAACAAAGTAATGTAAACAATCTAATATTAAAAATCTAAAGCTGATTTATGCAAAAGTTTATTAGAGGTCGGAAAAATATTTAGAATTAAAATAAATCATTAACCGTTGAATAAAGAAGCCTTAAGGGCGATGTTGGGTTGATTGTTGATTGATGATGCAATCAAAAGGGACTGGGATTGCAATATCAATATCATATAAGCCTAACCATAACTGTGCAATGTGCCTTGTATGGTAGGCGTATGCACTGTTAATCGAAGGCCAAAGGCTATCGAAGTAACTCCTAAACATGCGCCTTTAAAAGAAAAAGAGTCTATTTTTATAGGCATGAACCATAGCATAGGCCAGTAGGCAGTAGGCCTAACCCTTTTTGCTCTAGCTCTAGGCCTCTAGCCTCTAGTCTAGACTATGGATGGGGCAGCACAATAGCTAGGCCTGCCTATAATACCTAGTCCTGACTCCTAATGCTATTAATTGTCAAGACTCAAGTATATTTAGTAGGCCTACTAGGGCAAACAAAAAACTAATATAGGCCTTAATTGCATGTTCTAGTTTAATTAAGCCTAGCTGCCTAGGCCCTGGCCTAGGGGCTAGGGCTAGGGCCTTTACCTGTATTAGAATTTACTTAGGGCCTGCCTACCAGGTCTATGTCTACAAGTAATAAGTAGGCCTAGGCCTAGTCTGATTATGAAATGACATAGCAATAGCTATATTTATAAGCTAGTAAATGATAGACTAAATTTAAAGGGGCCTAGGCCCTAGGCCTAGTTTTATAGCTAGGCCTAAATAATTGGGTTGATAAGGCCTAGGCCTTATAAATAATAAATAAATTTTTTTAAATAAATTTATTCTAGGCCTTATCTACTTTCATCTTAGCAGTATAGCCTAGTTGCTTTTATCTATGGGCCCTATCTGACCCCTGAATTAAAGGTGATATTAATTAGGCCTAATTACTTTAAATTTAACAATGAAGATCTAACTAGGGGGGCCTAATCTAACCAGGCCTATCTAGATTATAGCATATTTTCTTATATATAGACAATATACTAATCCTTGTCTAATTGATTGTTAGGCCTAGGCATAATGATTTTCAGTTTGCCTTATTTATATTATAACTATATTATATTATAAATTGTTGGATTAGGGCCTAGGCCTTATAAATAAAAAATAATTTTTTAAAATAAATAACAATATTATAATGGCTATATAGTAGGGCCTAGGCCCTATACAAGGCCAACTCCTCCATTGGCAGAGTAAGGGGATAGAACTCCTATTGCCAGAATTTCATTCCCTGAAATCCATCAGCTGAATCCAATGACATGAATCCCATTATCCAAATCCTCTATTAACCTTTCAATAACCATGTTGTTTTATCTGTTTGCAAAAATTGATTGCCTGCCATCATCTAGACTAAGACTCTTATCTATCTCTTCTCTCCTCTTTGCTCTCTCATCTCTCATCTCTACTCTCTTCTTTCTCCTCATTACTTTTTCCTCTCTACTTTTTCCTCTCTCTTCTTTTTTATCTCCTCTCTGCTCTCTCATCTCTCTACTTTCTCTCCTCTCCTCTCTCCCTTATCCTCTTGCTTTTCTCTCCTCATCTCTACTCATTTATTTCTTCTCTCTCGTCTTTCAGCTCTACTCCCTCTGTCTCCTGTTTCTCCTCTCTTACCCCCTCTCCCCTCTCTTCTCAATTCTCTCATCTCTTCTCTTGCCTTTATTCTCTTTTTTCTCTAATCTATCCCTTTTAATTCTCTCTTTTCATATTCTCTTTCATCTAATCTTTTATCTACTCTTTCCTTTTCTCTTTTCTTTATTCCCTTTCATTTAGCCATTTTATCCTCTCTATGAAGCAGATATCATCAAAATCCTCTCTATTAAATTATAATCCAGCATGTACTATCTCCTTCAATCTATAATCCATCAATTAAAAAAATATTATCTCTCTCAAATTTCAATCAATCAAGACTATGAAACTGAAATCTATAAAAATATGCTTTTTACTTGTCTGGGTATATGTCTAAAATCTTCTAAATCTTCCAAATCCTCCATAAAACCTCTGAAATATCATAGCATGTTTTCCCTGTTTACAAAAATTGACTGCTTTTGTCCAGGCTGAGACTCTCTCCTGTCTCCTCTCTCCTCTTTGCTCTTTTATCTAATCTCTTCTCTGCTCTTTGCTCTTATCTCCTCTCTCATCTCTGCATTCTCATCTCTATTTTCTCATCTCTATTCTCTCATCTTTCCCTTTGCTCTCTCATTTCTTTTCTCATCTCTCTCCTCTCTCCCTTCTCTTCTAGCCTCTTTCTCTCTCTTCTTCTCTCTTATCTCTTCTCTCCTGTCTTCTCTTTATTCTCTTTTATCTCTTCTCTTCTCTCATCTCTCATCTCTCATCTCTACTCGCTTATCTATTGCTTCTCTTTTCTCTCGCTTCTCTTTTCTCTCTTGTCTCTCCTCTTTGCTCTCATTTCTCATACTCCTATTTTCTCTCTTACCCTCTTCTTTTTCATCTCTCATCTTTCCCCTCTTCTCTCTACCGTCTCTTGTCTCATCTTTCCTGTCTCTTCTCTCTCTCTGTATTCTCTTATCCCTCTTCTCTCTTCCCATCTTTCCTCCCTCCTTTGCTCTCTCATTTTTCCTCTTTCCCCTCCTTTTTTCCCTCTATATTCTCTTCTCTTTGCTCCTCCTCTTCATTATTCCTGCGTCACTCTTCTCTTCTCTCCCCTTGGTCATCTTTAATCTCTTATCTCTCATATCTACTGTCTTTTCTATCATCTCTTTATCCTCTCTTCTTGAAATCTTCTTGAAATAGGCCCTGTATTTATCCAATTTTTTACATAACTTTACTTGTAGCAATTGTTTCCTAATAAACTGATAGTGATAGAATTGATAGGGTCAATCCTATTATTATCAGTTTTTTATGAATATAATTGATTTATAACATGTTATATAATAATTAATATACCAATAACTATTAAGTTTCTAATTGATGGTAGAGAGAGAGGCCTAGATTGATAGAGATCCAATGTGTGGCCATCTTGGTCTTACACCAAAAGTGGAAGGTACACACTAGAATGACATTTTGGATATAAGTCCTATTATAGTCAGAAGTTAATTTGTGCCAGACTAAATGAAAAAGTGCAGCAAAAAAGTTTGCACCTTTTGATTCTTGTCTTGCATGTTAGCATCCTAATTTATTTTAGAATTATGCTAACTCTAAATGTCAGATTCTAACTCTAAATACCTGAATTTAGCTTCTAGCTTCTAGCTTCAGCCCACCAATGCACATTAATCTTCCCTGGACTCATAAGTAAATAAATACTGATATTTTTCATATTAAAACTGCACCCCTTCGATTGTTAACACTTGAAGTTGTGTCGCTTTTGGGCAAAACAGCTGTCACGTGACCATGTTTATATTTCTTCAGCCCTGACAGTCGCGGAGATGAGCAGCGGCCTTGACACTGGCATGGACAGCCTCAGCCTGAACGACACTCGGCCAGTTGAGAAAGACATCGCCGAGCACCCGGCCATTGAGTCCACCCTACTGATCAACTGCGACGAGGAACTGCAGTGCAGCTCGGCGGACGAACTGTGCCAGCGACTCAACTGCCGGCCGGACACGCCAGTCAAAGTCGTTTCCATATTTGGCAAGACCGGTGACGGCAAATCGCATACGCTGAATCATGCCTTCTTCGACGGCAGGCCGGTGTTTGCCACGTCGGCCAGGCCGGAGAGCTGCACAGTTGGGGTCTGGGCCGCGCTGGACAGTCAGAGTCGGGCTCTGGTGCTGGACACCGAGGGTCTGCAGGGAGAGACTTCTAATGAGAATCAGCGCACCCGACTGCTGCTCAAGGTGATAAAGGAGAGAGACAGCTCACATATTTTATGATGGAGGGTAGGGGACTTAATGGACAGTTAGGGCTGGTGTAGTGGCAGATTCTACAGTTGAGGCTGGTGTAGTGGCAGATTCTACAGTTGAGGCTGGTGTAGTGGCAGATTCTACAGTTGAGGCTGGTGTAGTGGCAGATTCTACAGTTGAGGCTGGTGTAGTGGCAGATTCTACAGTTTGGGCTGGTGTAGTGGCAGATTCTACAGTTGAGGCTGGTGTAGTGGCAGATTCTACAGTTGAGGCTGGTGTAGTGGCAGATTCTACAGTTGAGGCTGGTGTAGTGGCAGATTCTACAGTTTGGGCTGGTGTAGTGGCAGATTCTACAGTTGAGGCTGGTGTAGTGGCAGAGGCAGATTCTACAGTTAGGGCTGGTGTAGTGGCAGATTCTACAGTTAGGGCTGGTGTAGTGGCAGATTCTACAGTTGAGGCTGGTGTAGTGGCAGATTCTACAGTTGGGGCTGGTGTAGTGGCAGATTCTACAGTTGGGGCTGGTGTAGTGGCATATTCTACAGTTAGAGCTGGTGTAGTGGCAGATTCTACAGTTAGAGCTGGTGTAGTGGCAGATTCTACAGTTAGAGCTGGTGTAGTGGCAGATTCTACAGTTAGAGCTGGTGTAGTGGCAGATTTACCGAGGTGGCTGTCATTGTTAAGATTTCCCACTCGCCGCTGCCGCAGATCCTGGCCATCAGCGACATAATCCTGTACCGCATCAAGGCCGACCGGCTGCAGAACGACATGTTCCTGTTTCTGGGGGACGCCAGCCGTTCCTACACTGAGCACTTTAAAGACGAGCTGGTCAAAGCCATTCCCAAAGAGGATTCGGGCAACATTGCGCCACTGTCGCGTTTCGGGCTTAAAGCGATCGTGTTCCACGAGACGCATCACACCGAGACTCTGGCTGGCGGCGATCAGGTATGAGCTGGCTCACTGACTGACTGACTGACTAAACCTTTGACTAAGCCTATTCTATAGTCTATATCCCAAAGCAGCATTCCTAAACCCTAACCCGAACCCATCTTAGACCCTAGCCTTAACCCTACCTTAAACTCTAATCTAAATCATTGGCAGTCAGTAAATTGCCGTGCTCCCTGGAGACCCAATCGTTGCTAATTCGCTACAATAATTAAAGCTTCCAATTATTCTACTTAGAGTACCGTGTTCAGTTTGCCCCACGTATAAAACACTCTTCTCGCGCAGGACTTGCGCGACAGATTCGAGCGACTGAACTCTACTGGCAAGTCGTGCGCCTACGCCAAACTGATTTACGTCGGCATTCGCAGCTCCCCCGGCCAGCCGACCAATTTCGAGCCGTTGCGCAAGCGCCTGCACCGGGCGCTGCACTCTAACGAAATTCGCTCGCCCCGTCCCATCAGAGTCATCTACGGCATGCTGCGTGCTCTAAACGAGAAATTCTCCG
Source organism: Macrostomum lignano (assembly GCA_002269645.1). Lineage (NCBI taxonomy): Eukaryota > Metazoa > Platyhelminthes > Macrostomidae > Macrostomum > Macrostomum lignano. The sequence continues at coordinate 752,766 of NIVC01000016.1, forward strand.
GCCAGATATCCGATCTGCGTAGGAGCGTCTTCCCCGACGAGTATTTCACCTGCGGCAGCCGGTGCGTGTGCTGCCAGGCCAAGTGCACCCTCAGCATGAACCACGGCTCGGCTGGGGGTCGCGGTCACCTGGCGCCGCCGGATTCGAACTGCCGCTACACAGCCGAACGGGATAACAAAGTGTTCCTGTGCGAGACCTGCTATCTTAGAGGGCAGCGGAATGATGTGGCTTATCAGGTGTGTTGAAAATTAACAAAGCTCAGATAATGCTAGACTGCATGAGAATTAGTGCACTGCGGGGTTAGCAGATACCAGACAGTCATGAGAATTTGCGGATTTCAGAATGGCTTGGCAAGCGGCCAAATTGTGCAGGCAATAGATCCCGAAGCCGGTTCATTTCTTTCAGCTGAGCGGCCGCGGCGAGTCTGGCCTGTTTGGCCTGGCCAAGTACGCCTGGTCCGGCTACGTGCTAGAGTGCCCCACCTGCGGCGTTATCTACCGCAGCCGGCAGCACTGGTACGGCAACGAGGATCCCGAGCGGGCCAAAGTGGTCCGCTCCGAGGTTCGCCACGTCTGGGACGACGCCGACGTTGTGCCCGGAGCTGAAGGCTCGCTGAATGCCGCTCAGCGACTGCTGGATGGCGTCAACTTTGCCGTCAGCTCCGTTAGCGCCGCCCTGCCGACGCAGGTTTGTACTGGTCTGACCGTCTGAACCCTTGCCATCTGACACTACTGACCATCTGACAGTCCTGCCCTCACACTAGCTTTTGACCGTCTGACACCCTGGTCATCTGACACTACTGACCATCTGACAGCCCTGTCTTCTGACACTAGCTCTTGAATGTCTGACACACTGGTCATCTGACACCCTGGCCATCTGACACTACTGACCATCTGACAGCCCTGCCCTCTGACACTAGCTTTTGACCGTCTGACACCCTGGTCATCTGACACCTCATCATGACACACTTGACCTTTTGGCGCTCCTGACTGTCTGATACTTCTTATACACCCCTGACCATGTGTCCTCTGACCCTCTGATTTCCCAGACTGTATGAAACTACTGAAGAATTAGAATATCCCAGCACCAGACCAACTGAGATCCCTGACCATTCAATACCAATAACCGCGACTGAAATACCCCACTTGCCAGGTGATAACGGACTACATATCGGACAGTATCGCGCCCTCCAACTGGGTGCCAAACAGTCAGATAGAAAAGTGCCACCGCTGCGGCATGAGCTTTTTAGAAGAGCCGGACATGGACAAGCATCACTGCCGAAGCTGCGGCCAAGGTTTCTGCCACCGCTGCAGCAACTACAGGGCTCATGTCAGCGGCTACGGCTCTGATAAGGTGGGCATCACACTCCTCTTGGGTTTGCTGTTGGCCTGAGAGATGGGATCGGAATTGGGAGAGCAGATTGGATCAGAACTGGGGAGAGTAGATGGGATCATAATTGACAGATCAGATGGGATCAGAACTGGGAGATCAGATGGGATCATAATTGACAGATCAGATGGGATCAGAACTAGATGGGATCATAATTGACAGATCAGATGGGATCAGAACTGGGAGATCAGATGGGATCATAATTGACAGATCAGATGGGATCAGAACTAGATGGGATCATAATTGACAGATCAGATGGGATCATAATTGACAGATCAGATGGGATCATAATTGACAGATCAGATGGGATCATAATTGACAGATCAGATGGGATCGTAATTGACAGATCAGATGGGATCAGAACTGGGATAGTAGATAGGATCAGAACTGGGAGATCAGGTGGGATCAGAATTGGGAGATCAGATGTAATCAGAATTTAAAGAGCAGATGGGTTCAGAATTGGGCGAGCGGATGGGATCAGTCTGAAAATGTGATATAGCAAATAGGAATATAGCATCAGACGCTTATTAAAATAGGAGATTCTGTAAGCAGCAACTGTTTACATAAGCTTCTATATTCTGTCCGGATGTCAGGTGCGGGTATGCGAGACCTGCTACAGCAGCTCCGGCAGCGCGCCAGCCTCGGTGGTCGCTAACGACACGAAGCTGCGGCAGTACACCGAACTGCTGACCTCCGCCTGCGGCTCTGTGTACAGCAGCACCGCCGGTGCTATCAAAGGCTTCGCCAGGCCCTCCTACTGGCAGCGCGACGAGGACATCAGCCAGTGCAGCTACTGTGAAAAGCCGTTCCACAGCAAGCGGAGCATTCACCACTGCCGGCGCTGCGGCATGGGCGTCTGCGACCCCTGCTCGCCTAAGCGCCAGCCCGTGCCCGCCCGCGGCTGGGACACAGAAGTACGAGTGTGCAACAAGTGCTACCAGAAGGCCTGAGTGAGTGAGTCTGTGACACCTGGATGATCAGAGTTTACGCTCCTGATACGACGATGGTCCTACGATGGTCCTACGAACCACTCCTGATTCTGGTTGTCAGGAGTGGTTCGCTGACACTTCACAAGGTTTGGGGTTTTGTAATTATTGTTCTATTGGTTGTTAAGTAATTATTTCTTATCTCAATTGGATAACTAAAGTTTTCAGCTTGCTTTAATTATCAAATTTACTATTGCGAGTGTAGAATTCCAGTCGATAAAGTGGATCTAATCGATTTTTTACTATTTTCGTCAGTGATTTATTTTGCTACTCGTTTGTTTTTACTTGAAGTAGTTAGTATCGTTGTTAATAAGTATATGGTAACAATTTAAAGTTGTTTTTACACTATGTACTAATTTTTGAAAGCATTGACTCACTATATTTTAACAAACTAAATTGAATATCCAGAAGCTTTATCATAGCCGAGTGCCCATCTTGACCTGCAGATTATAGAATTCAGTCAGGGACAGTTGAAGGTCACCCTCTGATGTCCTATATACTTTGCATGCGTTAGATAATATTGTTTATTTTTTCACTTCACTGCGTTTTTATAACCTGCTCCGTCTTGTCATGTACAAATCTATTTCCTTAGTACTCAAGACTGCAAGGCTCTGTGAGCTTTCTGTGTTCCGTAAATTACTTTTTTTGACGACTTAACAGAGCAGATAACAAGAATATTTTTTGACACGTTTAAAGCTCGGTAATGTGTTTTATATTATAACCATTCGGCAGATTTTTAGTTCGTATGCTTCAAGCAAGGTGTACAAAGTTTTGGTATCTGGTTTCGGGTCTTGCCAGCGGGCAGTGTATATAGTGCTTTTTGGAATCCATTTTTCTGTGTTTAGTTACTACTATTAGACTGCAGCCAGTCTCCGGCAACATCATCGGTAAATCTACTGCAAATATTATAATCGTAAATTACTATTAGTTGTAGCTTGTTTTTCTTCTGCACATATGAGTAAATATACTGTCTATTGATAATCATGTACAAAGAACCACAACCATGCATTATTATAATCCACAAGCATTTGTCTCTGACGTTCGTTCTTGCTGAACATGCTTCGGTTTTATCTGAACAGATAAAACTGAGGCCGAAATGATTTATTTAGCAGAAAAAAATTTGCCTGTAAATGACGTAACTTAATAGATGACTTTAGTAATGCCTTGGACCAGTCAGTCCCTTGGGTAAATAGCGGTTAGCGGTAAGTCATTTTTACGACGTATATGACCCAATTATCCGAACCCCACAGACGACTGTAAAGCGAGCTCAATGAAACTCAAAATTTAGTCCGTACTTCCAGTCCACAGACAGGCTCAGACGTCCATGGCTTAACAGTCCGGATCGTATTTTTAGTTATTTAGCTACTACACCCCAGAATAGTGGACTGTATTATTAGATTTAAGCGCTCGCAGTGACTGCGCTGCCAATGCCAAGCTGAGCGGCGCCAACAACCAGCCTGTTCAGGTCCGCCTCCTCGAATATGACTCTGATGATCAGTGAGCAGGACGGGCACTTGGCCACGTCCTCGCCGCCTTCCAGCTCCTCCAGGCTGATCTCGAACTGGTCGCCGCACGGGCACGGATAGTAGAACTTGGCCTCGTCCTGGCACCACTCCATGTCCTCAATCTCGATCTCGTCGTGGTACACTGACATCTTGATCCTTTAGTTTTCTGTAGTATTTTTTATATGCTGTTTTATTTAACGCGCAAACACGCGAACTAAGACGGTGCTTTGTTTGCTTTAGCTCATGCATAAAATAGAGAAGATATGGAATGCTATTTATGTACGAGTCTTTGTTGCCAGAACAGTAGCGCAAACATTGTGCTATATAGAATTAAAAAACAGTTTAAAAAACAAGATGCGTACAAGAGTATTTCGAATATTAATAATTTTGCTAAACATTCATAATTAAAGTGTGGCTCCATTAAAATGCAAGTCACTGTTTGGCTATGAACTACAATACGGGAAGAATATCTACATAGTATGACTGTGACATCTTGCTAATGCCAATGCCAATCCTATACATACTACAGCGTGACAGCCTATTTCCAAACCGTCCGCTATACTCAATTCCATCCCAGCTACCATCCTACAACCTCCGCTACCATTCCACACCCTCCGCTACCATCCCACATCCTCCGCTACCATCCCACATACTCCGCTACCATCCCACAACCTCCGCTACCATCCCACAACCTCCGCTACCATCCCACAACCTCCGCTACCATCCCACATCCTCCGCTACCATCCCACATCCTCCGCTACCATCCCACAACCTCCGCTACCATCCCACAACCTCCGCTACCATCCCACAACCTCCGCTACCATCCCACAACCTCAGCTACCATCCCACAACCTCCGCTACCATCCCACAACCTCAGCTACCATCCCACAACCTCCGCTACCATCCCACAACCTCAGCTACCATCCCACAACCTCCGCTACCATCCCACAACCTCAGCTACCATCCCACAACCTCAGCTACCATCCCACAACCTCAGCTACCATCCCACAACCTCAGCTACCATCCCACAACCTCCGCTACCATCCCACAACCTCAGCTACCATCCCACAACCTCCGCTACCATCCCACAACCTCAGCTACCATCCCACAACCTCCGCTACCATCCCACAACCTCAGCTACTATCCCACAACCCTCGGCTTCTCCCGAGACACGGCAGCAGTCTGCATCTCCAAAACAAGCAGCTCAACTCCCAGCTGGAGCTCTCCGCAGGCAGGACGCAAATACCGGCAGGCGCCAGCGCCGGCGCGCCCAAGCCGTGTCCAATATGGCGCCTTTTGCCGCCTGGCCGATTAGAAACGCGCCTAGCATTAGCGCCAACTGCGGCGGCGCGGCGTACACGGCGCCAATAGCGCCGGAGGCAAGAAAATATGGCGCCGAGGAGGCCAGAGCGGCTAATTGGACGGCGCGCGGATAGTGCGGGCAGACCAGATGCGCCGACTGCAGGCCGGTCAGCCTGGCCAGACGGAACGGTCGCCAGAACGCGGTGGCCCCAACAGCCAGGGCCAGGACTGCCTGACTGTCCAGGCTCAGCACCGGTTCCACCAACAGCTGCACGGCGACGGCGGCCGTCGAGACGGCGACAGCCCGACAGCCGACGTGCAGCAGCACGGCGTAGCCGGCGCGGCGAGTGAACCCGGCCCAGTGCCGCTCGCAGTCCTGCAGGCGACGCCGGTAGGCGCTCAGATTTTTTATTCGATGCGCGTCGACGCAGTCGGCAAAAGCGGCGACACCGCCAGTTAGGTGGGCGCAGCGGGCGGTCAATTCGCGACGCGTGACGGCTGCCCACGGCGGCGTCAGGCAGGCGGCAGCGCCGGCCAGGACGCAGAGACCGGCGTTGAGGGCCGCATCGCCGGAGAACAACCGATGGAAGCGGCAAGGGGTGCTGAGGCGGCTGTGTCGACAGCGGGCCACCAAGGTTGCTGTGGCAAGCATTATAACTGGCGGCGGTTTTGCAATACTACTACTGAAAGTAGCGTTGTAATGCGAATTTGTCTATATTTTTCGGGAGCAAAGAGGACTTAAAAATTCACAATTTACTCATCTGAGGCAAATCTATGGAAAATTTTAATAAAGAATAAAGAAACCAATTTTCACGAAGCTTCTAAGATCATTTTAATATAACTACGTATAAAAAGACACACAGTTTTCAAATTGCTCCAATTCAAAGCTTGAACACTGACAAATTTTCACTAGCAAGTTTTACAAAAGACAATATTGAAAAGGTAAAAGGTGCGAGTAACTATTTTTTAATTGTCATAAAAATGCTTCGTCATCTAATTAGCGCTTTAATTTTGCAGCTCGGTATTTTTAATTCTTTCCAGATGACTCTTTGCGATCGCTGACCCCGGAACTCTGCTGCTGCTGCTGCTGCTGCTGCCGCTGGTCGCGCAGATTCCGCATCTGTTCCTCCATCACGCGCGGCATTTCGGAGCCGCGCTTGGCGTCGAAAATTTCACGAAATTCCGCTAAAGGATTGGCGCCGGCGCCGGAGAAGGCCCGGCCGATGTTCACCTGCGGGATGTTCAGCGCCTTGGCGACGGCTGGTCGCTTCAACAGCGTACCCTGCGCCAGCGATAGCACGTTGTTTAACGACCAAAAGTACACAACGGCCGCGCTAAAGTGCATAGCCAGAGGCAGGGCAACCAGCGGCAGGCCAAACAGCAGAGTTTTAGTGAACTTTGAGCCGGGAAGTTTGTTTAACTGAGGCATCTCCGAGCCAGTCAGCAGCATAGCATAGGTGGTTGCTATGCTCAGCACTGGCAGGCCTAGGTACGGATCCGGCAAGGTGAGGTCAGCAAACCAGAAGGCGCCGCCGGACTCCAGACTGGGCAAGCCGCTGGTGGACAGCCGGTTCAACGCGTAGAAAGTGCTGCCAAACACGGGCAGGAAGGCCAGCAACGGGCAGGCCATGACGCGTTTCAGCAGCGGCAAAGTCTGCTTGTGCATCTGGTCAGTTAGCTGCTTCTGCAGCCATTCGGCCTCCTCCATTCGGCCAGATTTCACCGCCTGCAGCAGCGTCGCTGTCTGGGTTTGCTGCGACGACAGGGCGTTAATGTAGAGATTACAGTTGCGCCTGTGCATCACCATGACGGGGAACAGGAGAATGCGTGCGCTGACTACGAATGCCGTGATGCCGGCCCACCAGGGCAGCTCGGCTGAGCAGTGAAGCCATTCCAGAGTGCGCTGGACCAGATCGGCTGGCCACGCGCTGGTGGCCAATCCCAGCTCGGCCAGGCTGGGATCAACGCCTGCCGAAATCTTGGCGTTCACCAGGCCCTCAGGAGCAGGTAGGTAGACACCAAGCTGAGTCTCCGACAGCACCCCTGCCGCGGCGCTGGTAGTGGTAGAATTCCCAGTTGCTAGGTTACGCTGAAAGCAGATTCTGCTACAATGAGGAAGCCGCTTGGAAGTCTGCAGTAGCAGTCTGCAGCCTGGCAGTGCTGCTGGCCGACAGGCAGCCGCTGCCACCAAATAGCAGCTGGTGGAGGCCACTCGTGACTGCATCGGGCAAAAATTTGTTTATCATATTGTAGACAGGGGTTAAGAGTGAGGCATCGAATTCATAGAAGATATTTTTAATATTTCATCATCCCAAAAAACCTGGGATGTTGGTCCCATCTAAATAACCCTCACCACCACTAATGATAATTCAATATTATAAATACATTTTATAGCATGTAAAAACCATGTATGGGTTAAAAAATTCTAGGACAAATTGATATGCTTTATTGTAGGGTTTGAAATAATGGTTCATGCTAAATTCTAATGTTAGGCTGTTACAAATAACACTAATTGTAAAATAATATAGTATTAAGTACAAATTAGAGATAGATAGAATTTCAATTCCAATTTCCCATTTTTTTAAATTGCATGGAGAAAAAGATAAAGATGCCACAAAAATTAGAATGATATAAGATAATTAGACCTACACTAAGAGAGAGATTAGGGACAAAAGAATAGAGAGGAAATAGAAAGGCTAAAAAGAAAGGAGACAGAAAAAAGAGGGAAAGTAAATCTTAGACTTGATAAACACAAAGAAACAAATGCCAAAACAATGTTGCAATGGTGACTAGACTAAAGTTTAGACCTATAGACTAAAACAAACTTTAAATTCCCTTTGCTTGCCTATCAGGATTTTGTACAATATGCTTTTTAGATCCATAAATCCCTTATAGGCTAAGTAAAGTGCCTGGGATATCAACAAATAGCAATGTATATCCTATCCTTGCTTTTATTGGTTCTTAGTTCCCAGCTATTTCTTTGATGGTCTTACTCTTAGTCTAAATATCTGCATATCTAAGTTCTACATATCCCATAAAGTTTGTATAGTATATATCATGTCTCTAACTTTATCTAGTCTTTTTGGTTTAGATTTTGAGCCTTCTAGATGTATTAGGCCTACCTTACAAATCAAGATTTATCCTTTTAAACTAGCCTATATCAAATAATTCAATATACAAATTATTTTACTACAACTGACTTGAATTAATAATGATTTTATGAATTTCAATTTCAATTTAAAATGTCAAAAAACTCTATTTTAATTATGATTAAAAAATCAGTTTTGATTGCCATTTGGGAATTTAAAGACTAGGGCAACTAAATTATAGGCCTAATATTATTTATTATAATTTAATCATTATTCATTATGCTATAAAAGGTAAACTATAGGCCCTATTACTTGAAAATTTAGCAAAATAAAAATATGCAAACTAAAAAAGGAAATTGTTAAAAAAACATAATAGGCCCCCCTCTCTAGGCTAGCATAACTAGAAATTTGTTAAGGGGGTAGATTATGGAGAGTAAAAACCCAAAGGAATGGCTTTTTTGGCAAACATTTGCTTGGTCCTACCTTAGATTTTTTATGTTCCTAATTCTATCTAATAAGAGAGCAACTATCTCTCTAAGCCTAGTTGCACTAGTAGGCCTACTAAAAATAATAAAAAACATTTTATTAAAATATCCATCTCCAAAGACCAAAGGTTGGCCCTAGGTAATTAGGGCCTAGTTTATATTGATATAACTAATATATTTATTTAATTATAAATATGCCATGCATTTGCCAAAGCATAGCTTTGCAATGAGCTTATATACCTTTAATCTAGTTTATATAAATGGGTAAGTAAGTATTATAGATAAAAGGCCTTATGAAATAAATTAACTAAAGAAATTAAACTATAGCCTATAGACCTATGTCGACTAGAGCCTGCCAGCAAAATAACTGAAAGCCTTTGTCCTAATTACCTAATACAAATTATAAAGCCATTTGATTAAAAAATAATTGAATTAAAATGAATTTCAATTTCAATTAAAGTATATGTTTAATGGCGCAAATAGGTGTCGAGATGTGGCCACTGCTTTTGGAAAGGCCTAGGCCCTAGTTAATATTAGGTTGCCCCCCCCCAAAGCTGTTATCTGTGTGGCCTGTGGGTATTATTACTGTCATTGTCTATGACAATGTGCCAGATTCCACTCAAAGAAATACTTGTAAAGTCTCTCATCCAGTTTGTTAAGGGCCTTAGCAAAGGGATACAAAAGTATTAAAAGCTTTGATTTAATTTGAACAAATTGAACGCTAGGTCTTGATCGTGAATGAATTGCACCATTTTCATAATTGTTGTTGTTTGTCGTCGTTGTTGTCAGCACCAGTCATCTGTCATATGACAAAATCTAAATTAATACCTTTTCATTCTGCGTTTTTAGAAGCGATCAACTGTCGTATTTAAAAGGGAGTGATTCCTACTTTTAAAGTGAAGCACTAATAAAAGTAGGAATAAAAATAAGAAAAAATCTTATTTTGTTATACAGTACCACGGAATTTTTGTATAAAAATTAAATTGCACACTTTTCTTGGAAACTACTTTCAATATTGTCTCTTAATTGACAACAAATCATATCGATCTATTTAAAAAATATTTTCTTTGAAATCGTAAGTGACTTAAAGTAAGGAGTCAATTAATATAAACCAACTAAAAATTGATATTTTTAATCCATAAAAGTTTTGAAGAGTTTAATATATATAAAGTGAAGATAATGCAGTACTAATTTCGAGCTACAATTACAAAAGCTGATTTGTTCTGATACCAGTGATACATCATTTCAAAAGATATCTAGTAATGTGTTATGGTACTAATCACTAGTTTTCTACAATATAAAATAATAACTTTAACATTTTAAATTTTCATCTGAACACAATAGTTGCCATACAACATTACATTATTTAAAATTTGTCTTAAAAATTAAGTTCTAAGTCTAAACTTTAGGCTTTATCAAATATTTGATTATTTTGTTGAAAATCTATTATTTTTTAAATTTTTACTAGTAGGTGCAATAAAATGGTGCAATTAATCGTTTAAATGGTGCAATTAAGTTATTAAGTTATATAACTTAGGAGTTTAGTATACAATTTTTATATAGTTTTATACAAATAAATTTAACTTTCCAAAACTTCAGCAATTTTAACCCTTATGACCTAATTCATCCTGGCATAATGTCTGCCTCAGCTATTTACTTCCTAGACATCAAAGGCAAAGTATTAATTAGTCGTAACTATCGCGGCGATGTTCCCATGTCTATCATTGAGAAGTTCATGCCATTGCTGATGGAACGCGAAGAAGATGGCACCCTGCAGCCGATACTGCCCTGCGAAGAGGTCTACTTTTTGTACATCAAGCACAGCAATGTGTACATCGTGGCCACTACAAGAAAGAATTCCAACGCAAGTTTAGTATTCACTTTCCTGCACAAGGTCGCATCAATATTCATCGAATACTTCAAAGATCTCGAGGAGGAGAGTATTAGAGACAATTTTGTTATTATCTACGAGCTGCTAGACGAGGTGATGGATTTCGGGTTCCCACAGACTACAGATACCCGCATCCTGCAGGAGTACATCACGCAGGAGTGCCACAAGCTGGAGGTGGCGCCAAAGCCTCCCCCGGCCGTCACTAATCAGGTGACAGTTTCTATTCCAACTACTTTTGGCATCAAATTGTCTTAAACACCTCAACTTGCATAGATTCTCATGAGCTTAAGTCTTGCGATTTGAAATCATGCGCAACCTTGGGAATCACTCGGCCGTTTCTATTGACAACACACACATGTAAGTCGCTATTGGACGGAATAGTAGTCACGTGACTGCTCTCAGCCAATAGCGACTTACATGTGTGTGTTGTCAATAGAAACGGCCGGGTGAATCCCTAGGTTGCGTCCAAGCATGCTACTGTAAGGACCAACCCTGGCTGAGAGCAGTCACGTGACTACTATTCCGTCCAATAGCCCTCCTCCCTCCCTCGAAGCACAGTATAGAAAGTCAGAGCCGCTGTACATCCTTGTGTGAGTGTGCACCTGCGTCCTACGTAACACGACTGCACGCAGGTACTCGGGGCATGAATGCAGGCCTCCTTGCTATCTGTGGGACGGCTGTTGCCTTGAAAGGCTAGCAAATACAGCTGAATAGCTGAACCCTTGCTAATTACACCCTTAATCTGCGCAATAGCAAATACCTGACAGACCCGCCTCGCCCATCCCAACCCGCGCAACCTCAGGTGTCCTGGCGCCCCGACGGTATCAAGTATCGCAAAAATGAAGTTTTCCTCGACGTCATCGAGAATGTCAACCTGCTTGTCAGCGCGTCCGGCAACGTGCTGCAAAGCGAAATTAATGGCTTCATTAATTTGCGCACCTACCTGAGCGGTATGCCCGAACTGCAGTTGGGCCTCAACGATAAAGTGCTGTTCGAGTCCACAGGAAGTAAGCATTCGAGCGCGGAGTTTCGAGTCCATCTGAACCTTTTAAGCTTGTTTTTCCGGTATAGATTGTTGAAATTTAACTACGGATTGTGATCGGGCATTGTCCTACTCTCTCTCTCTCTCTCTCTCTCTCTCTCTCTCTCTCTCTCTCTCTCTCTCTCTCTCTCTCCCTCTCTCTCTCTCTCTCTCTCTCTCTCTCTCTCTCTCTCTCTCTCTCTCTCTTCTCTCTCTCAGCTTTAGACTCTCTGATCGGCATTGCCCCCTCTCTCTCAACCCCAGGCTCTGTGATCGGGCATTGTCCCACTCTCTATCTCAAGCCCAGACTCTGTGATCGGGCATTATCCCACTCTCTATCTCAAGCCCAGACTCTGTGATCGGGCATTATCCCACTCTCTATCTCAAGCCCAGACTCTGTGATCGGGCATTATCCCACTCTCTATCTCAAGCCCAGACTCTGTGATCGGGCATTATCCCACTCTCTATCTCAAGCCCAGACTCTGTGATCGGGCATTATCCCACTCTCTATCTCAAGCCCAGACTCTGTGATCGGGCATCATCCCACTCTCTATCTCAAGCCCAGACTCTGTGATCGGGCATTATCCCACTCTCTATCTCAAGCCCAGACTCTGTGATCGGGCATTATCCCACTCTCTATCTCAAGCCCAGACTCTGTGATCGGGCATCATCCCACTCTCTATCTCAAGCCCAGACTCTGTGATCGGGCATTATCCCACTCTCTATCTCAAGCCCAGACTCTGTGATCGGGCATTATCCCACTCTCTATCTCAAGCCCAGACTCTGTGATCGGGCATTATCCCACTCTCTATCTCAAGCCCAGACTCTGTGATAGGGCATTATCCCATTCTCTCTCTCAAGCCCAGACTCTGTGATAGGGCATTATCCCACTCTCTATCTCAAGCCCAGACTCTGTGATCGGGCATTATCCCACTCTCTCAACCCCAGACTCTGTGATCGGGCATTATCCCACTCTCTCTCTCTCTCAAGCCCAGACTCTGTGGTCGGGCATTATCCCACTCTCTATCTCAAGCCCAGACTCTGTGGTCGGGCATTATCCCACTCTCTATCTCAAGCCCAGACTCTGTGATCGGGCATTATCCCACTCTCTATCTCAAGCCCAGACTCTGTGATCGGGCAGTATCCCTATTAACCCTGTTTTTGCCGGCACATTATATCCGCAACCGAGTCCTGCCAGTAACAGCCGCAGCTGACCCCGCCCTGCCCCCAATCCGCCCCAGGAGGCCGCAACAAGTCCGTGGAGCTGGAGGACGTCAAATTTCACCAGTGCGTCCGCCTGTCCCGCTTCGAATCGGACCGGACAATTTCATTCGTGCCCCCGGATGGCGAGTTCGAGCTCATGTCCTACCGGCTCAACACCCACGTGAGTAGTCCGCGGATCAGAATCTGAGCTCACCACCTTCGTGAGCAGAGGTTGATCACTCAGTCTGGGAGTGGGGCTGCTACTCGACTAGCAAGCTGCTTAACTTGCCTGTACAGAGTGTACATGCCTGGCGATTGGAAAGTCAAAAGGTGCTGTACACTCTGTGAGCGTGCGTGTGTTTTACCCACTGGCTTAGCCACGCTGAGGTGACGGTGCGATTGCCTCCTATTGTTATAAACATGTTTACAGAATCCCAGTCTAAAGGAATGATAAAAACAAAAAAATATCCCTTCGGTGCAGGGCTCGCATCACGTATTTTATGGAAACGCTGTAAGCTTGTCAGTTACTATCGCTGTCCGTGTTGTTTTCGTTACCACTGCCGCCAAGCTGACACAGTTATTTCTTTCTAGATGCATGGCTGCTTAGCAATTCTATATTATATTTGGTTTGATTTTATTGTGCTTTATTTGCCCTACTTTCGTACTGTGTCGAATTTATCTCTCCTATCTTCTACGACTCGGATCCTTCAGAAATCTCAGCTCGGGTCCTTCAGGAATGCCATTCCTTCAGCACCTGAATCCCAGCACCTGAATCCCAGCACCTGAATCCCAGCACTTCAGAACCTGAATCCCAGCACTTCAGAACCTGAATCCCAACACTTCAGAACCTGAATCCCAACACTTCAGACCTGAATCCTAGCCCTTCAGAACCTGAATCCCAGCACTTCAGACCTGAATCCTAGCCCTTCAGAACCTGAATCCTAGCCCTTCAGAACCTGAATCCCAACACTTCAGAACCTGAATCCTAGCCCTTCAGAACCTGAATCCCAGCACTTCGGAATCTGAATCCCAACACTTCAGAACCTGAATCCTAGCCCTTCAGAACCTGAATCCCAGCACTTCAGACCTGAATCCCAGCACTTCAGACCTGAATCCTAGCCCTTCAGAACCTGAATCCCAACACTTCAGAACCTGAATCCTAGCCCTTCAGAACCTGAATCCCAGCACTTCGGAATCTGAATCCCAGCCCTTCAGAACCTGAATCCCAACACTTCGGAATCTGAATCCCAACACTTCGGAATCTGAATCCCAGCCCTCCAAGGGTCCGTAAAAGGGTCAGGTTGTCACTAGCTGTCATTTTACTATGAAATATTAATAGCTGCTTCTGTAATATCTGTCGCAGAATTTTAGCACTCCTGCTTTACTATCACCTTTAACTTGGAATATTTTAAGAGCAAGCTAATTATCAACAGAAGGCTGAAATCAGGTATTTAGTAAACTACTTATTAGTAGTATGCAGTAGGAGGTTCAGTAACAACTAACCGCAATATATTGGCTGGTTACCGACATACTGTATCGTCTAGATTAGTCTATTATTACTTACGCGCAAGGCTTTAATAAAACTGCAATACTATCCATTGTATTATTTTTACCCCTCAACTTCAGGTAAAGCCGCTTATTTGGGTCGAGTCAGTTGTGGAGCGGCACGTTCACAGCCGGGTTGAATATATGGTCAAGGTCAGAGAACTTACTTCCCTGTTTTATTTAGAGTTAATCACCTCTCATTGAGAATCTATATATTAAAATATCCCCTGAAAATTTGCAGGCAAAGAGCCAGTTCAAGCGGCGCAGCACGGCTAACAATGTCGACATTATCGTTCCCGTGCCGCAGGATGTGGACTCGCCCAAGTTCAAGGTGACTGCGTGCATGTGGTTCCCAGTATTCCCATCACCATTCTTCCCGTGCCCATTCTTCCCGTCACCATTCTTCCCGTCCCCATTCTTCCCGTCCCCATTCTTCCCGTCCCCATTCTTCCCGTCCTCATTCTTCCTATCCCCATTCTTCCCGTGCCCATTCTTCCCATCCAAATTCTTCCCGTCCCCATTCTTCCCGTCCTCATTCTTCCTATCCCCATTCTTCCCGTCCCCATTCTTCCCGTCCCCATTCTTCCCGTCCCCATTCTTCCCGTCCTCATTCTTCCTATCCCCATTCTTCCCGTCCCCATTCTTCCCGTCCCCATTCTTCCCGTCCCCATTCTTCCCGTCCTCATTCTTCCTATCCCCATTCTTCCTATCCCCATTCTTCCCGTCCCCATTCTTCCCGTGCCCATTCTTCCCGTCCTCATTCTTCCCGTCCTCATTCTTCCTATCCCCATTCTTCCCGTCCCCGTTCTTCCCGACCCCATTCTTCCCGTCCCCATTCTTCCCGTCCCCATTCTTCCCGTCCTCATTCTTCCTATCCCCATTCTTCCCGTCCCCATTCTTCCCGTCCCCATTCTTCCCGTCCCCATTCTTCCCACCCCATTCTTCCCGTCCCCGTTCTTCCCGACCCCATTCTTCCCGTCCCCATTCTTCCCGTCCTCATTCTTCCCGTCCTCATTCTTCCTATCCCCATTCTTCCCGTCCCCATTCTTCCCGTGCCCATTCTTCCCATCCAAATTCTTCCCGTCCCCATTCTTCCCGTCCTCATTCTTCCCGTCCCCATTCTTCCCGTCCCCATTCTTCCCGTCCCCATTCTTCCCGTCACCATTCTTCCCACCCCATTCTTCCCGGCACCATTCTTCCCGTGCCCATTCTTCCCGTCCTCATTCTTCCTATCCCCATTCTTCCCGTCCCCATTCTTCCCGTCCTCATTCTTCCTATCCCCATTCTTCCCGTCCTCATTCTTCCTATCCCCATTCTTCCCGTCCCCATTCTTCCCGTCCCCATTCTTCCCGTCCCCATTCTTCCCGACCCCATTCTTCCCGTGCCCATTCTTCCCGTCCCCATTCTTCCCGTCCCCATTCTTCCCGTCCTCATTCTTCCCGTCCCCATTCTTCCCGTCCTCATTCTTCCCGTCCCCATTCTTCCCGTCCCCATTCTTCCCGTCCCCATTCTTCCCGTCCCCATTCTTCCCACCCCATTCTTCCCGTCCTCATTCTTCCTATCCCCATTCTTCCCGTCCCCATTCTTCCCGACCCCATTCTTCCCGTCCTCATTCTTCCTATCCCCATTCTTCCCGTCCCCGTTCTTCCCGTGCCCATTCTTCCCGACCCCATTCTTCCCGTCCTCATTCTTCCCGTCCCCATTCTTCCCGTCCCCGTTCTTCCCGTCCCCATTCTTCCCACCCCATTCTTCCCGTCACCATTCTTCCCGTGCCCATTCTTCCCGTCCTCATTCTTCCTATCCCCATTCTTCCCGTCCTCATTCTTCCCGTCCCCATTCTTCCCGTCCTCATTCTTCCCGTCCCCATTCTTCCCGTCCCCATTCTTCCCGTCCCCATTCTTCCCGACCCCATTCTTCCCGTGCCCATTCTTCCCGTCCCCATTCTTCCCGTCCCCATTCTTCCCACCCTCATTCTTCCTATCCCCATTCTTCCCGTCCTCATTCTTCCCGTCCCCATTCTTCCCGTCCTCATTCTTTCCGTCCCCATTCTTCCCGTCCTCATTCTTCCCGTCCCCATTCTTCCCGTCCCCATTCTTCCCGTCCCCATTCTTCCCGACCCCATTCTTCCCGTCCCCATTCTTCCCGTCCCCATTCTTCCCGTCCTCATTCTTCCTATCCCCATTCTTCCCGTCCCCATTCTTCCCGACCCCATTCTTCCCGTGCCCATTCTTCCCGTCCCATTCTTCCCGTCCCCATTCTTCCCGTCCCCATTCTTCCCGTCCCCATTCTTCCCGTCCCCATTCTTCCCGTCCTCATTCTTCCTATCCCCATTCTTCCCGTCCTCATTCTTCCCGTCCTCATTCTTCCTATCCCCATTCTTCCCGTCATTCTTCCCGTCCCCATTCTTCCCATTCCTTACACTCCTATACCATTCCTATCTGCTATCAATACACATTCCCCACACGCCAGACCACAGCCGGCAGTTGTCGCTACGAGCCGGAGACAAACTCGGTGGTGTGGAGCATCAAGTCCTTCCCTGGCGGCAAGGAGCACATCATGCGAGCGCACTTCGGCCTGCCTAGCGTTGAGACCGATGAACTGGAGGCCCGGCCACCCGTCTCGGTCAGATTCGAGATTCCCTACTTCACCGTGTCCGGGATTCAGGTGCGCCATTTCTTGGCCGTTTTCTGGGGAGTTTTTACGGCCTTGCCATTAAGTTCTCGGACCTCTAGGTCACGCCACCACCCCATCAAATCTCAAGGTCATGCCACCACCCCATCGGATCTCAAGGTCATGCCACCACCCCATCGGATCACGCCACCACCCCATCGAATCTCAAGGTCATGCCACCACCCCATCGGATCTCAAGGTCATGCCACCACCCATCGGATCACGCCACCACCCCATCGGATCACGCCACCACCCCATCGGATCTCAAGGTCACGCCACCACCTCATACCTCATCGGATCTCAAGGTCACGCCACCACCCGATCGGATTCAAGGTCACGCCACCACCTCATACCTCATCGGATCTCAAGGTCACGCCACCACCCCATCGTATTCAAGGTCACGCCACACACACTCTTGGATCTCAAGGTCACATCGCATCAATCTCTTGGGTTAGCAAAAGCATGACTCTAATTAGTTCGGATTCTTTATTTTTTAATTTAACTTGCCTTTAACCCCTCCCCCCAGGTTCGCTACCTGAAAGTGTTCGAGAAGAGCGGCTACCAAGCGCTGCCTTGGGTTCGCTACATCACTCAGAATGGCGACTATCAGCTCAGAAGTCAATGAGGCCAGAGTTACCCGCCACCGTTAGTCAGAGAACCTTAATTAATCAGTTGCTATTACGTTTTCTTGCGATATTTTATTGATTTTCAAGCTGGTTTTGTGCCAGCCATTGACTGGGTGACACTGACCTACCAGCTGACCTACCGTAAATGCCTTGAAAAACTCGTCTTGAAGCGGATGTAATCAAGCATCGCAATTTTATTTTTATTCTAAAGAGAATAAAGCGCTGCTTTTTACTTTTCCGTATTCGGCGTCTGCGATTTTCAGCCAAATTTGCTCCGAAACAGCTGCTGGACCATTGCACTGATGTAGTTACTCTGAATGCTGCTATTTGGCAGAATTATTAACGGATAATATCCTATCATATCATGCGAATCTCCCAGCATAGCCAGTAGTAGATTGCTAAATCCATTCATTTCTCAGCCCATTGCTCAAATTTGCGACTTATTTGCGCAGAGAGTTTGTTGTAAATTGCTTGCTTTATTTCTATCTGGCGTTGTTTCCTAAAATTTCATACTTTGTGATACTGTTAGTAGGCAGTAAGGGACATGACTGTTTTCCGTATGCGTAGTTATGAATGAAAAAAATAATCCATCATTCGATTTTTTAGTGTTTAAATGAGGCTGTGCTTTTTAGATTGTTTAAGTTATTTAAAAAACCGTTCCTGGCTACTAGAAGTAGTTGCACTCCAACAAAATGCTTTTTTCAGTACTTTATAGTTTCTTTTACTCGTTTTTGAACTCGGTTATCATTCGCATCCGTCAGCTTATCTGAATGCGTTCAATATTTATTGATTTTTTATTTGTTACTTCCAGTAATATAAATAGAAAATATGTTAAAACATCACTTTAAATTTTAGTGACAGATATGGCATTCGTGTAAAATATTTAGTGATTTTTTGTTTTAAAAAATTCTTAAAATGCAAATTTAAAAGTAAATGTAAAGTGAATGAGAGATGTAACATAATTTGGGAATATATGGCAATTCATTTTGTAAAAGAAAATATGATCAATCTTCCACTGGATATGAGTGTCGCCGCACTGTGTCTAATCAGCTTTTTAACCCCGCCACTCCACACCTACCCCCTATCCAACACCCACCCCATTCTGACACCCACCCCACTCCAACACCCACCCCACTCTAACACTCACCCCATTCCGACATCCAACTCCAACACCCACCCCACTCTAACACCCACCCCATTCCGATACCCACCCCACTCCAACACCCGCCCAACTCCAACACCCACCCCACTCCAACACCCAGGGTCGTCGCCAAGAGGGGGGGCAAGGGGGACAAGGCCCCCCACATAGAAGCTATGTACGGGGGGATATGCCAATGCTTTGTCCCCTACCCCACCTTGTGACCAGTTATGGAAATCAATAACTTTGCTTCAGGATGACAAAACATAGCGCCTGCGGCAACAAAATGAGTGCCTGCGGCGCTAAAATAAGCGCTGACAACACCGATTCTGAAAATAATGTTAAAGGAATTGAGTATGTACATGAACATATTGAATTCTTGGCTTTGTCCCCCCCCACCATAAAATCCATGGAGACGCCCCTGCCAACACCTACCCAACTCCAACACCCCCACTCTAACACCCACCTCACTCCAATATCCCACTGCAACAATGCTATTCCACTGCACTGACAGCAGCAAGTCCTAGGCGAGCGAGTCCGCGTTGACCATCCGCACTTTGACCTCCTTCTCCAGACGGAGAGTCACACGCAGACCAGCGGGTGTCGCTTCAGTGATGGACTGGGTTCGAGGCACATTCTGAGGGAGATTTCGTCATTTTGTTATTGCATGTGGCGTTTCAAACTGACTGGCACTCGGAGAGAGCCTGTCTCAGACTGACTGGCACTCGGAGAGAGAGCCTGTCTCAAACTGACTGGTACTCAGAGAGAGTCTGTCTAAAACTGACTGGCACTCAGAGAGAGTCTGTCTAAAACTGACTGGCACTCGGAAAGAGCCGGTCTCAGACTGACTGGCACTCGAAAAGAGCCGGTCTCAGACTAACTGGCACTCGGAGAGAGAGCCTGTCTCAGACTGACTGGCACTCGGAGAGAGCCTGTCTCAAACTGACTCACATTGACCTCCAGGAGGGCCAGCTGTGACTCGGGCAGCGCCGCCACCGCAGCCAGCAGCTGCAGCACGTCGGCCTCCCTAAACAGATTTCGGTTCAGCTTGACGGCGTGCAGTCGGCCGGGCTGTCGGCGAAGGCACTGCAGCAGCTCCGGCGTGCTCAGGTGAGTGACGCGGCAGTTGTCCAGCTCCAGCACGCGCAGCCGGCTGGCGTCCGCGGTTGCCGCCTTCAGCAGCGCCGCCAGTCCGCGGTCCTCGGCGCCGTTACAGCTGCAGTTCAGCCGGCGCAGCTCCGAGTTGGCCTGTCGAGTGTGGGGGAGGGCAAAATGACTGATAAATTATCCAAATTGCCGGAATTCCCCACTCTCCGAAATTCCAAATTCGAGGAATTCCCCAATCGAAGAATTTCTCTGCTCAAAAGAAATTCTGCACTAACCAAAATTTCCAATTCACGCAATTCCCCACTGACCAAAATTCCCAATTCAAGGAATTCCCCACTCGCCAAAAATTCTCAATTCAGGGAATTCCCCAATCCCAAAGTTCCTAATTCACGCAATTCCCCACTGACCATAATTCCCAATTCAAGGAATTCCCCACTCGCCAAAAATTCTCAATTCAGGGAATTCCCCAATCCCAAAGTTCCTAATTCAAGGAATTCCCCATGCACTCACTAAAATTCCCAATTCACGGAATTCCCCATGCACTCACTAAAATTCCCAATTCAAGGAATTCTCCACTCAAAGAAATTATTCCCCAATCGACAGAAGGAAATGCGCAAACGATTCACCAGTGTATTTTACGGCCGCCACCCTACTCCACCTTTAATGTACAAGCTATTAAATCCTTTGATGTTGCCGCCGCCTTATTTAAATAGCAGCCGCACGCTTTACTTTGTCTGCTACTTTATGAAAAATCTATTTTATGATAACACCTGATCAATTATTGATTTAACTGGTTTTCTTTGATGTTGACCGACATTGATCTCAGGTGCGCTCGCACTCACAGCCAATCCGCTGGCCAGGGTGGCAAAGCAGGCGCTATTAAAGGTGTTCCAAGACAGGTCCAGGTCAATCAGGTAGGCGTTCACTCGCAGAGCTTGGGCCAAAGCGGTGGCAGTTTGTGGTCCCAAATTGTTCCCGCTGATGTCAAGGTGCTCCAGGTGCTTGTCCCTCTGCGGGCATTGAAGTATGCAATTTACACTGATGATAGGCTGCAGCACAACCTCAAAGAGAATATCCTTTCTAACTTTCAATGTTGCTTTTAGTTCAGTTAGATTGTTTGCCTGAGATACGTCTCATTTTGTCTGCTTCTGTGTCTCAAGCTGTCTGTTTCTGTCTGTGTCCCAAGCTGTGTCTGTTTCTGTCTGTGTCCCAAGCTGTGTCTGTTTCTGTCTGTGTCCCAAGCTGTGTCTGTTTCTGTCTGTGTCCCAAGCTGTCTTTTACTGTCTGTGTCCCAAGCTGTGTCTGTTTCTGTCTGTGTCCCAAGCTGTCTTTTACTGTCTGTGTCCCAAGCTGTGTCTGTTTCTGTGTCCCAAGCTGTGTCTGTTTCTGTGTCCCAAGCTGTGTCTGTTTCTGTGTCCCAAGCTGTGTCTGTTTCTGTGTCCCAAGCTGTGTTTTTTTGTGTGTCCCAAGCTGTGTCTGTTTCTGTGTCCCAAGCTGTGTCTGTTTCTATGTCCCAAGCTGTGACTGCTTCTGTCTGTGTCCCAGCAGTGTCTGTTTCTGTCTGTGTCCCAAGCTGTCTTTTACTGTCTGTGTCCCAAGCTGTGTTTGTTTGTGTGTCCCAAGCTGTGTCTGTTTCTGTGTCCCAAGCTGTGTCTGTTTCTATGTCCCAAGCTGTGCCTGCTTCTGTCTGTGTCCCAGCAGTGTCTGTTTCTGTCTGTGTCCCAAGCTGTCTTTTACTGTCTGTGTCCCAAGCTGTGTTTGTTTGTGTGTCCCAAGCTGTGTCTGTTTCTGTGTCCCAAGCTGTGACTGCTTCTGTCTGTGTCCCAGCAGTGTCTGTTTCTGTCTGTGTCCTCTGTGTCCCAAGCTGTGCCTGCTTCTGTCTGTGTCCCAAGCTGTGACTGCTTCTGTCTGTGTCCCAAGCTGTGACTGCTTCTGTCTGTGTCCCAAGCTGTGACTGCTTCTCTAAACTTTCGATGCCTTCTCCGTCCTATGCTGTCCGGCTTGTACTGCGCCCACTCTTGACCCGCGGCCTCAAGAACGGTTATTGACATGATATATGCCTGCTTTATTGATAAAGAAGACCCCTCAGTCTTCTCCCACCAGAGACCGTGAGAAAGCTGCCCAGCAGGGCTCCGTCGCTGTCAGCCAGGCCGCAGCGGCTCAGCTTCATGCTCACTAGCGAGGCACCCTGGCTCAGCGCAGAGTGCAGAGTAGCGAAGGCCCGCCTGTAAGTCTGTTTTGGCTCAGATTCTGCAAACAGAAACGGCGTTGCAGTTGGTGAAAGTGATGCTTTAAACTACATGCTTGTAATTAAAATGCTATTTAATGAGCGGTTTTTATATCGTAGTTGCGTCTCCGGCACACTTTCAAAATGATGGAGTTTGTTTAAATTAAACTATTGAAAATGCACAGAGCAAGCTAAGAATATATCTATTAAATTGTAGTGCTAAGAAACCTAAATCGGGAATAAACAGATTTTAATCAATAGACAAATCAATGAATTACTTAAAATAAAATTTCTTTTCAAACATAATTTTTTAACTATACAGACTCTTTTGGAAACCCGGAAATTTTGCACAACGCATTGCATCCAATTGAGTTTTATCGTGCACAATCTTAGGACGATCAAAATCAGAAAAAATGCGCGAAAGTTTGAATTTTTAGCATGCATTTGCTGCAAATTTAATAAAATAGCGGCACTTTTCCCGAATCAAAATATAGATTTGTTTATTTCTTGTATTTAAAAAGATTTCTTAATTTACAAGATTTTTTATTAAAATGAGTTTTTATTTAAAATATTTGTTTACACAGAGTGCAAAAACTCATACAAAAAATATACCAATAAGCTAACACGTCATGTCATGTTTTTGCTTTGGAAGTCACCTGTTGATTGGATACTGAACTTTAATCATTTAGGTTTATTTTTATTTGCTGCGTCTATTTTTTTGTTTTTTGATTGACCAATCAATTAACCATTTCGAGCTGAAATTTTTCAACTAAAACTTGACAGTCAATAATTTTTCAATAAATGCCGGAAAAATATTGGAAAAATTAACAGTGCTTCGAAAGTGCAATAATAAAGCTCAATGTTTATTACTAATTGTTGAAACTGAAACATAAATAACACACAAACTATCTCGATATTCAACGAATCCATCCGACAAGTTGAATTTTTCAATTTGTTTAAAACAAAATTTAGCTGGACTCACCAGCCTGGCAATGGTGCCATGGTCCTCAAGCAGTCGGCTTAGTCTTGTCAGTTTGGCCTTGGAGTCGAACCCGTTGTCCTTGAGATTGAGCTCGAGTAGGTTCGGATTCAGCTGGAGTGGTTTGGATGTGTTTTGAGCTCTAGTTTGTTATAAGTTCCCAGACAGCCGACGTAAGGAACGTACGCTCGTATATTTAGTATGCTCTAAGCATAAGTACAGATCAGTACTATAAATTGGTTGAACACAAATTATCGTATAGGAATTTTCTACCCGCAGCGCCTTGAGAAAAGCGGCGGCCTGTCTGTCGTGCGGGTAGTAGAAGCACAGCCGGACCCGGGCATCGCTGAGCTGCAGCAGGCAGACTCGGGCCAGGGCCGCCTTCAGCCGGTCGCACTGCTGGCGATAGGCCTCCTGTGGACCCGCGCTGCCGCCGCTGCCACCCTGCCGCAGCTCTGCAGGATTATAATAATGCGGTAATGAGTTCGAGGTACTGAGTCATGCTGCTCTGGGGTCATGCTGCTCTGGGGTCATGCTGCTCTGGGGTCATGCTGCTCTGGGGTCATGCTGCTCTGGGGTCATGCTGCTCTGGGGTCATGCTGCTCTGGGGTCATGCTGCTCTGGGGTCATGCTGCTCTGGGGTCATGCTGCTCTGGGGTCATGCTGCTCTGGGGTCATGCTGCTCTGGGGTCATGCTGCTCTGGGGTCATGCTGCTCTGGGGTCATGCTGCTCTGGGGTCATGCTGCTCTGGGGTCATGCTGCTCTGGGGTCATGCTGCTCTGGGGTCATGCTGCTCTGGGGTCATGCTGCTCTGGGGTCATGCTGCTCTGGGGTCATGCTGCTCTGGGGTCATGCTGCTCTGGGGTCATGCTGCTCTGGGGTCATGCTGCTCTGGGGTCATGCTGCTCTGGGGTCATGCTGCTCTGGGGTCATGCTGCTCTGGGGTCATGCTGCTCTGGGGTCATGCTGCTCTGGGGTCATGCTGCTCTGGGGTCATGCTGCTCTGGGGTCATGCTGCTCTGGGGTCATGCTGCTCTGGGGTCATGCTGCTCTGGGGTCATGCTGCTCTGGGGTCATGCTGCTCTGGGGTCATGCTGCTCTGGGGTCATGCTGCTCTGGGGTCATGCTGCTCTGGGGTCATGCTGCTCTGGGGTCATGCTGCTCTGGGGTCATGCTGCTCTGGGGTCATGCTGCTCTGGGGTCATGCTGCTCTGGGGTCATGCTGCTCTGGGGTCATGCTGCTCTGGGGTCATGCTGCTCTGGGGTCATGCTGCTCTGGGGTCATGCTGCTCTGGGGTCATGCTGCTCTGGGGTCATGCTGCTCTGGGGTCATGCTGCTCTGGGGTCATGCTGCTCTGGGGTCATGCTGCTCTGGGGTCATGCTGCTCTGGGGTCATGCTGCTCTGGGGTCATGCTGCTCTGGGGTCATGCTGCTCTGGGGTCATGCTGCTCTGGGGTCATGCTGCTCTGGGGTCATGCTGCTCTGGGGTCATGCTGCTCTGGGGTCATGCTGCTCTGGGGTCATGCTGCTCTGGGGTCATGCTGCTCTGGGGTCATGCTGCTCTGGGGTCATGCTGCTCTGGGGTCATGCTGCTCTGGGGTCATGCTGCTCTGGGGTCATGCTGCTCTGGGGTCATGCTGCTCTGGGGTCATGCTGCTCTGGGGTCATGCTGCTCTGGGGTCATGCTGCTCTGGGGTCATGCTGCTCTGGGGTCATGCTGCTCTGGGGTCATGATACTCTGTGTTCTAGAATCAGTGTTCATAATATTATTTCCTTTAAAAAAACAGATAAAAGTTATATAATCCGCTCAGCCCGAAAGCAGACTCACTTTCATAAACATCTTCAAGCGATGTCAGAGTCCGCTCTTTCAGCCATCCCGGCGCACAGTCGGTTGCGGCTTCCATATGCTACAGCTGTGCCAGTCTGCCGTGCAATTGTTCTCTCAGGAAATAATACTTCTCGTCTTTGAGGTTGTCTGTTTTAAAACTGTTTTTGCTTTTGCTCGACTCGCACACAGAGGCTACGAGATGCAACTGCAGTGCTCTCATTGGTCGGTGCTGGCTTATACTAATAACAAAATATCAGGGTATTTATAATGCTGCACAATAGACAGTCTTTAAACCCGCTGGTCCTATGTGTGCGTGTGCGCGTGTTAGTTCTAAGCCTCGTGCAAATTGTCTGAGTCACGAGGCTGCTAGAGTGGGCATTCAGGTGAGGCGCACTGGCTGCGAGCATTCTTAAAGTTAGGGTGGACCCTGCACTGCGTTTCTCAGTGTTAAACGGCTATCATAGAAACTCACTATATAGGCTATGCGTGGAAAACTGCGTCTCTCTTTCATCTCTGTCCTCGAGAAAGCTTTCAATCCTCGTTGATTCCAGCTAGAACACATCAATAACTGTAGCCTTCATATAAACAACTAATACAAATTCGCAATCATGGAACCCGGCTGGCGGCACAGCATCTTCGGCTGCTTCGACGACTGCGGTGGGTTGAATTTAAAATCTTACATCCTTGATTCTAGAACTATTTACATCTTACAGACCCATGTAGGAGATGTTCATTGGCGAGAAAGGAAGTCTTCTGTCTGCTTATCATTAAGAACTGAAGCGGGCAGCAGCTATTGCAAACAAATTAATGTTGTTTGCTTGCGCGAGGCTCCATCACCTTGAAGGAGCCGAAGTATGACGGTTGCAACGCCGGACCAAAGCCAAACGGTGTCCAGGGCGGCAGGCCGGGCGGCGGAGCGGCGGCCATGCCGGGATGTCGGTGGCGGGCGGAAAGCGTGCAGGCCTGGCGGAGGTGCGTGCGGAACGCGTCGTGGCCCTCGGGTGGGCCGGCTTGCATGCAGACATTCGCCGAACATCAGCTCGGTCGATGACCCAGGTCCTCCTTGGGAGCGGTGCGGATGTCCAACAGCACCCATGGCAGCCCGGTGATCCAAGACAGCCTCGTAAGCCGCGTCTGCAGGGAAGCCTTGAGCTTCACAAGCCCGTTGGCCTGGGGTGGATGCCTGTCATCTCGTGCAGCTTTGCATGCCCAGCAGGCGGGGAGACGCTTGCCCACAGCTCCAAAGTGAACTGCGGGCCGAACGGTCGGAATTGAGGTCGCCAGGCACGCAGAAATGGGCGATCCAGTGCGAATGAACGAACGCCACGGCGCAGGTGGCGTGCTGCTGGACCTTGGCCATCTGGCAGGCGATGCAGCTGCGAACCCACCGGCGAACGTCGCGGTTGAGGCAGGGTCAGACGAAACGGTCTGCAATGCGGTAAAGGAAAGTAACGAAAGTGGCGGACCGCTAGGCACAGTGCCAGAAGCTTCACGGTCGAAGGCGCTATACTTTAACTTGGGCAGACAGCAGCTGCCGGCTGAAGAATACGAGCGGCTGTCAGGCGGGACAGGCCCTCTGCTGGAGGACGGCGCTCACGACGATGTCGGGGCGTCCATCCCTAATCTACGGGGTTGGCGGCACACAGACGTAGCGTGAAGGGCTAGCGGGCGCGAGGGCTTCTACGCAGCCGCTCCCAGTTGCACTAGTTTGCACTTGTCCGCGCCACAGAACGGTACTTTTACCATAGACCAACTCGATCGGGAAAACTCTGTCTAGGAAAATGCACCAGGGACAACTGAGCTCTCGTCGGTAACTTTTCTGGTTTGCCTGCTGTGTCTCAGTTGTCATTTATAGAAAAGTGTTTTGATGAAATTTTTTAATTAACCTTGAAGAAAATGCCAGACATTGGCAATTCAAAAGTTCTAAAGGTGAGATATTGTAATTTTTACTGAAAGACGCACAAAGATGCCTTCATCGGCTTTAGAAATCGTTACAGACTACTTGATTAGTAGTGGCGACCGAACGTTTCTGTTATTAATCACCCGTTTGCACACCTCGCCTTTGACAGGCATCTGCCTTCTGTCCTTCTTCTGTCCCTGCTACGTGTTCGCCAAGAACTCGCAGGCGGTGGGCGAGAACTGCGTGCTGTGCTGCCTGTGCAGCCTCTGCATCCCCTGCATCGTGGGCACCTACGTGCGCAGCCGCATCCGGGAGGTGCAAGGCATCGACGGGTCAATCGTTAATGACTTCTGCTGCTGGTTCTTCTGCAGCTTCTGCGCTCTGGTGCAGGAGGCTCAGGAGGTCAAGCAGCTCACGGTCGGAGGCAGCGGCATTGAGAGGGAGTGACGCACCCGCGAGCTGAAGCGTCGAGTTGCTCAAAACCTTGCTCACTTTCGATATGAAAAAGCTATTTATGTAAACTGGCACTAAGCTATTAGGATCAGTATGAAAATGGGTATTCAGAGGGTTGTCCATCCTATTAATTAATTCATAAAAATATACAGTAAATGTTAACATACGAGGTTATATTCTGATATTCACACTAACCTCGCTCTGCTAAAACGGTTGCGTTCGAATATTTTTGCCCACCCTCGACTGAAAGTAGGAAGTTGCGCTGCAACTGCCAGAATTACCAATGCTATGCTAGCCGTTGAAGCATGGCGGATGCTAAGGAATGGATGGGTGGCAGTGACAGGCGGAAGTAGTGGAGATAGGGAAAAAGCTATAGAGAACTAATACGGAATATTAGAGCAAATTCACTCGCAGCAAGAATGTGGTAAAACTCAGAATGCAGAATAATTTTTCTGAGAAAGAAACGCTTCCAAAATAAGGGATGCAACTACCAGCACAGCTTCGTAAACAAACCCTCACCTGAGTGAGAATGATACCGAGGTAGCCGAAACAGCATGCTTGCTGAAGAGAAGCCAGAGACAGGCAGCAACTGCTGTCGGTAGGAAAGACGCAGCCATTCTGAAGAGGAATCCCAAATACCCAATTAGAACAAGGGAGCGGAGCAGAGAGAAGGCAACCATCTGCAAAGGGTTGAGAGTGGCAAATAACTAGCAGACTATTTCTTCAGCTGAGAGACAGGCTAAAAGGAGACGGCTCTGCTGCATTCAAAGCTAGCTGAAGCACTGAGACCGAACGAGTACAGTCAGAAAATATGCCGCAGCTGCTGCACCTTCTGCCGCTGTACATCTCGCTGCTGTCACTGCCGACTGTCCGTCACTGCGGCGCACAGACGTGCCGCAGCCGCTACTCTCCAATCAACGGCTCCCTGTGCATCCGGCCTGAGTTCACTCGCACCATCCCCGAGGTGAGCTCCGAGCAGCCCTGCGCTTTCCTGTGCAGCCGGGAGCCCAGCTGCCAGGCCTTCACCACCGCCGCCGGACCCTGCCAGCTGTTCGTGTTCGACAGGTGCAGCAAGTCGGTGAGGAACTGCAGCAGCTGCTCCCTCAGAGGTCGCTTGCTCGTCAAGCAGCAGTCGGGCCTACCGCCCGGCTCGCTGTGTCCGGCTGACTTCGGCGACGACCGGTGCGGAGTGAAGTACAGACTGTACTCTGAGTTGGGTTACTGGGCAGCTCAGAAGCAACGGTGCGAGTTCGGTGGCGGCCTGGCAATGATGGCGGATGCGGTGGACTTAGCCGAGATGGACTACATCAACCAGCTGTACACCAAGTACAGTCTGAACCTCAATCTGTTCCTGGACGGCTACCAGCCAGCAGGCAGTGCGGAGCCGGGAGGAGGCTGGGTGTGGAGCACCTGCGGCATCACCGTGAATGAGAATCTGTGGTACGGCCATGAGCCCGACAACAACGGCGGTAACGAAGAAGCCCTCGCCAGAGGGTCGGCTACGGGACGGCTTCACGACGTGCGACAGAATACGAACAGGGGCGTCGTGTGCGAGTGCGTGTCGCCCTTTGACTAGACATTGATCTCCTCCGATCACAATCTGTCTTTGGACTGAAGAATAGATGGTTATAATCCATAATTCCTCTGTTGCTATCCTAGAAATTCCTAAAGAACTCATCTGTAGACTGCAACATGAGTTGTGTGTATATAATATCAAAGAGATGCACGCCTAAATTTTACAATTTTACAAACTGTCAAATTCACTTTGAAGTGATAACGAAAATGTGTGAAGTAAAATAAATGGATTCGGGATTCTATCTTATTTTTATATCCCAATGCAAATATCGCCAGACCTGAATCTTCATAGCTCCGACTTACTGGCTCTGCAATTATTGATATACGTCACGTCAGCTTACAGGCACAAGTGACACTTATAACTGAGAAAACAGACTGAGACACAGAATATTCTGTGATGGGCTGAGATGAAATATCTCATTCGCAAACATTAAATTCTCTTTGAAATTTTCTTGAAAAGAACTATTTTCCTTTGGATGAATTTTCATTATATATACATGTATGTTAAGATACGTACTTCATTTACGTACAAACTGGATTTGACTGAATTCGTAAGGTGGGGTTGGTCGGCCAGAGATTATTGCACCTCGGGCACACAAGCGCGCGGACAAGCGTACGCAGTCATCCGCACAGGCACACACTCACACAGGAGTGCACAGCGGCCCTGACTTTATTTATCGTTAGGCATGTACACTTCACTGTGCCTTGGGGGGTTGGCCCTCAAGGGGCGTTAATTGCACGAGGAGAGCCGAGATTCCAATTTAGCTCCAAACTAGCACAACTGCCCCCCGTTGGGGGGCCCGATCCCAATTCTATTTAACAGTTTTACCTCCTGCATAAATTCCTAACGAAGGAATAGTCCATAAATCCCTCGAATAGTTGATAAAGTGAGGACACCCGCAAGGTCTTCAACTATTGACAGCTCAGCGATTGCCCCTGTAAGCCTTGACATCTAAGCGATTGCCCAAATATCCCCCCTTCAGAGTTGACAACTCTCCAATTCCCCCAGTAAGTCTTGACATCTCAGCAATTCCCCCGAGCAAGCATCTCCCCCCATATATAGCAAGAGACCTCAGATAGCTATCATCCCCAGATAGCAAGCACCCCCAGCAAGCTAGCGCAACAATTTCTTCCCCATTTGGCCGCTCCATTTATATCCATGGTTCAATGCAATTGTTGCTTCTTTGGCCCGGGCCATAGCGTGAGTCTGGGCAAAGAATTGATCAGAGTCAGCGACAAGTTTATTCCTACAGCTATCTTGAAGGTGGCGCATTTCACTGCTCATGGTTTCAAAAGATCTCAGACACTTATTTCAACTCTCGGGTCATGGTTGTGTTTCAGACCGCCTAAATCGGCCAGTTTGTTAGCAGGTTTAGCATTTAGCATTTTAGCATTTGCTAAATAATTACCAAATGACGACCAGATGTGGTTTTTAAACAGATTTCGCAAAGATTTTTGCAGAGCTTGAAATAAATGTTTCCATCCGAAAATAATTGATAATTGATTACGCCTGCTCCAATTAGACCAGATGTGCAACCGACAGCTCAGCCGCAGCTATTGCGCGGCGCATCTGAAGGCTTCATACGGCTGTTCAGTCCAAGGACTGGGGGTCGCAACACACACCCTCAATCACCCCAGCTAATGCTGGCACCCATTCTATAGCTGGGTGAACTGAAGCAATGCAGAGTTCGGTGTCTTGCTTAACAACAACAACAACAACAACAACAACAACAACAACAACAGAAACAACAACAACAACAACAGAATACGCAGTTAGCGTCACAGGGCGCGCTTCAAGGCCAGGTCGCGAATGAACGCCAAGCCGCCGGCCGAATCCGGGACGCCGGCGTCAGCCAGCAGGCAGTCGACGAAACGCCGAGTGCGCGCCTGCCCCCGCCGGTAGGGTGCCTGCAGCGTCAGCAGCAGCACCTCCTGCACCGGCTCTGTGCAGTACGACTCGGCGCGGATGATGTGGCCTGCCAGCTGGAGTCGCCGACGGCGCAGCAGGTCGCTTGGACAGGCCTTTGCGGCGATACAAAGCCGCGTTGGTCACTCGCTCGTAGCCGATCGTGAAGGCGGCGCGCAGCAGCCCAGCGTGCGCCGCGTCAACCTGCTGCTCGAGCGACTCCGTCAGCGTCCAGGTCTCGGCGTTGTACAGCAGGACGGTCTCGATCACCGCCTGGAACAACGCCACCCTCTGGCGGTCAGGTAAGGCCTCGGACTGCAGGACTGCCCTCACAGAACGAAAGGCAGCCCAGGCAAGCCCGCGGCGACGCCGCAAATCCTCGCGGACGCTGGGAACCAGACCGCCGAGGTAGACCAACTGCTGACAACGCGGAAGCTCTGTCGCCTTTCCATCAGCGCCTCGGCACAAAATCACAGCCTCGATGTCGTCTGGCACGCAGAGCATGACGGTCTTCTGCGTGTTGACCTCCAGGCCGACACTCGCCGCAACAGCAACTAGCTTGTCCATTTGTCGCTGGGCGCCCTCGACAGTTAAGGACAGCAGGGCGAGATCGTCGGCGTAGCCAAGCACGCTGAGCCGCCTCTCCGGTTGACGTCGACCCACGCGTCGCCGCAACAGAAAGCCGTCGTCGTTGGTAGGAAGAGCGGTCCGCAGCACCCAGTCAAGCACCAGAACGAACAGGAACGGCGCAAGCGTATCTCTCTGAAGCACCCCGGAGGATGTCTCAAAGAAGTCCGATAGGCCGTCTGGTGTTGAAACAGCAGCTTTCGTATCACGGTACATCGCCATGATGGCGGAAATCAGCTGCTCTGGCACGTTGTACGCACGGAGCACCTTTGGGAGCACAGACCTGACGACCGAGTCGAATGCCTTCTTGAAATCTATGAAGATAACAAGCAGGATCGATTGACGTATCCGTGCTTCCTCGATAACTTGCCGAAGAGCCAGGATCTGCGTCACTGTGCCGCGATGGGGCCGGAAGCCGTTCTGCTCAGGGCGCAGGTACGGATCCAGCACGGGCTGCAACCGCGATAACAGCATCCGGTTGACCAACTTCGCAGCGCAGGACTGAAGGCAGATACCTCGATGCTCCTCAAGCCTCGTGGTGCCCGGCTTCTTAGGAACCGCGACGATGTGCGTAGTGGTCCATTCGTTGGGTGCCTCCTCACCGAAGAGCACGCGATTCATCACTCTGGCGACCTCATTGGCCACACAGTGGATGCGCAGCGCCTCGATCGGCACCTCGTCCGGACCCAGGGCTTTCCCGCCCGGTGACTGTCGGGCGAGCCTCACAACGTCGGCTGTGCTGACTGGTGCTAGGCTGAAGCTCTCCTCTGCCGGCAACGGCCTCTCCGGCGGCAGTGTCAGACTGTCTGGCAGCGGGGGTGGCAGCGCGTTGACAATGGCGGCGGAGAACTCACGTAGCTCGTCCGCAGAGTCGCCTGCCAGGTTTAGCGTAATGCGTCGCTTTTGCCCCCTCAGAGCATTGATAGCCGACCAGGCCACGCGGCCTCTGGCATCGGGCCCAGCGGCAGAGACGGCCCGAATGGCCTGCTGGCGCTGTAGATAGACAGCCGCCAAGGCCTCCTCTGCCTCGCGTGTTGGTCGCCTGCTCAAACGGAGTCTCTCCAGCTCTTCCCTCGCTTGCCGAATCGTGGGGTCGTCTTGCCAAGGACACAAATTGTTTCAAGTGGGATCGGGAATCGAACCCCCGACCTTCAAGTCGTGAGTCCGATGCTCTAACCAGTAGCCTACAACCCGAAAAAACTCCATCCGAAAAAACAACTTCATTTGATAAAAGTACATTAAAATTAACAGTTTAATTTGATGAGATTCGATAAAAGTACATTAAGAGTAGGCATGAGACTTATGGGAGAGTGAGGTGAGATCTCATAACCCCCAGCCGATCAGTGACAACCTACCTACCCCATCTACAAAAATAACCAGATTGGCATGAGGCAGTTCGCAAGTCATGAGGGCCACCCCCAGGGCACAGAGGTGTACATGCCTGACGATTAGACAGTCAGGGCCGCTGTACACCCTGTGTGAGCGTGTGTGTGAGTGCTGTGCCTGCGTACTCTATTGGCGCGCTTGTATGTGCTCAGCTAAATATTATATGATACTGGCTAAACTCAGCTGAGACAAATCCGTCTTAGTTGCTAATCTATAGAAACCTTTAGTATTATTGTGGTGCATTTTGTATCCTGCACGGTTTGGGCGCCCGAGAGCCTCATCAATTTTTCATTTTTAATTGCTCCCAATTGTCTTGGGCTCTGGTTTAGGAGACGAGGGATATGGCCCTGGGTGAGTGCCACTTCTCCCCGGCTGCCCGCCATCTCTTGCTAACAGCACCTTCCATCCTCACAGATCTTCTTCTGCTGATGTATCCGTACTCTACGGTAGATGCAGCATCACACCCCTTCATCTGAATCCCTCCATGT
This sequence comes from Macrostomum lignano, assembly GCA_002269645.1. Classification (NCBI taxonomy): domain Eukaryota; kingdom Metazoa; phylum Platyhelminthes; family Macrostomidae; genus Macrostomum; species Macrostomum lignano. The sequence continues at coordinate 786,094 of NIVC01000016.1, forward strand.
AAATCCCTTCATCTCCAATGCTATTGCCTGTCACTGCGCACTATTGTACTTTCTCTCTCTCGCTCCCTTCTCTTCCCTGCGGCGCCTGTCTCTTGGCTTGCCCCCGTCCCCTTTTGCCTCTCTTACTATGCATATTGATGTCATCAACCTTACTGGAATTACAAATTCAATGTATCGACTTCCCTTTTACCAGCGCCCCGCCTCAATATGTACGCCATATCCGTTCACGCGCCTCACTCTGTACTTATAATTACCGCGTATGTCTACTCTTTAGATAAACTCTCTTTTTTTATCTGTTCTTTAGCCCCTTTAGTCCTTTAGTAACTTTAGTCCTTTCTACACCTTTTTCCATTCTATTTTGGCAAACGTGCAATCAAAGTCGAAATCTTTTCATTCAATTCAGACAGTTTATGGTAGTTCTTGGCCGGACGTGCATTCAATTCCGACAAATGTACTTTCAAAAGCGACAATTTTCAATCAAAGCAAACAAGCTACCACGAGAAACCGACACTTTGCAATCAATTCAAACAATTTGCAATCAATTCTGACAGTTGGCTATGAATTGGCTTTTTCTGTCCTCCTATCTATGGCTCATACTGCGAAATTTCCAATCAATTCCGACAAATTTCAATCTATTTAGACAAGCCATTGGAGTACATACTACATGTACTGTACATTTACAGAGTTCATGAGGTTCATAAAGATTCAGCAGTCAGATTTTAGCCATCAATCGGCACTTCCGCAAAGCAGCGCGGTACATAAGTCAGACAATGGTTGTACCAAGCCGTGCAGTTGGCTCCGGTGACGACGTTTACAGTACTATTCGTTACTCACTCAAGCATATCACGCCGATATGCTGCTTTGGTGCAAGGTTAAATCTATGGGTGTTCCGAATCTCCAAGTTTCTCTCCATGATGTGTCTATGGCATTTAGCCCTGGCCCCACCCAAAGTAAAAAGTAGCTTGTCTAAATAGATTGAAATTTGTCGGAATTGATTGGACATTTCGCAGTATGAGCCATAGATAGGAGGACAGAAAAAGCCAATTTATAGCCAACTGTCAGAATTGATTGCAAAGTGTCGGTTTCTTGTGGTAGCTTGTTTGCTTTGTTTGAAAATTGTCGCTTTTGAAAGTACATTTGTCGGAATTGAATGCACGTCCGGCCAAGAACTACCATAAACTGTCTGAATTGAATGAAAAGATTTCGACTTTGATTGCACGTTTGCCAAAATAGAATGGAAAAAGGTGTAGCTTCCCCTCGAACTCTGTTAGCCATGCACTCTCACGTCTATACTCATTATAGAATATTTAATTTTATTTAAGAATTCAAGTATTCATTTTAAGACACTGCCAATGATATTCAACCAATGCTTCTACTTTTGTCTATGGTCAAAACACCTTCTATGGCCTGTCTGTAGCCCAGGCGCTGACAGAGCATTTGAGTCTAAGACACAGAGCCAGTTAAATTCAGACAAGTCATGCAAATGCCGTGCAAATCGAGCTTGAGAGTTTACCAGACAGTGGATGTCATCGCGGTTGCCAAGAGTTTACTGCTTTCTGCCCGCTGCTTGGCCGGTGAAAACATCTGATTGAGCACAAACATGTGGTCTGACACTTAAATCGCAGTTGCAGTTTTGACTTGTTCGCCATGTGCATCACAAAATGTTAATTCACTTCATCATTTGTTCGCTTTCTACGTTACAAAAGATACAATTTTCTATTTAACGGTTCCGAGTTTAAATTCTGAACTCAAGAGGTCGATGCCTGAAATTATATAACAGTCACGCATGATTGCCCTCCCCTGATCCCTTGCGCAACCCGCCCATTGTTCGCATCAGAATGCACCCATGCGTATAATGACGTCACACTCTCTTCTACTTCGTCATTTTTGCACGCTCTCTCCTTGGAAAAGGAGTGGGAACTCATAATATAAAGTTAGGGCCGCTGTACACTCCTGTGTGAGTGTGTGCCTGCGTATGCCTGCTCAGGGGAGTCGGCGGAATGGGCAGTAATGCCTCTCGCCGGTTGTGTGCCTATGTCGCTTAAAGTGCGCCAGGGTGCACACAACCCCCCTGCCTCTAAAAAAATACCCATGATGTCAAGTCTACTCTGGAAATCGATCCAGACCAACTAGATTTCATGCTCAGCAACGGTAGATCGGCTGATTTTACGAGCCTACATATATAGCTGCAGTTAGGCTAAAAACAAACCAGTCTGAAACAGCCTTCACGATGAAACGATCTATCGAATCCTTTGTTTAAATGGCATTACAATGCTCGTGCATTAGCACAGATAGATTAGCTAGTAACCTGCAGGCAACCGATAGTCTCTAGAACGGGGTACCGGTCTATGCGATATGAAGCTTCCGCAGACAGAAATTGCATCTGATCAATTCGCTACACGTTAATGCAGGCCTTCCTTCAATTGTGAATTTCTGGCTACATTTTCCACAGAAATAGAAAAGTCACATTGCTGCTCCCGCATTCTCAATATTTGCTGTCGCCATGTGGATTCGACTTTGTCGCTGAATTTTTTGCTAGGCCAGTGAACAAAGCAGTATCGGTATGATGCAACAGCTGATTGTGTATCGTAGCGTAGAGAGCCCATTTTTTCAATTCAGTCAACATGCAGTTCGGTGTTGCGTAATCGGAGTGGTCCAGTCGGTGGGTCAGAGCGATATTTGCAAGCACTAAAGACGTACGAGTCTTACATGCGGAATGCTCGCAGTTTATAGCGCGCACAAGATCAAGCACTTAAGTAAGACTTCCTGGGTCCATACTCGATCTCAAATTAACAATCAAAAGCCTCTTCACGAGTCATTTTATCACATGACTGGTGTACAAAGCGACGAAAATAATACACAAATCGTGCGATTCCTCAAAAATTAAATGCATTTGATGGCGGTGGGAATCAAAGCATCAAATCCAAAGTCTTTTTCCCCTGGCAGATGCAGTTTTTGTAAGTGCGACACCGCCAAAAACTATCTGATTTAAAGCCTTAAGACAAAGCTTTGGGACTCTGAAGAACAAGCGGTCAAGAAATCTATCGAATGCCAAAACGGCGATATCAATGTCTAGTCAAAGGGCGACACGCACTCGCACACGACGCCCCTGTCCGTGTTCTGTCGCACGTCGTGAAGCCGTCCCGTAGACGACCCTCTGGCGAGGGCTTCTTCGTTACCGCCGTTGTTGTCGGGCTCATGGCCGTACCACAGACTCTCATTCACGGTGATGCCGCAGGTGCTCCACACCCAGCCTCCTCGCGGCTCCGCACTGCCTGCTGGCTGGTAGCCGTCCAGGAACAGATTGAGGTTCAGACTGTACTTGGTGTACAGCTGGTTGATGTAGTCCATCTCGGCTAAGTCCACCGCATCCGCCATCATTGCCAGGCCGCCACCGAACTCGCACCGTTGCTTCTGAGCTGCCCAGTAACCCAACTCAGAGTATAGTCTGTACTTCACTCCGCACCGGTCGTCGCCGAAGTCAGACGGACACAGCGAGCCGGGCGGGAGACCCGACTGCTGCTTGACGAGCAGGCGACCTCTGAGGGAGCAGCTGCTGCAGTTCCTCACCGACTTGCTGCACCTGTCGAACACGAACAGCTGGCAGGGTCCGGCGGCGGTGGTGAAGGCCTGGCAGCTGGGCTCCCGGCTGCACAGGAAAGCGCAGGGCTGCTCGGAGCTCACCTCGGGAATGGTGCGAGTGAACTCAGGCCGGATGCACAGGGAGCCGTTGATTGGAGAGTAGCGGTTGCGGCACGTCTGTGCGCTGCAGTGACGAACAGTCGGCAGTGACAGCAGCGAGATGTACAGTGGCAGAAGGTGCAGCAGCTGCGGCATATTTGCGGACTGTAATTTCTTAGAACTAAAGCCAGAGTTGCATACTAGCAAACCTCAGATATCTAGCAGGGCTTTTTCGGGAGGAAGGAAGTGAAAACATTCATCGATCAGCCAATGAAAGGCGAGAAAAAAAGCTTTTTTACTCAGGACCAATGAATAATTGCGACGCGGAGGTGAAGTCAATTATCTTTATGGAACAGTTTAATAGCTTGAAAATTGTTTTTATTATGGTGCTGCGCGTCTGACCAATTAGGAATATGTACATAGCAAAACGTTTTATGAAAATAGAGAGCTAGAATAACTAGATGGCCCACTATAAGCACATTTGCGTGCAAGCTACTTTTCAGCTCAGTAGTAAGTTAAACTGATCGAAGCATTTCAATGTATTTTAAAAGCCAAGGCTTAAACCCTCAAACTACACAGAACCTCTACCCCTACAACGCCACCCAATTTTTATTACTTTCCTCGGTTGTTCCAGCCTAAATAATCTGCCTTGTAAACTTCAGTACATGGCTATATTTTGGATGAACCAAAAGCAAGCTTGGGCTTCTAAACCTATCAAAGTCAACTCAGCTGCCTTTATTCTTATAAAATAGCTTATGTATTCTTCACTGCTACTGAACTGAAAGTACGAAGCTGTTTTTTGCCAAGTGTTTATGCCTGAGTGGCCCATCATATAGTTATTCTATAGCTACAGTATACATGTTGTAGCTAGTAGTATGCACCAAGCCATAAAAATTTAAGCGTAGTAGAAAAAAAAGCTTTTTTTCTCGAACATAGAACGATCAACTTACTCAAGGCCCTTTTAAAAATTAGTGTACTATGTCGATTAAGGGGATCGGCCGCGGTTTTTTAGCTTTGTGAAAGTATTTTTTAATTTGAATTTAATTTTGAACTTTGCCAGTCATAAATTCTATTTTGCTGTAAGCATTATCACCTGTCTTTTTTAATTCCTCGTTGATTTAAAATCTTTTTTGAATTAGTCTATTAGTTTATATTTATCTTGCCACATGATGTCGCCAAATTCAACCAAAAATGTGCCATTTCTTTTTTGTATCGGATATAGAGGCATCCGACTTTTGAAATTTCCGATAAGAAAATGAAGCAGTCCCATCCAAATTTTTCAGGGTTATTAAATTACTCTTTTGAGTATCGTGCTCTCTTTGCTTTTAGGAGAAAAATTAGTCCAAGATCTAGGATCTAAAACCTTGATACGATTCGTAGCCCGAAGCTACGAACTAACGCCGGATTGTAGTTGTAGAGTTTAAAACAAAAACTGTCTACGATAAAAACTTTGCTTTAAGAATAAATAAAAATAAAAGTTATTTAAATACATTAAAAAAATGTTATTTTTTTAAACTTGCTTTTTTACTCTAGACCAGCACAGTTGTTGTCGACTCACAGGAGCTTTTAATGTTCTACAACTTAAACAATTTTCTGAAGGGACCATGTCGCCCAATTTAAAAGAAGTATCGATCAAACTCCAATAGGGTATTTGATCATGAATACGGACTCACTTTGTCACATTTAATTGGAAATTCATTTAGAAGATTTTTACCTGGGGATTACAATGATAGTGTAAAATATTTCGTTTTTGTTTCATTAAAAGCATACATTTGGGAACAAAGCAGACCCAAAAGTATGTTCTACTGTACTGTATTTCATTTTTACTATTTAAGGAAAGAAACAATCATTTCACCCTTATATAAGACATTTTTGAAGACCTTCAATTTCCAGCCACTTGCATATGAATGAATAAATACACGTTACTTTAGATAATAGAAAAATACTGGGCAATCATACACTTCCGTTCGGTAAATAGAGTGCAAATGACGATAATGCTCGTGAATTTGTATATGTTTCAATTACTGTACTAGAGCCAGCTCACTCTAGTATCACTAGAGTGAATACTAGAGCCAGCTCACTGAGACAATCAACTCTAATTTACATACTATATTTACTATGTAGCTTATGAAGTATGAGTACGAGTACATCAAATCTGTTGGCTGTTTAGAGTTATTTATCTTATTTTTTAAGTAGATTTAGATTTACTGATTATTTTGCTTTGTTTCTTTATTTATTCTATATATAATAACTTATATTTTGATTCAAAAAATCAATATATCTAGACAATGCTGAATTTACAAATTAGTTGATATTATATCTAATTATCTTATTTGGTTCTCAAGGCTGTTTCTACAAATTCTGAATTTTACCACTTCAAAATAAAGTTAAGCATTATGTCTCTATGAGCAGCTTTTAAATTGCATTTGAAGAGATAATTGTAACTTTTTTGTTTGCATGTATGTCCTTAGGCTTTCATAATATAGATAATTTTTGTTATATTCTTTTTCAGCGTTTTCAACTGTTTCGAATGCAAATATGAAATTGTACGTGTCTTGGTTCATACCCATCATTTTCTTCCATTTACTGCTATCAAATAATTATCCTTCTTAACGAAAATTCACAAATGCTTGTAAAAGAAAGTTGTACTTCACAAACAAAAAGTGCAAAATAATTTTTATCTAGTTTTACGAGCCATATGCTCTCACATGCATACTAATTGATATTTGCTGACTATTGACTGTCGCACAACCAGAGGAGAGGTCGCCTTACCTTCGTAGGAAATCCGAAAAGTGTTAGGAAAAATACAGGCCCATCACACTCCTCTCTGCTTGCGCCACTGACTTTTGTATATCAATCAAAAAAGAATTATGAAAAGACACTCACAATCACCATTAAAATTAATATCACAATTTTGTTTATACAAATTTTTATTCACGAATTTCAACTGTTAATGTGCACTGTCACGATGCCATGGCTAAGCAATCCGGGCAGGCCTCCAGCTTACACACAAGACCAACCATTTCTCAGGCGACAGCAACAGAAGACAGCCAAGCCGAGGAGTCGAAGCTGCCGGACCCGGCCTCGGCCCGACTCGAGCTGGGGCCTCATCAACGAAATGTGTTCGTCACCCAGCTCAACCAGGCCGAGGAGGAGGACCTCGTCCGCGAGGTCCCCGTGGTGTCGGAGACCGGGGCGCGGCTCCTGGACACCGGGGTGAACACGCTGCAGAAGACGCTAGTACTGAAGAAGGAGGCCGAGCTGAGCAAAATCGATAGCGATCTGCTGCAGAAGCGACGCGAGTTTCAAGATCGAATGCGAGAGTGCGAGAGCAAAAAGGTTTGCGGTTGCAAAATAGCTTACTCAAATAATGGCGACATACTCGCTGTGGAAGCAGTGAATTCTGGAAGATTTTAGCAGATGGAGAGAGAGTGTGTGCAGAGGGTAAAAGAGAGAGAGTGAGAAGAGGCGCGGTATAAGTAGAAATGGGGGTAAGAATGCAGAGATACTCGTAGGGAATGAGAGAGATGGTAAAAGGGAGCTGATGAGAGGCAGACACAACAGACACACCTAGAAACCAGAAGGAAGAGGGTTAGAGGTTGATACAACGCAGGAAGGAGGGGTGAGAGGTAGATATAAAGCAATAGGGAGAGGGTGAGAGGTAGGTATAAAGCAATAGGGAGAGGGTGAGAGGTAGATATAAAGCAATAGGGAGAGGGTGAGAGGTAGATATAAAGCAATAGGGAGAGGGTGAGAGGTAGATAAAAAGCAATAGGGAGAGGGTGAGAGGTGAATATAAAGCAATAGGGAGAGGGTGAGAGGTGAATATAAAGCAATAGGGAGAGGGTGAGAGGTAGATATAAAGCAATAGGGAGAGGGTGAGAGGTGAATATAAAGCAATAGGGAGAGGGTGAGAGGTAGATATAAAGCAATAGGGAGAGGGTGAGAGGTAGATATAAATCAATAGGCAGAGGGTGAGAGGTAGATAGTAAGCAGGATGAGAGGTAGATAAAGAACTGAGATAAAAATTTATCAGCAAGTGGCCGAACCCCCGAACCGCAGATCGTGCTGGCCGAGAAGCAGCAGGCCATGAAAGACCGAGTGGGCAAGTTCGAGAAGTTCATCCAGGAGAACGAGGCCAAGCGGCGCCGAGCCATCCAGCGCTACCAGACGGAGTCGCGCCTGCGCGCATTCAAAGAGCGCGAAGAGGAGGAGCTGCAGTCTTACCTGGCTTTGCTGCGGCGGAAGCAGGCCGTGCTCAGCGCTAAAGTGCAGGCGTACCGAAAATTTGAGACCTACATGACTAGCGTGGTGGATATTCTGCCGCCAGATTATATCAAGGTTGGTGCAGGCCTTAGGGATGATGGCAATCGCTCATCAATACACTGGATTCTCTGTTCAATGCTCTGACTATACTCGAAGCGCTAAGGTCATAGTTCAGTGTCAGACTTTGGATTTATTAAGGATTTCAAGGGTCGTTGGAAGTCACAAAAGGAGCTATTTTGAGTGTCGGGAATTCCATTAATCTTCTGGGGCGATCTGGAGATTGTTAGCGTTTTCGGGGTGTTAGGGTCGGGTCATCAGGGTGTCAGGGTCATCAGGGTGTCAGGATGTCAGGGTCATCAGGGTGTCAGGGTGTCAGGGTCATCAGGGTGTCAGGGTGATGAGGGTGTCAGGGTCATCAGGGTGTCAGGGTCATCAGGGTGTCAGGGTCATCAGTGTGTCAGGGTCATCAGGGTGTCAGGGTGTCAGGGTCATCAGGGTGTCAGGGTTATCAAGGAGTCACGGTCATCAGTGTGTCAGGGTCATCAGGGTGTCAGGGTCATCAGGGTGTCAGGGTCATCAGGGTGTCAAGGTCATCAGGGTGTCAGGGTCATCAGGATGTCAGGGTCATCAGGGTGTCAGGGTCATCAGGGCGTCAGGGTCATCAGTGTGTCAGGGTCATCAGGGTGTCAGATTTATCAGGGTGTCAGGTTCATAGGATCACCACGGTCGTCTGGGCGTCAGAGTCATAGAGACCTCAATTTTATCAGGGTCACGAGGTCATCAGGATGTCAGGGTTGTGAAGGTATCAGGGGCTCAGGGTTGTCAGGCCAGGGTGATCTTGACGCGCGGCAATCGAATTAAAATCCGACAACGCCGCCACGCGCCCATCGCAGGTGTCCGACAACGTGATCGGCGGCCTGATCATGCGCTACAACACCCTGGAGGACACGTTTAACCGTCTCTACGCCCAGATGTCCTCCGTGCAGGAGCAGATCCAGGAAACCCGCGATCGCGAGTCCCGCCTGAAGGCCGACCACGCCAGGGACGTGCTGTCAAAGAATTCACAGCTGGCTGAGCTGCACGAGGCCACAGAGCGGCAGAAGGGCACCCAGGAGCAGCACGAGCAGCAGGTGTCCTATGTTATCCAGCGGATCCGCGACCGCAGCGAGGCCTACGGCATGACCCTCCGGGCCATCGACAACGTGGCCACGCGCTGCTTGAAGCGGCACGATCCTCATTTGCAGAGCCTGGACTGGCCAGAGAAGATGGAGAAAATCCGCGACCACTTGATGGACATGGAGGAGGTGGTGCGCGCGGTGCAGGACCAAATGGCCCGGGGCGTTACTCCGTCAGCGACTCCGGCGGCGCCCGCCGCGGCAGCAAAATAGCTGGCGCTGTTGAAGGAAGCCTCGCCATCACTGTAGCCTTGGATGACTGAGGCAAACTCGCTGCTTAATTCCTATGTACATGATCTGGGCTTTGGTTTCTTGCGGTGTTTTAGCGCGGAGGTAACGCAATGCTCTGCAGGCTGGCACTTTACTACGACTTTGAATACTTTGGTGTTCTGCTCCATTTTCCATTTTCCCTCAGTTCATTTCTCTTCTCCCTGATCCCCGTTTTCCTTCTCCTTCATTCTAATAGTAATAATAATTGCTTAACACCTGTCCTAATGGGCAGATGTGCAACCGACAGCTCAGCCGCTGCCATTGGACTGGGGGGTCGCCACACACCCTCAATTACCCCAGCTAATGCTGGCACCCATTTTACAGCTGGGTGAACTGAAACAATGCAGAGTTAAGTGTCTTGCTCAAGGACACAAATTGTTCCGAGTGGGTCGAGAATCGAACCCCCGACATTTCAGTTTGACCTTTCGAGTCCTTCTCGATTCGAAATTAAGAAGCGCATTCAAAGAAGAGTTCCTAATTTTTGTTAATAAGTTTTTTCTGGGGAAATACCTAAGAATGCTAATTTTTTATTTGTAAACCCAGTTTTTATTTGATCAAGCCTTTAGCCTATGTTTGAGTCCCTTGTAGTGCCTGATCTCCTTGTGCCTGCAAGAAACTGTTTTTTGTTATAAATAAAGAATTAAAAAACTAATTTTATGGCTACAAGTTCAAAAATAAAATCTTATAAGTCTGCTTCCTTCCTTCCTTATTAGTTTATAATAATGACTTCAATTCAATGCGCTTCAAATCAATTATTAAATGTAAGAGTATGAAATGTAATGTAAGGTGAGAACGATAAAGCATGGTCTGTCTCCCATTGGTCGGTTTATCTCATTCTGTCACTATCCATGATCTGTTTATCTCATTGTGTCTCTATCCATGATCTGTTTATCTCATTGTGTCTCTATCCATGATCTGTTTATCTCATTGTGTCTCTATCCATGATCTATTTATCTCATTGTGTCTCTATCCATGATCTATTTATCCCATTGTGTCTCTATCCAGATCTATTTATCTCATTGTGTCTCTATCCATGATCTATTTATCTCATTGTGTCTCTATCCATGATCTATTTATCCCATTGTGTCTCTATCCATGATCTGTTTATCTCATTGTGTCTCTATCCATGATCTGTTTATCTCATTGTGTCTCTATCCATGATCTGTTTATCTCATTGTGTCTCTATCCATGATCTATTTATCCCATTGTGTCTCTATCCATGATCTATTTATCCCATTGTGTCTCTATCCATGATCTGTTTATCTGATTGTGTCTCTATCCATGATCTATTTATCTCATTGTGTCTCTATCCATGATCTGTTTATCTCATTGTGTCTCTATCCATGATCTATTTATCCCATTGTGTCTCTATCCATGATCTATTTATCTCATTGTGTCTCTATCCATGATCTGTTTATCTCATTCTGTCTCTATCCATGATCTGTTTATCTCATTGTGTCTCTATCCATGATCTGTTTATCTCATTGTGTCTCTATCCATGATCTATTTATCCCATTGTGTCTCTATCCATGATCTGTTTATCTCATTGTGTCTCTATCCATGATCTGTTTATCTCATTGTGTCTCTATCCATGATCTATTTATCCCATTGTGTCTCTATCCATGATCTGTTTATCTCATTGTGTCTCTATCCATGATCTATTTATCTCATTGTGTCTCTTTCCATGATCTATTTATCCCATTGTGTCTCTATCCATGATCTATTTATCCATTGTGTCTCTATCCATGATCTGTTTATCTCATTGTGTCTCTATCCATGATCTATTTATCTCATTGTGTCTCTATCCATGATCTATTTATCCCATTGTGTCTCTATCCATGATCTGTTTATCTGATTGTGTCTCTATCCATGATCTGTTTATCTCATTGTGTCTCTATCCATGATCTGTTTATCTCATTGTGTCTCTATCCATGATCTGTTTATCTCATTGTGTCTCTATCCATGATCTGTTTATCCCATTGTGTCTCTATCCATGATCTATTTATCCCATTGTGTCTCTATCCATGATCTATTTATCTGATTGTGTCTCTATCCATGATCTGTTTATCTGATTGTGTCTCTATCCATGATCTATTTATCCCATTGTGTCTCTATCCATGATCTGTTTATCTGATTGTGTCTCTATCCATGATCTGTTTTTTCGTTTTAAATCCATCCCGGGGCAGCTATCCCGAGAAGCTATATCCAAGGTATAGCTTCTGGAGATTGCCAGAAGGAGAGAGGCAGGTCAAGGGGCGGACACGGGCCAAGAAAAAGCAAATAGAGTTCAACATATACAGGTAAAGTGTCATACCAGAGCTATACCTAAAGCTAAATAGCTATAATTTGATAATAAGATACGTAACGTTATACGTTAATACGCTATAAGTACGTTAATCTTCAGCGCAGTGATTCTTTAAGTCAGCGGATTCCTCATCTATCGCTTGCCTTTGCGACCCTTCGGTTTGCTGCTCTTCTGACTCTTTGGCTTGCTCTGCTTTGGCGTCTTCGGCTGCTTGGCTGCGGCGCGGGGTTTCGAGCCGCCACTCGGTGCCGACGGCTTGGGCCGCTCCGGCTGGCTGGCACTCCGCGCCTGCTTCTGACCCGCCGGCGTCTTCTTCTGGCTCGGCTGCGCCTTCTTAGCGGGCGGCTTCTTGTCCGGCGTCTTTTGTCTGGCCGTGGCCGGGGCCGTTTTACTCCGGGCAGATTTGGCCGGGATCTTCTGTTCCCCCATCTTTTTATCCTGCTTTTTCTGATCCCGCTTCTTCTGCTTATCTGGCCGGTTTTTCTGATCTGATCTTGTCTGCGCGGGAAGTGGAAGAGAATCGATCTGCTTATCTTGACTGGGCGGGTTTGCAAGCTGTTGCGCCAGTTGCGTCTGTTGCTGCGCCTGCTGCTGCTGCTCCGCCTGAGCAAGCGGCGCCATTTCGTCCGGCAATGGCGGCTGGAATCTCTTGGTACCGGCCGCCGACTTGCTGTCCGCCGTGGTGTCCGGCAGGCGCTGCCAGCGTCCGAACTGGTTTAGATGATAGTAGCAGCGCGTGCAGTTGGGCCGGCCGTCGTTCAGGTGATAGGCGAGGCTCTCGGAGGCCGGCGCCCCGGCGCAGAAGATGCCGCGACCGCAGACGCAGCACCTGCAGTGAAGCAAGATTGTTTAGGGGAATGCGAGTGATTATTTTGGCACTTCACATGCCTTCTTTGACATCCAATACGAGCGTACATCCGGCTCTCTCTTGTTCTTTTGTGCATATAACACTCCCTCCGTGTATCCTTGGCACTCCCCTGACTTCCTTGGCGCTCCCCTGGCGCTCCCCTGACTTCCTTGGCGCTCCCCTGACTTCCTTGGCGCTCCCCTGACTTCCTTGGCGCTCCCCTGACTTCCTTGGCGCTCCCCTGACTTCCTTGGCGCTCCCCTGACTTCCTTGGCGCTCCCCTGACTTCCTTGGCGCTCCCCTGACTTCCTTGGCGCTCCCCTGACTTCCTTGGCGCTCCCCTGACTTCCTTGGCGCTCCCCTGACTTCCTTGGCGCTCCCCTGATTTCCTTGGCGCTCCCCTGATTTCCTTGGCGCTCCCCTGACTTCCTTGGCGCTCCCCTGACTTCATTGGCGCTCCCCTGACTTCCTTGGCGCTCCCCTGACTTCCTTGGCGCTCCCATGCCTTTCTTGGCACTCCCCCTACCTTGGCACTCCCTACCTTGGCACTCCCCTGCCTTCTTTGGCGCTCCTCTGCCTTCCTTGGCACTCCCCAGCCTTCCTTGGCACTCCCCCTACCCACTGTATTGGCACTGTAACTGATTGTCTTGCACAAAAGTCTTCCTATCTAATATAAATGTGCATTTAACAATAAAATGTTGATCTTATGCATTAAATTTCTTGAAAATGTCAGCACACCTGAGAGTGTGCGAACTGTGAAATGCTTCAAGCCTGTCGCCAGTAGGCAGCCGGTAGAATGTGCCCGACTTCTGCCCGATCCGTCTGTCCTGATGAGAGCAATTGTTCGAATGGCACACAGGTCTGGGAAAGCAGCTGTCGCACAGGCGCCACATCTTGTAGCTGTTGAAGCGGATGCCCAAGGGAAAGTATTATGCTCTAGCATGTTCGAATCTCATTTACAACGCAAACGCACTCTTCTGGAAGCAGAAATCAAGTTTAGCACTCCGACTAACTCACGAATGAAAGCCCTCGCCAATCGGCTGGCGGCACCGGTGGCAGCAGAAATGCTCCGGGTGATAAAAGTTCCCCTCTGACACGACCGCTCCGCCGTCGATGGGCTCGCGACAGCTCAAACAGATGCGCATGCCGATTGGTTGATGCAGCAGCTAGGAGTAGATGCTTTTGCAGATTGTTTATAAGAATCGTGCACTCATATATTCCTTTGCATATGGTTGAAAGTTTTTTGTGAAGTTTTACCATAGATATGCTTCAACTCTGAGGTTTCGTGGAAGTTCATTGTAAATATGCTGTTTTATTGGGGTCAGTCGCGTTCCGGTCCGGTCCGTCTTTTCCATAGTCCCTTCCTTTTATTTGGCATGCACAATCTTTAGTTTGTTACGTACATACAGTACGCTTTTTTCACCTGTCTATTGCAATACGTACTTTGTGTAAGACCCTCTGGTCTCCTTTGGCGTAGTTCTCTCTGTCCCAGCCTTGTCTTCTGACTTTGATGTAGTCATAGTCAAGGGCCATTGTAGCATAACAGGACCTAAAACTCGTGTCATTTTTATGGGGCCAATTTCCTGAAAAAATACACTACGGAGATAGGAAAACATCATTGTTTCATGTTACTCTGTTGTACTCTTATTTGATATAGATAGTCGTGCAATGAAGGTTTCATTTTCACATTGTTTCCTTCTTATTTTATAAGCCCCAAGCCAAAGTTGTAAATCCTCACAAGTGAATTTTTTGTTTCGTTACTTTTTGAATCGTCCTAATATGGTCCCATTTAGACGGCTTATCTTTGCACTTTCACTTATTGCACCCAAATCTCACATGGCTTGACTTTCTTTTACTTTGGCTTCTTTTTACTTTATCATTCCCCTTTTTTTGAGTTCCTTGCATAGAAATCAAAGATTAGGATCTAGCATCTATCTGAAAATAAATGATCGATATAGTAACGTTATATATATTTATAGGGTTTGAAATTCAAGGAGATAGGAGAGGTCTTGCGATCTAATAGTACATGTATGAATTAATTACTTATAGGGCCAATCTTAGGGTGATCTTGGCGCCACAGGTTTTGCCGCACAAAAATTTCCGGTGGTTGTTGCAGCGTTAGTCATAGGCGTGGACTCGGAGCGGGTTCTCACTTTCCTCCTGGCTAAGCTTTGGTGGCCCGTCGAACCACCCCTGATTCCGGGAGCGGATATGTCGGTGGCGACCGAGGTGCCACTGTCCAGCTCCTCCGGAGAGACCTGCGTTTGGGCGTCTGCTTTGAAGCAGGGACCGGACAGTGTCGCTCGTACAGGTGTGCATCTCTAAATCTTAAATAAGCTTCTTGGCGTGTAACAATGTCCGTGGTTGCCCTCGTCCAGCCATCTTTAGCTCGTACTCGTACTCTTTAGCTCGTATTTGACTTTGTTGGTCACTGGCCTTCACCCAGGCGGAGCTTCTGGACCTTCAACAGGCGACACCAGGTTGCAACAGCTTTGCTGTTGAAAAATTATCTAGTTTCGCCGATCAAGCCTCAACTGCTGGGCATCATCAGCTGGTCTCTCAAGCATTCCGTCATCACCCCGATGCAGTCGGCTCCTTCAACAGATGATACCAGGTGACTATGGACACCATGCTGCTTGGTATTCCTACTGTTAATATAAGCTTCGCCTCAGTTCTCACACAAGGCCTCTGGCTATTTACAGATAGAGTCGCATAGTAAAATACAGTATTGAAAAATACAACTAAGAATTAGTTAGGAACACGAATCTTACTAGATGCAGACTGAAGTGCAAGCAAGGAACGTTCTAACACAACCAAGATAACCAGGAAATTGCTTTTTAATCTCTTCGATCATGACAGCGAATGCTTGTTTGAATCGGTTCTAGCGTTTTTGAAATGGTATATAATGGTATTAGTAGTAGTTATTATTGTTAGTATTAGTGGATCGATATTAGTTGTGTTTATAGTCTGTTCGTACTTAAAGCCCGTAACTCTACCGGTAAACACTGATCATTGATCATTGACACTCTGAATATTCTGTGTGGCGGTAGCGGACCTATCATTATAATTATGATTGACATCTTTCTATATTTAACAGACATTTGCCAATTTGTCTGTGGCCGATAATTTCTATAGGCTTTGTTCTCAGCTAAAGTAGCGTAGCAAGTGGCCAAATAGACGAGGTGCTATTTACTTTTAAGCTAGGAAGCTGGAGTAAAAAACTTGCCCTCGATGGACCGGCATTCAGCTGCGTGCAGCGGCGACTCGGACTTCAACTCTCGCCGAGGGTCTCAGCAGCAGCAGCAGCAGCAGTTCTTCGGCGGTCCCAGCCTCCGCCTGCAGCGCCGAGCGGCCGTGTTCAAAGCGAGGAAGCGCTGCAACAACTGGCTGGAATCTGACTTGTCGAACGATGACGCTGAAGACGAGGAAGGAGACGAGGCGATGTTTGGAACGTCACTGCTAAAGCCGTCAAAGCCATCAGATCGGGTCAGAAGATCGCGGATTGACGACGAGGCGCCAATTAACTTCATGGAAGTTTATCACCGGCTTAAACTAGGTGATTTAGGCTGCCAGCCTGCGGCGCCCAAGCAGTATTGGGCCAACAGGATGCGATCGGCAGCGGAGATGTACTCTGCTGCTGTCACTCCGGCTAGACAGGTGAGGGTTTGCTAGGACTGACTAGGACTAAATACATATTACAGTAAAATCAAAACTTACACTTCAAGTTACAGTTCACAACTTGCTGATAAATGCACCCCAACCGCATATTTCCGTTATCTCACTGCTACAAAATAACAGGGAGACTGAACGACCAAAAAGGGAGTTTAAAAATGGGACGAGAGTCACAATAAATGACTGGTTTCAGCAGTAATAAACGGATGGGAAATGTTGAGTGTCGATTTGTCGCTTGTATTTAACATGCTCTCAGTCTTGTGTGTGCGATTGAATCGCGCCACCTTGGCAGGTCGCCTCCGCCATCGAAGACGCCGACAGCGCTGGAAGTTCGACGACGGACCTCCGTCAGCTTCGGCGCCTGCTCCGAGATCGCGAACGAGTTGGCAGCACCACTCCACCCCCGGTGCCCAAGCCACGGAGGAGGCAGCCCAGCTGTACCGTTGCTCCGTCTACTCCCCCGTCGTCGCCGCAGCCGCCGAATCCGACCAGCCGACGCAGGCGGCACCCGGCTCCGCACGAGTCCAGCTGCTGTCTGGGACCGTTCGCCTCCGTGGCCGTCTCGATTGCCGAGCCACTCGAACCGCCGCGTCATTACCGGCTGATGTCGGAGCGGACAGCCGCTTCTAGTACAGTTGCTGGTCTGCACAACGTTGTACGTTTTTAAAATTACAAATAAGTAGTGGCGAAATGCCTGTACTTCCTGCTAAAGGGCGAATCCATTGACCCTCTTGAGAAATTTTCCCTGCAGAAAGGTAAAGGAAAGGTAACAGAGCTATTCGAGAAAATAACGGTTTATTGCATGTACACGTGCAGGTGTGCTATTATTGCGCCGACTGGGAGCTGCTTCGCCGACTGAGTATCACCAGCCGCCTGCTGGCGAGAGACGGAGGCCGCGCTCCGACCCTCTGGCTGAGCAGCGCTGCTCTGCTGACCAACCTTTGCTATCCGACCTGTTGCGAGGTGTCGAGACTGCCAATCCGAACGCCAGCGACGCTGTCGGCAAGTGCCGAGTTTGCATCGCCTGCCTCAGCAACACGGACGGTGGTGAAGTGGCCGGCGCCGAACTACCCGGCCAAAGCCGGCGAGCCGCCGCTGAGCGGATTCGCCTACAAAGCGATGGACCGGCGACGCCTGCGATCCCAAAGTGGCGAGGCGGCCCTGCGCCAGAGAAGGCGAAAGTCCCTGAGCAAACTGTACGCAGTGCCCGTTGCTTGAGCTGTATAATTTGTGGCGCTCTCTTTAACTGTCGCTGCCGTATTCCATTTTTATTTGCGTGTAACCGTTGCAAGAGCAAGTGAATGGTTTTTTAAGTTACTGGCAATATTATTTGAGCAGAGTTGTAGCGCTTCCACTGCGTCTACTTTTTTTCCGAAAATTCGGTATTTTTTAATTATTTTTTTGATTGGATTGGGATGTACGAGCTCGTCCTTAAATTGGACAGTGACTCCAAGAGAAAAACAACGCTTTTCAATCCCATCAGGGCTGTTAAAAAATATTTGAACGCTCGAACTCAAATATATTCCCTATTCCTTCTGCGGAAGAACAATGATGAATCCACGAGGTCTTCGGCGTTCTTGGCCTTGGAATGAAGGGCCAAGGAGCAGCTGATCGCGACGGGACCGCCACTGCAGCTGCCCTGCGAATCGAGTCAAGTAAATGAAACTTATGACTGCCCTTGGGAGTCCCCTACTTTCCTAAGACAGACTCAACCACAGAATACACAAGCTCGAAATTTCACACTGTCAAATAGCAAAATACTTCACAAGGTAGAAATGTCACAACGTCGAAAACTTTATGCACTCAGCAACATGAAAAGTCGCCGCCCTTTGCCCCAGTGAGCAGTGTCTTTCAACCAGCGTAGCTGTCACCTGGCCAACCATTTTGATATTAAAAAATGCTTGAAAAAGCTATGAAAACCGGGCGGAAGCTTCAATCCAATCCAATCTTCGCCCTCCGCTCTTCCCAATACCTTCACACCCAGCTCAACTCTGCGTCGCGTGGCGCAAGTTGCGTCACTCAAAAGTCAATACTGAGCTAGAATTTACTGCGCACCTTCAAAGGTGGCGACTTTTTAATGTTGTTGAATATAGATTTTCGACTATATGAAATTTCGGGTTCGTGTTGTGAAGTTTCGGCATTGTACAATTTCGGGCTTTTAAAAGCTCCCAGCTGTAATTGCAGTTTCGGAGCTTGGATTTCGGGCTTGTCGATTTTTTTGTCGAGTCTACTTGTTAATTGTTTCACCTAATTCTGCCAAGATAGATTTCTGTAGTTATCATGCAAATACATGTAGGACAAAAACGTTTTCTTTTTAATGCAATCAATATATAGTTTGTAGCTCGTAGATTATTAATCTTTCACAAAATATGTAAATTTTTCTTCATCTACAAAACTTACGCAAATTTATTTTCATCACGGTTATTTAATTACAATAATTCAACACACAACGAAAATTCGATGAAGTTTTTATAATTGAGATTGTTGGATTATTTGAAAGCCTGGTTGTTTGAAAGTTTGAAATGTGAATAAGTGTATGTGAAATCTATCATTATTCCATTGCTTCATTGCGGCAACTTTTATAACTGACAGAATCAGTATCTAATCATCACAGATACTAGAATAACTAGATGGGCCACTACTATAAGCACATTTGCATGCAAGCTACTTTCAGCTCAGTAGTAAGTTAAACTGAAGCATTTTAATGTATTTTAAAGACAAGGCTTTTTTATTAGACCTTACGCCCCCCCCCCAAAGCTTAAATAAACCCTCAAACTCCACACAGCCTCTAACCCCGCCACGCCAACGAATTTTTATTACCTTCCTCGGTTGTTCCAGCCGAAATCTTCCTTGTACATTTCAGTGGCTAATGTACATTACTGACGTAAATGGCTTAACCAATTAGCAAGTTTGTTTACGCCTGCAAGCTGTGCCTTCTAAACGTATCAAAGTAATCTTAGCTGCCTTTATTCTTTTAAAATAAAATAGCTTATGTATTCTTCACTGCTACTGACTGAAAGTAGAAGGCTGTTTTACTAAGTATATGCCTGAGTGGCCCATCTAGTTATTCTTCAGTTTAATTTACTACTGAGCTAAAAGTACCTCGTAGCTTGCACGCAAACGTGCTTACAGGCCAATCTAATTATTCTAGTAATCTGTGCTAATTATTCACGAATATTCTGTGATTAGCAAGGTGAAAAATAAATAAACGAGAAAATGAAATTTTAACAAATGTACT
Organism: Macrostomum lignano; assembly: GCA_002269645.1. Lineage (NCBI taxonomy): Eukaryota > Metazoa > Platyhelminthes > Macrostomidae > Macrostomum > Macrostomum lignano. The sequence continues at coordinate 805,548 of NIVC01000016.1, forward strand.
TTAGGGATATTTTGTGACTCATTGCAATTAAGCGCACGGCGGTGAAGGAATGCGAAGAAAATGACTCGATCGGTTTGTACTTTTGTGTGATTTATTAATATTAAATTAGTGAAAAATAAACTGAAATTGCGGCACCACACAAATAAAAAAGGAGGAAACTCGTCAAAAAAGATAGTAACTTGAGTGTTGACGCTTCTAATTAGGACGGATTAGACATGAGAGCGTACGATAGCTATATAAAGATAATTGCTAATAAGCGTTAAGAATCTACAGAGAAGAGTGGACGGACAAGCGGAGCTACCATTTAAATTGCTGTAGTGCTGCAAGAAAGATGCAAGAGGGAGGAAGTCATTCTAAATCACAGGGGTCGGCCAACTTCTTACCACAAGGGCCAGATAGGGAACCTTAGCGCACGACTGCGGGCCAGTGGATGGGAGAGAGGAGAGAGAAACGAGAAGAAAAATATGAAAAAGGAAAGGCGAGGGGCGACAGGCGGACAGGCGAGACAAAAGTGAGTAGACGGTAGGAGAGGAGAGAAGGGAGAGGAGAGAGAAAAGAAGAGATAGGGAGAGGAGAGAGGAGAGGAGAGAAGGGAGAGGAGAGGAGAGGAGAGAAGGGAGAGGAGAGAGGAGAGGAGAGAAGGGAGAGGAGAGAGGAGAGGAGAGAAGGGAGAGGAGAGAGGAGAGGAGAGAAGGGAGAGGAGAGAGGAGAGGAGAGAAGGGAGAGGAGAGAGGAGAGGAGAGAAGGGAGAGGAGAGGAGAGGAGAGGAGAGAAGGGAGAGGAGAGGAGAGGAGAGAAGGGAGAGGAGAGAGGAGAGGAGAGAAGGGAGAGGAGAGAGGAGAGGAGAGAAGGGAGAGGAGAGGAGAGGAGAGGAGAGAATGGAGAGGAGAGAGGAGAAGGAGAGAAGGGAGAGAAGAGGAGAGGAGAGAGGAGAGGAGAGAAGGGATAGGAGAGAAGGTAGAGGAGAGAGGAGAAGGAGAGAAGGGAGAGAAGAGGAGAGGAGAGAGGAGAGGAGAGAAGGGAGAGGAGAGAAGGGAGAGGAGAGAGGAGAGGAGAGAAGGGAGAGGAGAGAGGAGAGGAGAGAAGGGAGAGGAGAGAGGAGAAGGAGAGAAGGGAGAGAAGAGGAGAGGAGAGAGGAGAGGAGAGAAGGGAGAGGAGAGAAGGGAGAGGAGAGGAGAGAAGGGAGAGGAGAGAGGAGAGGAGAGAAGGGAGAGGAGAGAGGAGAGAAGGGAGAGGAGAAAGGAGAGGAGGTTAGAGAGAAGAGAGCTGAGAAGAGACCTTGAGCGGGCCACATTGCTATTGTGCAGTTTCAAAGAACCCGAGGGCCGGACAGAGAGGTTTTGGCCGAAGTTCGCCGACCCCCTAAGGCAATAGAAGATAAGATATGCGATAGAAGTTGTTAAGCTGAGGAGCTGGGGGAGTCCAATGTTATTAGTCGGATTACCTCCTATTGTATCCACATCGCATCATTTTTCTGCATTGACTACAAAAGCATCCCAAATAGACCAAATACTCCAATTCACCTAATAATTGATCTCAAAGATAGATATTTCGGAGAACCTTTTATCGATAGGTAAGATGTGCTCATAAATTAAAAAAAAACAAGCAAATACGTGCAAGATAGATAGCAAAAGAAAGATAGAACACAATATAGCAACACATTAAAGATAGAAATAGCAATTAAACGATTACGATCCAAAGGAATAGAGAGAGAGGCTGGATCAATCACCATCATTGCCTCGCCAAAGATATTTTTGGCTTCATCATCACTGCTGAAGCTGGATAAAATGGGTAATAATTTCGGGAGTTAAAGCGTAGGTTTAAAAATATTTACATTCACGATATTAAATATTTTTCCTAACTGGAGTAACAATTGCAAGTTTAAATAAAAAACCGGCATTTTCCTGAATTTGAGGACTTTATTTTTATGATGCTTTAATTATATGAGTATCGTTAGTAACGAATTCGGATATTTTATTAGGAATCACTTTGAGTCGATTACCTCTTCTTTGAGCTTGGCTGCGATGGCCCTGCGCATGGCCAGCTTCCGCTCGTCATCGGCGCTCCGCTTCGGCGGTCCCGAGTCCTCCTGAGGAATGGCAAACCGGTTGTGAGACTGCGGAGCTTTTATCCTATCATGGCGACATTTTGGTATAGCTCAGGGGCGATTTATTTGGTAGTTCAGGCCCGATTCAGTTGGTAGTTCAGGGGCGATTGATTTGGTAGTTCAGGGCCGATTTATTTGGTAGTTCAGGGCCGATTCATTTGGTAGTTCAGGGCCGATTTATTTGGTAGCTCAGGGCCGATTTATTTGGTAGTTCAGGGCCGATTCATTTGGTAGTTCAGGGCCGATTTATTTGGTAGCTCAGGGCCGATTTATTTTGTAGTTCAGGCCCGATTCATTTGGTAGTTCAGGGCCGATTTATTTGGTAGCTCAGGGCCGATTCAGTTGGTAGTTCAGGGCCGATTCATTTGGTAGTTCAGGCCCGATTCATTTGGTAGTTCAGGCCCGATTCAGTTGGTAGTTCAGGGCCGATTTATTTGGTAGTTCAGGGGCGATCCAGGGATTCATTGTGATTTATTTGCCCCTATACGAAGAAACTCACCGGCCGACCGGACATGGCCGAGCGGGCCGCCCTGGCGCTGGACGGCCGGTCCCGTCCGGCCGAACGCTCGTGCTTGGCCAGCTGAGCCTCCCGCTCCCGCTGCTTCATTGCCACCAGTTTGTCGCGCTGGTTGCGTAGAAACTCCTGACGTTTCAGGATCTCCTCGTGCGACAGGCTGCTGAGTGACTCCTGTGGTGATTGGTGGGGGCGATAGGAATGACCAAGATATAGCCATGGTTGTATGCTTTATCGACGAACTCACATTCTCAATCTTCTCTACTCTATCCCGCTCTCAATAACTCAACTCCTCTCTTCGTTCTACCGTCCCTTCTCGACCTTACTGCCCCTTCCTCCTACTCAAAAAAGCATTTAAAAAGAAGCCAAGTGCCGCTCACAGCCAACTCGGAGGCCGCTTTGCCGCGCTTGTCCGCGCCAGGCGCCGGCTTGTGTCGGTCCTCGCGATCCCCGGCGCCACCGCGGCTGCCTCGCGAGCCGCCACTACCGCTGGCCGCAGCAGCCGCCGACCCGACGCCCGACGGCAGGTAGAAATCATCCGGTCGTCCGGACGACGAAGAAGCATCGCTGCGCTGCTGCTGCCGGCGAGCTGCTGAGGAGCGCGACTGAGCCGGCGGTTCGTCTGATACGGCGAGTCGCTGGATTTCCTGGAAATTGTTCGATGGCTTAGTAACTAACTAACTAACTAACTAACTGCCTGACTAACTAATTAACTAACTAACTAACTAACTGACTGACTGACTGACTGACTGACTGACTGACTGACTGACTGACTGACTGACTGACTGACTGACTGACTGACTGACTGACTGACTGACTGACTGACTGACTAACTAACTAACTAACTAACTAACTAACTGACTGACTGACTAACTAACTAACTAACTAACTAACTTTTTCCAGCCTAGCGTGCTCCAGGCGCTGTGCCTCCCCGATGGCCTCCGCCTCCTGCCGGCTGATCAGCGACTCTTCTGCAACAGTCCGTCTCCGTCTGGCGGCCTCCTCGCGCTCGAACTCCTGCTTGGACTGGCGCAGCACCATCGCCAGGATTTCGTCCTCGCTCTGCAGGTTGGGCTGCCCGGCTGGCGTCTGGACGCCCTGGCGTTGCAGGATCAGCAGCAGCGCCTGAAAGTTGACGGTGTGTGTTGAACTGCCTTTTTATTCAAATGAAATTTATTTAAGTGGCGCAACCAGAATATTTTTAAATGGGGGGGGCGGATTCCGGAGGGTAAAGACCCACGGGGGCGGAGGGGGTGGCTCTATATTTAGCTAAAATGCGCTTGGTCCCCCTTTGATTTTTTTCAGGTCTCCGCCTAAAGGAGGGGGAGACCTTTACAAACGGCTGACCTGCTCCTGCAGCTCGATGTTGCAGCGCTGCATCATGCGCACAAACAGCGGGTAGCTCTCTATGGCCAGCACCTGCTCGATGCCGCGAAAATATTCGCGAAAGTCGGATTGCACGCTGTCGATATCCTGCACGGCTTTGATCACCTGGTCGTGCGAGAGTTTCATGTCCTCGCGGAAGGCGTCCAGTATGGCCGTGAGCTGCGATGAATTAGTTGGTCGGAGTTCTTAGAATTCTTGGCAACTTTCAAGTATTCAGATAACTGAGACGGACAATAAGCATTTGTGAACTCACCACTTCAATGTACTCCTTATGAATGCGCTTGTATTCTGGACAATCTTCCGTGCCTGGATTGAAGCCTAAATTAATAATTTTTTATGTCCAATTAACTTTTGTATTCATATGAAATGCAAAAAATTAATGAAAACAAAGTTAAAAAATAACAATTTTCAACTGTTAAATATTATCTTTTGATTGATTGGCAGCATAAATTAGAGATTTTTTATGGCTAATAAGCTAAACAAAGTTCAACTTTGTTGAATAGTCAATGACTCAATTGGCATACTTTGACAGCAAAAATTAAAATTTCATATTTATTAAGATCTTGTATAAGTAGTTTGAATTGGTTTAAAACCATTGTAGTTATTTGAAGGGGCATTCTAATAATTCTAACAAAAATTTGACTTTTTGACTATATTTACTAATACAATGCAATGCAATTCTCTATCATTGGTCATTATTAGGATTATTGGTTAGGATATTTCATGCACATAAATAAAATAAAAGAGAAAAGTTCCTTAACCAACAGTGTTATTTCAAAATCTTTTAGGCTCAGCATTCAAGCGTCTAAAAATATAGATAGCACTGTATCTTATAAGATCATTTTAGTGGGATCATTGCATTGTTATGCTAATTGAAAGCAAATAGATTTTTTAAAATTCGCTTTTTATTCTTTGCATCCAATTCCTAATATAACTTTACACAGCTTCGTGTTTGCAAAACATCTTTATATTACATCATATTAAAAGTGATACATGCTGCTAGTGCTACTGCTGTTGTCACTTACAAATGCATTTCTGTTCGCAGAAAGATATTACAGGAATCTGAAAAAACGGATGCTCTAAATATGAAATTAAATGATCAAAAATAGTTGGCTGCGTCATCTCGAAAATTTAGTTTAGGAATGTTTTCTTTCAATACCTAACCTTTACAACTTTTTATTACTGATTTAATGGTCGCGTAAACAAAAATGCAAATAATCTAAGGACGCTTTTATACCGTTATAACAAACTATTTAAACACTTTGTGACTAATATAGTTTATACTTAGAAGTAATTTGCTTAAAAATAAAACAATTAAAGAGCTTTCCCTCAAGATTTTCTTAATTAACCTACTTTACGTTATCGTTGGGCATTCCTCATCGAGCTGTTGGAAACTAACCTGACAAAGATTTTCTTTGAAAACTTATCAGCCAATTTTATTGGTATTTTTTAATGCTTCGTATTTTGGTGCTGCTTGCTAAGGGAGACTTTTGCAGGTATTTCAATTAAATTGGGAAGCAATTTGCAAATCGATCTGCATGGTTTGTAAGAGCCTAAATGTACATGTAACCCCATATTATTAGGACGCAGAGGAGAGACCCTTGCGCGCTACGCGCTCGCAGAACTACCGGTACATGTAGTTAGCTGGGCAAGCATGTATACGTACATACATGGCGCCGGCCTTACTGACAATACCGGTACTATCAAGCTGAGAATGAAGATTTAAATATGTACATGTACATGTACGACTTGGCGTTTTTAACTTTTAAATAAAGGTGGTTCATTATTCATTTTCTTTCATCGTCATATAATTAGGGTGCTGTATACATCATAAAATTTAGTTACTTATATCAAAACTTTAACTCAATAGCTCAATGCAGGGACACGATAAAACTTAATTATTAAAAAACAGCAATCTGACAGAATAACTTATGAAACGAAAATTTAAGGGTAAATGTTTGGGAAACAGTAGCATGCAAAGATAAGGATCATTGCAATAGTTTTCGTTATTAAATCTTCAGAACTGAATTCAACGATCTTTTTTTAGATGTCATCATTAATCTGTAACACTAGACCGAATATAAGATTAGAGAACACAATACTTCTACTTCAAGTAGCAGAAGTCAAATCTGTTAAACAAGCTAAAGATTGCACAATAAATTAATGAGTTCTCTCTGCTGCTGGATTCAAAAAATTGCATGCCTCATATTTTCAGCATACGAGAAATACTGGTAATAGCAGTGCTACATGTAAGTCTGCAATGCTTGGTTAAAGCCAAATCTAGCATGGGAAGGGATGGGGAAAACAGAAACTGAGCCGGGTTTCCCCAGGAGTCAGGGCTCCTCGATCGAGGCTGGGCTGAGATCTTCGTCCCGGTCTACGTCGGCATCCTCGTCACCGAAGCTGCTGAGCGAGGCTCGGCCATCGTCTAAGCCGCGGTGTTCATGGAGTCCGCCGATTCCGTTACCAAGGACGCCGCCAGCGTTGTTGCCGCTTTGAATTTGCTGCTGGCCAGTCTGCTTGCGCACCAGCTTCTTATGCTTCATCCGACGATTCTGGAACCAGGTCTTCACCTGGACTTCCGTCAGGCTGAGCTGGTTGGCCAGCTCGATGCGCTCGGGCGTGCTGAGGTAGCGCTGCGTTTCAAAGCGCTGCTCGAGTCCGGACAACTGGGCGTCACTGAACACCGTGCGGGCCTTGCGCCTGCGGCAGGCCTTGCCGGACTGGTCGCCGCCGTATAGAGAGATGGACGGGTAAACTGCGGGGTCAGGAGGTGGGGTTGTGTTGCTGATCATGTGGCACTGTGGGGTCAGAAGGTGGGGTTGTGTTGCTGATCATGTGGCACTGCGGGGTCAGGGGAGTTGTGTTGCTGATCATGTGGCATGCGGGGTCAGGAGGTGGGGTTGTGTTGCTGATCATGTGGCACTGTGGGGTCAGGAGGTGGGGTTGTGTTGCTGATCATGTGGCACTGTGGGGGTCAGCTATGAACTGCTGTGGCTGCAGTGAAGGTGTCAGCTAGACTGTACGAGTAAGATGGTTGGTGTCGAAGTCTTGGCCTCCAATGCCTGCCTGTCTTCAACTGAAGTAACTCAATCAGATATTTGCTCTTTAATCAGTACACTCATTGCTCCGATCCTGCTTCCGGCATGCCAGATTTCAGTCATGATTCCTAATTTTGAGAAATTACAATCTGGAACAAAAGTATAACTGGCTTTTCTTCAACTAATTTTCCACTTTCTGCTCTTTCTCTGCAATTGCCGCAGCGCCCCCTTTGCCAATCTTCAAAGTTAACGAAGTCTCGGATCAGAGAGACAGAAGAAGAAGAAAGCAGACGGGAGGCAGAGCGCGGGTGCAGGTCATAACGGGCGGCACAAATTTCTGCAAGACCAAGATGCAACATTTCCGAGAAATTGGTAGCCAATTACTCCTTAGCCGAGTCGGTGGCTTCCCAGAGCCTGGGGATTATTATCCCCGGACTAATTGGGCAATCTGAGCTCTGCTTCCTTCTGGCTTTACTTTGCTCTGCTTTCGGCTCTGGTCGAAAAGGGGATCAACGGCAAAAAAGCTAAATAGGAGGAGATGACGAGGCGACTAGGAGAGATTTGTCCCAGCCTCAATCAGGGATAAATGCCACGCCTCGCGACTGCCCCAGACTCAGTCTATCTTCCCGAACCCAGGGGCAGAAAGCAAGATTACTCTGTTTAGCGAGCAGCGGCTGACAATAATAACTGGCCAGGACTACCGAGAAGTGGCCACGTGGCTCTGACTCAATTTCACGTGAGTAAATCGCATCCCTGCTCAGCCCCATTGTCGGCCGAGAGGTGTCGGTTTGGGAGGCCCGCTCGCTTGATTTGATAAGGCGTCAGTTGTTGAGTAGATTTTGTAAATCCGTTTATCCCAATGCCCCCCCCCTCAACTGACTGGCTAAAGCGATAACAAGTTGATGGCGGGGAGCCAATTTTGTTACAGGAATCTGCCGATTGCGAGCTGTGCTCTCCTCGAGTGCTGGGGAAACGGAATTCTTTCTTCCCGTTTTCAATGGGGAGGGGCTTTCAATCTTCCCAGCAGGGGAGAGAGCGGCGGTTACCTCCGATTGCGGGCCAATTCTGCTTGTTAGGTGGGGCAAAAAGAGATTAACAGCAAGGCTGGGATTGCGGGATTTTACTATCATTTTAACACCCAGTACCTATCTAGCTCAATTTAATTTGTGAGAGATTTATCCCAATCTACTTTAGTGTGTCAATGATGGGAGATATATCCCAATCTATCTCAGTGTGTTAATGGTGGGAGATTTATCCCAATCTACCTCAATGTGTGCCAATCATTGAAGATTTATCCCAATCTACCTTAGTGTGTCAATGATAGGATATTTATCCCAATCTACCTCAGTGTGCCAATGATGGGAGATTTATCCCAATCTACCTCAGTGTGTCACTGATGAGAGATTTATCCCAATCTACCCCAGTATGTCACTGATGGGAGATTTATCCCAATCTACCTCAGTATGTCACTGATGGGAGATTTATCCCAATCTACCTCAATGTGTGCCAATCATGGAAGATTTATCCCAATCTACCTCAGTGTGTATCAATGATGGGAAATTTATCCCAATCTACCTCAGTGTGTCACTGATGAGAGATTTATCCCAATCTACCTCAATGTGTGCCAATCATGGAAGATTTATCCTAATCTACCTCAGTGTGTATCAATGATGGGATATTTATCCCAATCTATCTCAGTGTGTGTCAATGATGGGAAATTTATCCCAATCTACCTCAGTGTGACAATGATGGGATATTTATCCCAATCTATCTCAGTGTGTGTCAATGATGGGAAATTTATCCCAATCTACCTCAGTGTGACAATGATGGGATATTTATCCCAATCTACCTTAGTGTGTGTCACTGATGGGAGATTTATCCCAATCTACCTCAGTGTGACGATAATGGAAGATTTATCCCAATCTACCTCAGTGTGTCCATGATGGGAGATTTATCCCAATCTACCCCAGTATGTCACTGATGGGAGATTTATCCCAATCTACCCCAGTATGTCACTGATGGGAGATTTATCCCAATCTACCTCAATAATGTGACAATGACGGGAGATTTATCCCAATCTACTTCAGTGTGACAATGATGGGAGATTTATCCCAATCTACCCCAATATGTCACTGATGGGAGATTTATCCCAATCTACCTTAGTGTGTCAATGATAGAAGATTTATCCCAATCTACCTTAGTGTGTATCAATGATGGGATATTTATCCCAATCTATCTCAGTGTGTGTCAATGATGGGATATTTATCCCAATCTATCTCAGTGTGTGTCAATGATGGGAAATTTATCCCAATCTACCTCAGTGTGTGTCACTGATGGGTGATTTATCCCAATCTACCTCAGTGTGTGTCAATGATGGGAGATTTATCCCAATCTACCTCAGTGTGTGTCACTGATGGGAGATTTATCCCAATCTACCTCAGTGTGTGTCAATGATGGGAGATTTATCCCAATTTTATCCCAGCTTACCGCCGCCGGGCAGGAAGAAGGCGGCCGAGTCGCACTTGTAGGCGCCGCTCAGGGGCGGCAGAAGCGGCGGGTAGGGGAAGCCGGCGGCAAAGTCAAACGGCATTCTGGGAGTCGACGGCAGCGGCGGCGGCGGCGGCGGCGGCTGGTGCTGCAGTCCAGTCGCGAGCATCCCCGACAGCTCCGCCGAAATCGCCGACGACGTGGAGGACTTGACAGGCGACGCCGTGTCCTTCAGCAGGTTGTCGATCTTGAACGCGCTGCCGAGGATCTGCTGCTTCTGCGCGGTCATGCTGCTTCTGCTCCTGTGGATTTCTTGACAGAAATAAAAGCAGAAATTGGTGTTGCTTTTAGCTGGCAAGAGAAAATTGCCGCTTTAGTTTTAATATCGCGGACTCGAGCCGACTCGAACAGCTCAAGAATCCTCCCCCCCCCAGTCCCTTCTCATCCTCTGCTACCCAATCAGGGAAGAGACTGCGGGCTTGATTGGCGCGGGGCAGAGCGGCCTGGGGAACTGCTCGAATCAGTTTTTGATTGTTCGACATTGTGCGCTCTGAGATATGGGGACTGCGTGTGCGAGCAGTGATCCAGATGGGATTCCAGGGGTCTAGATGGGATTCCAGGGGTCTAGGGATTCCAGGGGTCTATATGGGATTCTAGGGGTCTAGATGGGATTCCAGGGGTCTAGATGGGATTCCAGGGGTCTATATGGGATTCTAGGGGTCTAGATGGGATTCTAGGGGTCTATATGGGATTCTAGGGGTCTAGATGGGATTCTAGGGGTCTATATGGGATTCTAGGGGTCTAGATGGGATTCCAGGGGTCTAGATGGGATTCTAGGGGTCTAGATGGGATTCTAGGGGTCTATATGGGATTCTAGGGGTCTAGATGGGATTCTAGGGGTCTATATGGGATTCCAGGGGTCTATATGGGATTCCAGGGCGTCTTGATGGGATTCCAGGGGTCTAGATGAGATCTCAAGGGCCTAAATGAGATCCCAAGGGTCTAGGTAAATCTAGAAAAGATTATAATAAAAAAACGAGTTCATGCTTCAAAAGTTCGAGTTTTTAGAATTAAACCTAAGAAGGATCTAGATATGGGATCTGAGAATCTATACATGGTATCTGAGAATCTAGACATGGGATCTGAGAATCTAGACATGGTATCTGAGAATCTAGATATGGTATCTGAGAATCTAGATATGGGATCTGAGAATCTAGATATGGGATCTGAGAATCTAGATATGGGATCTGAGAATCTAGATATGGTATCTGAGAATCTAGATATGGGATCTGAGAATCTAGATATTGGGTTTGAGAATCTAGATGTGAGATTTGAGAATCTAGATGTGAGATTTAAGAATCTAGATATGGGATTTGAGAATGGATTTGAGCTGTAGTCAGGAGCGCAAGAAAATGAGCAGACTTAAGCCGGTTAGTTACAAGTGGCTGGGTGGGTCTGAGTGAAAGTTAATTGGAGTCTTGAGAGGCCCTCTAGTCAGCTAAGCTGGCCACTTAACCCGGGTCTCCCCTCCACCCCACACCTTGCCAAAAGGCTTTGCCAAAATGAAACTCCCATTAGCCGCACGCCATCGCTTGTTAAATGGGATAAATCTCCCCCTTCTTAAATCAAACGTATAGCTGGGGCTTTCGTGATTCTTAACTTCTTCTTAATCTTAATTTTCGAGCCAGAAAGCTCGGTCTTGCTAATGGACCGAAATCGCAGCTCTTTCCTGCATCTGTCAGCTCGTCTTTTCGGGCCGGCGTCTCAGTGTGAAAGCAGTAAGACGAATCAATGCCATGCAATGTAGATTTTATAATTATCACATAATTTTGTTTGTTTAAATGATTCAGAATGACATTCGAATTCGAATTTTTAAGATTAGTAGCATTTTCTTCACAGATTCGTCTGCGTGTTACGTTGCTTCTGGCTCTGCTTCTGGCTCTGCTTCTGGCTCTGCTTCTGGCTCTGCTTCTGGCTCTGCTTCTGGCTCTGCTTCTGGCTCTGCTTCTGGCTCTGCTTCTGGCTCTGCTTCTGGCTCTGCTTCTGGCTCTGCTTCTGGCTCTGCTTCTGGCTCTGCTTCTGGCTCTGCTTCTGGCTCTGCTTCTGGCTCTGCTTCTGGCTCTGCTTCTGGCTCTGCTTCTGGCTCTGCTTCTGGCTCTGCTTCTGGCTCTGCTTCTGGCTCTGCTTCTGGCTCTGCTTCTGGCTCTGCTTCTGGCTCTGCTTCTGGCTCTGCTTCTGGCTCTGCTTCTGGCTCTGCTTCTGGCTCTGCTTCTAGCTCTGCTTCTGGCTCTGCTTCTGGCGCAACTTTTTTGCTTTTGGCATCTAGTGGCGGCGTTTTGCTTGGCACCTCTGTGTGGCGCTCTTGTGTGGCGCCTCATTTTATCTATTCGTCTGGCGCTTGCTGCGATTGTTTTTTTGAACTTTTTGGAACTTTTAACCAGCACTCCATGCCGGGCCTCTTTTTGCCTCTTTAATTTCTTAGAGCTTCGAAATCGCCAAGTTCGAGACAAATTAAGGATTTGCGTGTTCCTCTCTGTTGTTACTCCTTGATTAATTTATCCCAGAAATTTGCTCGCCCGCCAATCTGCCGCAGGGCCATTCAAAAAAAACTGATGCAGAAGATCAGCAGAGGATTTGGGCTAACCACGCTGAGTCCCCTGTTGGCGCCGGTTCATTAAAATCTGTTGAATTTGCCGACAGAAATTCGATTTAGCTGGAAACGAACTTCAAAATCAAGAAATCAACGGCTGGCTGACAGGGCCGGGCCAACGAGGGAAGAAAGTGAGAGGGCTGAGAATGAGGGGAGCTCGGCACGCTACGAGAGCGGCCAATCACGGGCGCTAATAGGATTTGATGGACTCAATTACAAGCCAACCCCGCCCCATAGGAGAAAGCGGCCGAGGCCGGCAGATCCCACAGGCTGCATGCCAAATTAGCAGCAATTAATCTCGGGCTAAACTGCCGCTGCCGCCGCCCCTTGGCGCTGATGGAATCTCTTTTTTTGTTTAACTGATCTCTGCTGGAGAAGCCGCGGGCAGACCGTGGGCGCGGCGGGGGACCGCCAGTCCTTCTCGCTAATCGAATTTCTGCTCGGCAAATTGGTCGGGGGGCGAAAATCTGGCCTATAGGGACGAATCAGGCATCATTGCAGCCCCCGCTCATCTAATTAACACAAAGAAAACTGATCATTAGCAGCTCATTGATCGGCTTGTTGGAGCTGAGCTGGGAATATATTTGTCTAGGCGGGGGATTTCGCGCCCAGACTGCAGATCGGGCTCAGGGAGGAGAAGGGGTGGGAGATTCAGAAAAGCACCTAGGATATTTCTCTTATGCAGCTGGGCTGTTGCTCTCGCTAAGGAGGCTATATTTGAGGTGACGCAGCACGCTAGGGAGTGTTATAGTAAGCATAATGGGTTGAGCATGCCCTGGCCAGGTGGTTTTAATTGGCCCTAATTAGGGGAAGCGATGCAGCCAGCTTCAGAGCTAAGAAACTAGCTGGAAATCCCGGAGCTCACCCGCCAATATCTGGCTCTGGCTTGAAGTGCCTCCGAAATCTGCCCTGATAATCTAATGATCCCATTCTGTGACATAATCTCCGGGTAATTAGGTTCAAATAATACAGATTAAGGCCGCAACTATGGGGCATGATCTGCTGCAATTAGGCCCGGGCTGACGGGCGAGAGGGCAGCGCCTCACCTGCGCACCCCCCCCCCTGTCAGCCTGAAATCCCCTCTCCGGCCAATTATGCTCAATGATGCGAGCGGCGCCCCCATCTTCGTCTAACCATTTTCCCAGCTTCCGCTCCTTGCTCGGCCGGAGCAGGGGAACTCGGTTTCCGCTGCGCGGCTCAGCGGCAGTGCTCAAAGTCGGGGACTCGAGTAGGGGGGGGGAGGCCAACTTTTTTCGCAAAATGACAAAATTGTTCTGACTGTGGGGTCTTGAAAAAAATTTAGAAATTCTGTGCAGCTTTCTTTGGTCGGTTAACGAGCATTTATTCCGGGGATTAACAACGGTAATTAGCGGCATGTACAGCTGGGCAGGCGGTCAAGAATGCTGAAATCAGGCTTTGACATGTGCGTACATCAAGGATGCATCAAGTCGGAATTTGTTCAACTTGACCACTGCGACGAACTCTGCGACATCAGTGCAAGCGGCAGGAATGCTTGTGTCCTGAAGGTAGACAGCCTTTGTTCCCGAGGTCCGAGTGTCTGATTGCACCTCATGAAGACCTGCATGAGCAACCACTCATTTTTCTTGCAATTCTCTCGGGATTCTGCTATTCTGAATCCATGCTTTCCGACTCAATTCTGATTCAATCTCCGTCGAGTCATCGCTGGATAATGCTTCTTCCGAATTGAAATCGAATCTTACGAGTAGTCTGCGCAAGGCGTCACTTTTAGCTTTCCTTTCCGAGGCGCTGATGGACAGGCGACAGAGCTTCCGCGTTGTCAGCAATTCGTCTACCTCGGCGGTCTGGTCTGGTCGAGATACGCTTGCGCCGTTCCTGTTCGTTCTGGTGCTTGACTGGGTGCTGCGGACCGCTCTTCCTACCAACGACGACGGCTTTCTGTTGCGGCGACGCGTGGGTCGACGTCAACCGGAGAGGCGGCTCAGCGTGCTTGGCTACGCCGACGATCTCGCCCTGCTGTCCTTAACTGTCGAGGGCGCCCAGCGACAAATAGACAAGCTAGTTGCTGTTGCGGCGAGTGTCGGCCTGGTGGTCAACACGCAGAAGACCGTCATGCTCTGCGTGCCAGACGACATCGAGGCTATGATTTTGTGCCGAAGCGCTGATGGAAAGGCGACAGAGCTTCCGCGTTGTCAGCAGTTGGTCTACCTCGGCGGTCTGGTTCCCAGCGTCCGCGAGGATTTGCGGCGTCGCTGCGGGCTTGCCTGGGCTGCCTTTCGTTCTGTGAGGGCAGTCCTGCAGTCCGAGGCCTTACCTGACCGCCAGAGGGCGGCGTTGTTCCAGGCGGTGATCGAGACCGGCCTGCTGTACAACGCCGAGACCTGGACGCTGACGGAGTTGCTCGAGCAACAAGTCGACGCGGCGCACGCTGGGCTGCTGCGCGCCGCCTTCAAGATCGGCTACGAGCGAGTGACCAACGCGGCTTTGTATCGCCGCGCCGGCCTGGTCCGTCCAAGCGACCTGTTGCGCCGTCGGCGACTCCAACTGGCAGGCCATTTCATCCGCGCCGAGTCGTACTGCCCACAGCCGGTGCAGGAGGTGCTGCTGCTGACGCTGCAGGCACCTACCGGCAGGGGCAGGCGCGCACTCGGCGTTTCGTCGACTGCCTGCTGGCTGACGCCGGCGTCCCGGATTCGGCCGGCGGCTTGGCGTTCATTCGCGACCTGGCCTTGAAGCGCGCCCTGTGACGCTAACTGCGTATTCTGTTGTTGTTGTTGTTGTTTTCGTAGATTTGTGGATTTAAACAGGATTTAAATCTATTTGTGGATTTAAAGGAAGGTTTAAACAGGAGCAGAACTCTGTGGTATACTCATGGAGGAAAGAAAATAATGGATTACTGTTTTTGTTTTTGCTCTTTTTCGACTTTTGGTATCCTGGTACCCCCCCCTCCATTTCATTGGCTATTCCAAATTCCATAGACAGCGGAAACCCATGCAGTTCGTCAGATTGATACGAGCTGTCACATCATTCCGTGCCATCGTAATAACTTAAAGTGAGCTTAATGTGGTTAATATTGTCCGAGGCTGCATTTAATGGTGGTTAAGTCTCTCTTAAATCACGTACACAAGCGTAATTTCTGGAAAGATGACCGGGTCATCACCATAATTTTTTTCCAGCCACTCTTTCCCCTCCACATATAAATAATCCTAAATTCTTTCGCTAATCCGCATCTGTTGATTGTCTCAATTTTGTCGAAAATTAGAACCCGCAAGCCCGTGAAATTGGCTGATTTGGCAGCCGGCCAGACCGCAATGGCGTTTCACCCTCCGCCATCGTCAATTGAGCAATCGGTTGAGAGAAGATCGGAACGCGTCGAGGACCCGTGAGGGGATCACAGGTGGATTAGCCTGATCTCCTCCCAATTCTATGCGGTGTTGCCAATCGTGGATCATCATTGACCTGCCCCCTTTTGTTCGAATCCCTCGGGGTGAGCGGGGATTTCAGCCGGAGGGCGCAGTAAAGTGTCGTGTCAGAAAAAATTGATGAGACAAGAGCCGCCAGACACCGAGGCGGATGAAGCTGATGGGGATAAACCTGCCTATAGCCTAGCTCTCAAATTATTTGATCTCCTGGGTGTGCTGGGGACCAGGTTCGGATGCTTCTTCAACTATTCTGTCTTTACACGATTGCACCCCTCGCTCCACAGGGGGTGGTTCGGCCAAGGAGACCCTGAAGCGGAGTCTGGGGCGTCAACTGTGAATCAGGCCCATAAAGTGACTGTCAAGGACGACTTAAGTAGAAGGACGGGAAACCTCGTTTCTTAGAAAATTTTTGAAGGCACTTTTTCCCGAAAAAATACACTGCGGAGATAGGAAATTTTCATTTTTTCAGCACAAAAATTGCTATAACTTTTGATAGGAGGCAGATCCAGTGTTGATCTTTTGATATGTTGTGCCTTTTTTATTGCTCTATCGATATTTATAAAGCTTTCCGTTCAGAAAATTAGGATTCTATGTTAATTTTTTATTCTACGTATATTTCCTGTATCTAAAAATCACAAAAATGCATAACACAGCTCTAATATTTAGTTTTATGAATTTATTTTATCATCTATGTTACGACTATTTGCTATACAGTCAGGTAAGAAGGATAAAATAGACTCATAAAATCAAAGAGCCAAGCCGTGGCATTCTAATGTATTTCAAGCACAAGACACATGAAAATATACGTAGAATTAAAAATTAACATAGAATCCTAATTTTCTGAACGGAAAGCTTTATAAATATCGATAGAGCAATAAAAAAGGCACAACATATCAAAAGATCAACACTGGATCTGCCTCCTATCAAAAGTTATAGCAATTTTTGTGCTGAAAAAATGAAAATTTCCTATCTCCGCAGTGTATTTTTTCGGGAAAAAGTGGCTTCAAAAAATTTCTAAGAAACGAGGTTTCCCGTCCTTCTACTTAAGTCGTCCTTGGTGACTGTTCGCAGGTGCATAAAGCAGCTGTCAGTTATTACGACCCAGTGATATACTCTGATCGAACTAACTTTATACGAACTAATGGTTCAGAGTACCGGGGTAGAAAATCATGGAACCCCCTGCTCAGCGATGCCACCCTCTCAAGCAGAAATGGATATTTTTTTCATTACACCGGTGGATATCGACGTGATACGTCGGCCTACGTCGAATTTCTGTTGCCGATAAACCGACTGCAGCTTTTTCGTTTCTGCACCCAAAAGAGAGGCGATTTACCGCTCGGGAGCACGAGAATTTCCCACAGGAAGTTTTCCCGCCGAGGTTTGCCAGCCGGACTTTCCAGTCGGAAGTTCAAATCAAATCCAGTCTGCAGACTTTACTAGACTAGATTAGAACTAGACTAGACTATACTAGACTGGATTAGAACTAGACTAGACTATACTAGACTGGATTAGAACTAGATTAGAACTAGACTAGACTATGCTAAATTAGAACTAGACTACACTAGATTAGAACTAGACTAGATTAGATTAGAGCTAGATTAGACTAGATTAGAACTAGACTAGATTAGATTAGAGCTAGATTAGACTAGATTAGAACTAGACTAGATTAGATTAGAGCTAGATTAGACTAGATTAGAACTAAATTACAATATTATTATTAAATTAAATTAAAGTAAATTAATAAATTATTCAATTACAATATTTAATAACTGCGGGAGGCTGCGGGTGGGCACCCTGGTGCAACGCCTTTGGCGACATAGTCGATCCCACAAGCAGCCAGGAGGCAATTCTGCCCATTTCGCTGACTCGTATAAGGCGCCAGTACAGCGGCACTTTGACTTTCCAACAGTTTTTAATAAAGTTTAGAAGTTTGTGCAGATAAACTTAGTAAAAACTGTCTGAACTGAGAAATGACGCAATCCAAATTCTTCATCAAAGTGTCCCTGGGTTCGGCTCGTTCCTACTACTAGAAGAGGACCGCAGGTGCAAACCCGGCCTGGCTCAGCGTCGAAATCTGGCACTTACGCCCCTGGACCTCGATCGCTTCATCCGCTCTCGTAATGGCTGAGCCCATGCAGACTGGATTGGGCCTCCGAGAGGACCCCCGGCTGCGCTCAAGTGGCCTCTCCGCCCACCGTTGCGTCGGGGGCAACAGCCGGCGATTCCAAACTGTTATCAAGGTGTACTTTAATTATGCCGGTTCACTTGACCGATTTGAGTGTGGCAAGCAATTGGCGAAGATTTCACTCGCAGAAAGAGGATTATACTGCATTGATTAAATAATGCTCAGGTGCGCTTGACACGTCTGTAGTGCACGGTGGGCTTCAGCTCGATCGCTGTTAGAGATGACATTAGGAAGGACGCGAGTGCAGTCTCGGTGACGCAAGTTCAACATCCAGGGGCGGGTCGACGCAAGGAGGATTGTAATTAAGAGGCTGTTTGGGGGGTCATTTTTGAAGGTTAAGGGTAAAAAGAGGTTTCTTAACACTAAATTCACAATATCTCAACTTCTGGACTTCCACAGTGCGTTTGCAATTTTAACAAACTCTTTTCCATGAAATGCTACGAGTACCCGAAGCGAACGACAAGCAAGCAAAGTTCTGACGAAATTTCACTTTTTCTTATTTCTGTGTTTAATTGATTATGCATACAATTAACGCCATTTATTTCGGATTCTTAGTAGCTTAGAAATTCCGAGGCTGCATTTAAAGGTAATTACTTAATTCTCAGTATATTTTTTGAGGAGAATAAAATCGACCATTTAATGATATCAGGAGCATTAAACAGTAAATTCTCCTTAAAGGTGAAATAATTTTTGTCATAGAGTACCGACTGGCCACAAACATATTTTAAACACTGATATTTCTTGACTGAATACATGTATGTTCATGGCAAAACTTCATTCAGTGTTTTGTAAAAATGCTAATCATGGACAACTAGAGTAGAAACTTGTTGTACTCTACTCTAGTTGTCCATGATACTAATCTTAAGGTCAGAAAGATGTCCAGCAGGTGAAGAGATGTTGTGTGAATTCAATGCTAAAAATATGAAATCGTCTTATCTCAATAAAACATTTTGGAGCGAAAACCGGCCTCCCCAGCAAAATCTGCCTGATTTGAAGTACATGTAGTACTTAATACAACCTGGAAGCTGACGGACTACTGCTCAGAGCCGGTGCAGGAGGTGCTGCTGATGCTGCAGGCACCCTACCGGCCAGGACAGGTAGTTTAGGGCTCTCTTAATCAGCATTGGCAGCCTTCAAGCTGTAGGATTCTTTTCTCCCGCGACATACTACTCACAATCTGGCTGACCAGTAGCACATAGAGCAAATCAGTCGTTTTTTATCTAGCCAAGGGTAAGAAATAAAAAACTAAGTAAAATTCAAGTTTTTTCAGTGACACATCAAGAGCCGATAAAAGTGCAACAAGCCGGTGTACTTTAATATCTGTGAATAAAACAATGTATTGCATCATGGCTAAACAGGAATTGCACTCGATATTTATAGTAAAAAAAAAACAAATTAAATATGAGACTTTTTATAAAAGATTCAGTCAACAACAAACAGCAGAATTTTTAAAACAAAAGAATATGACAAAAAACGCGCCGATTTAAAAAAAGCTGTTTTATATTGCGTTTAGACTTTTCAATTAAAAGCAACTGTTAAAAGTGCACTGACTAAAAACATGCGGCATATGGACATATATACTATAGTACAGTATACAACAGTTAATATAAAATGGAATGTTCTTTACAATAACAAAAAACTAATCAGGAATGTGATTTGTTAAAAATTGCAACATAAAATCACTAAACTAAATTCAATAATATTTACGCACTGTAAATAAGATTCAATGTGTAAAAAGAGATCAAATTCGACAGAGAAACTTTTAAAACAGACTATTTTTAATCGATAATTTTGATCATAGGAAAATTATTGCACAACACAAACACAAAAAGGACTATTCGCCCGCGAAGAATAGGATACTCTTGTACTTGATTTCTTGAATTTATGGGAAATATCAACACAGTTTGTCTGCTTCGTTACTTGAGTCTTTGTGCGTAGCAAAATGTCCTAGCCTTCCTACTTTTAGTAGAGTTTAAGAAAAAAAACACAACAGAGTTAACCGAATAGTTATGACTGTTGAAAACTTGAAATTCACACCTTGTTCAATGAGCCCATGGATCCGTGCGGTGTCCGGCTCACGGCATTGGCTGACACGGTGCCGCTCATCAGCATCTCCCTGGTTTTTTGTTTCGTTTTCGTAGATCGTATAAATATTTTTACAATTCAAAATTAATACACTTTTACACACCAGTCTACTATAAGTAGGCGATACTGAGGGAGAACGGACAGGCGGATCCAAGGGCACTGGGTGAGGAGCAAAGAGGCGGATTCAAGGACACTGGGTGAGGAGCGGAGAGGCGGATTCAAGGACACTGGGTGAGGAGCGGAGAGGCGGATTCAAGGACATTGGGTGAGGAGCGGAGAGGCGGATTCAAGGACACTGGGTGAGGAGCGGAGAGGCGGATTCAAGGACACTGGGTGAGGAGCGGAGAGGCGGATTCAAGGACACTGGGTGAGGAGCGGAGAGGCGGATTCAAGGACACTGGGTGAGGAGCGGAGAGGCGGATTCAAGGACACTGGGTGAGGAGCGGAGAGGCGGATTCAAGGACACTGGGTGAGGAGCGGAGAGGCGGATTCAAGGACACTGGGTGAGGAGCGGAGAGGCGGATTCAAGGACACTGGGTGAGGAGCGGAGAGACGGATTCAAGGACACTGGGTGAGGAGTGGAGAGGCGGATTCAAGGACACTGGGTGAGAGCAGAGAGGCAGTTAAATAACACAAAAATGCCACTAAGTCACTTACGTTGGCGGAGCTTTAACTGGCCCAGCCCTGTTGGTTGTTGCTTGAATGAGGGAATCGCTGGCCGAAGTGAACTAAAAACAATTTCAATAAAATTTGAAACATATTAGATTAGTTTATTTAGGTAGTCAATTCAAAATTAAAAGACAGTACAGCAAGTAAAACATGGAAACTAAATATGGTTTTTTAACTAACTATTATTTTGGACCCATCTGTTGTTAGCAAAGAGCAGTCATATGACAATTTTTTTGTAGAAATATTAAACATGATATTTGCAGGATTTATGAAAATAGCTCCCAAAAAGGCATGCTTAATCTCATATAAAAGATAGACATAAATATTTTTCTAGGATATTATTGACTATTATCAAATTAAATCCGAGTGAATGCAAATATGTCCCAGAAAATCTTTACATCAATGTTTTATAATCTAGTAGTGAAAAACAGATGGCAGTTTCTGGAAAATGAGCCACTTTAGACCTTTAGAGCCCTTATTAAAGACCACTTTAGAGCCACTTTAGGTAAGCTGCCACTGAAGAGAACTTTGCTAGATAAGAAATCAGCTATGTCTACTGGGTTGGTGCATATCATCTTATACAATCATAATCAATTGATGATAGTAAGCAAAATCATTACCAAGTAGATCATACAAGTGTATATACATGCACACCCCCTAATTTACACTGGCTATGTAACTTTCTTTTTTGACCAAAAAATGCTGCTAGGCCTAACCTACTAGTTATAAGAAACCTAAGAAAAGTTAACCTAATTTTGGGTAAATGGCAACAGTAACCATGCCTATACTATTAAGGCTAAATGCCTCATCATTTAATATTAGTATTATATCTGTATCTATAAGTTTCTTATGCTAAAATTCTAAAATTATAGAAGTGCTATAGTTATGCCAAGCAAATTGTTTAATAAGGTATCTACTTGATTGACTAGGCCCTATATTGAAACTTTAACTAATTGTTCTTGTTTTAACCAAGTCGAAAATGCATTGAATTGCTTTATAATATCCAAAATAAAGTTTTGCATAAATTGCTTCAACATGATTTTATTTTAAACATAAAAATATACTTTGTTTTATTAGATAAAAGTATGGATTCTTAAGCTAGATTACCAAGATTGGGAAGTATTCTAATACTTAAAATATAGGCCTAGCTATGGGGTAAGACCAAGATGGCCACACACCAAGATGGCCATGGCCATAGCCACAACATTAAATCTCTATTATATCTGCTCTTCTCTAACAATAATTAGCAACTTAATAGCTATTGTTTTATTATCATGAAGTATTTATTTTGAATCAATCATATTTATAATATATTGATACAATAATAGATTTGAAACAAATTATTCATAATAATTTTTTAAAATCTTTTTAGTGTTTATGCCAATTTATTCCCATAAGGCCATATATATCAAATATATCACTATCAGTTTATTAAGAAACCATTGCTAATAATAATGCAATGCAAAAATGAGTTAAATATACAACAAGGTATTTATTTTATGCTTGGCTACTTGCTTTATTTAGAAAATAAACATCTATAGGCCAAGCTACAATAAAAGCTAGGCCTAAAAACAAAGAGAATGATTATAATATAATATAATTCCATTTTAGCATATATACTTCCTAATTATTACCAATAGGGAAATAGAAATGAGTAAGATATATAGACCTATACTTATTATTTTTTATTTTAATTTAGACATTTAGATCTATGGCCATCTTGTATCATGTATCCTAGCTATAGTCTAGATCATATAAGCGCAACTACTGGCTAACCTGGCCAATCTGGCTATTGAAAATGTTGGTGGACCAGGGGTAAGCTACAAAAAATGGCAACCCAAAAGAATAGACATAATACTAATTAGATGATGAGGCATTTAGCCTTAATAAGACAGTTATAGTTACTCTTGCTATTTACCCAAAATGGTATTTTTTATGAACTTGTGTTTTTTCCTATGGAAGTTTCCTAAAAAGATATTATAGTCATTGGCCTAATGTCATAATGAGTGATATATAAACTAAGTCTAAACAATACATTCATTGGTATACTAGGCCTAGCCGCCTAGGCCTAATCAAATAATAATAATTAAAGCATTCAATGAGAAATATAACTTTATAAGCTTTTAGTTTATTATGGCCAAACTATATTTGAATTTCTAATCCTAAATATATGTTCAGTGATTATAATTCAAACATATTTACAATGCATTTGATAGAAAAAGTGAATGAAAAACTTACTTTGATTCTATTTCTCTCATTGTTGCTAATTATATAGGCATCATATAAGAACTTGATTCCACCAGCCAATGAAGCAATTCCCAAAGAAATCAATAGAGGTCCAATAATTTCGCCTTTGTCAATAGAGAGCATGATGTTGTTGTGAAAACGAAGAAGCAGCACAACAACTCCAAGAAGAATTAAAACGCCACCAAGCACAAACAGTGCAACAGCAATGAAAAATGGAGTTCGACCTTTGCCGTACATTGGCGACTGCAAGTTTCGTCGTAACTTTTTGTCTTGATACTCTCTACGAATGTTGGTCTTTCCGCCTCTCTCACTGACTACGGAAGCTTTCGATGCACCGAGGCTTCTTGACTGGCGAGCCAGATTGCTTCGCGAGCCAGTTCGACCTCCCATTGTTGAATTTTGATTGGGAATGAATTGCCCACTGGCATACGGATTTACTGAGCCACGAACTGACATTCCCTGCCCTGGATAGCCAACTGGAGCGCCAAAACTGCCAGTTGCGCTCGGATAGCTAATTTGCCTGGATTCATAACCAGACAACATCGGAAGAGACTGTTGTTGCTGATATGGCACACCTGATTGTGACTTTGAAATATGCGCTTGTGCCATCGCTAGGTCTACTACTGTTGTATTGTACTGATCTAAATTCGACTCGGTAACTGGACTGTATACTGTACAATAATGCTATGTCTTTCTGTTGTTCTGTCTGGGTGGAAAAATTAAAGATTTATTGTAGTAGTAGTAGTAGTAGTAGTAGTAAGTTGGCTCAGGCAAGAAGCCTGTTTGGCCAATATATTTCTATGTATTTAAGATTGCTTCAGGAATAGGAGACAATATTTTAGCACTAGTTATTTAATTATGATTAGTACGAGTTTTGCAAAATGGTATTTGAAAGAACGCGGAAAAGTTATTAACAATACTTGGACGACTAACGAAGCGAAAGAAAAAGCAAGGAGTTAAAAAAAGTTATTGTTCCTGGAATTTTTAGAAATTAAATTGTAAAATTCGTTGACTAATGTGCTACGTAACAGGTAAGCAGGAAAAACGCGGAATCACTATAGCTACATATAGTCTAACTCTTGTGCTTTTTACTTGTCCATCTCAAATTATAGTAAGCGCGATGATATTAAGTAATTTTTTTCAAATATCAACTATTTCAAATTCTTTTCAAAACAAGGTAAGATAAATGGAATTTTCAAGGACTACTTGACTTTGGGTCTTGGGAATTTTTCGGTCCTTGCCCCCCCCCCCCAACGAATCCACTAACTGCTGCTTGATAATTAAGAAAGCGCGCAGACGATTAAATATATTAAAGCTCTGGAGTTTTAATGTGGATGCTACATGTAAAGTGCCATGTATTCTCATTTCAGTCAAGGAGCAATCAGAATGTCTCGCACCAACAATTATATACATGATGGACCAAAAATGTAAATATATTGTCCAAATCCCTTTTACAGGGGTATCGCCATGGATTTTATGGTGGGGGGACAAAGCCAAGTATTCAACATGTACATGTACATGAGTAAATTCCTACATTTTCATTATTTTGAGAATCGTGTTGTCAGCGCTCCTTTTGGCGCCGCAGGCACTCGTTTTGGCGACGCATGCAGGCATTCCTTTTAGCACCACAGGCACACATTTTGGCGCCGAAGGCACTATATTTTGGTGCCCTGTAGAAAATACCACAATTACCACAACGGATCACAAGGTGGGGTGGAAGGGACAAAGCATTGGCATGTCCCCCCCCCCAGTGGCGACGCGCCTACTTTTTCTATAGCTACGCGTACATGTTAGCTTACACAGTGACAGGCTTATTGAATTGCTGAAAGAATGTATACATGTACAGCTACAATAAATTGCATTGTCTGACGAAAAAAGCCACCCCCCCCCCGAAGCATTGAAGTCTTGATTCTTAGACAAAGAGAAGAGTTGAAAATATGTAACTCCATAACAAGACTGAAGATTAACTATATAGTAACCATAGTAAAGCAATTCAAGGTAAAACCCGAACAATAACTCCCGTTCTCGTTGCAATAGAATACCAGAAACTATTATTAATTATGCAATTCAATTGTCAAGATATCATCTATAGTTTTAATACGCTCGTACGCTAAAATTAAATAAACGCGCTTCCTTGCAATCAACCGATAAATATGCAGTTCATGACTCAATCCAACTTAGCGGAATTAAAATACTGTTTACACTGAGTCTTAGAATAATAATCCCATCAGCTCATAGCCTTCGCTCGCTCCACACCTGGCTTGCTGGTCGGACAGACTTATGCGCCCTTAATTCCTTTAGTTCAATTGTCAATACTAGCCAAGCTGACTTCAAAGACTACGCCTACGCATATCGCTTGGAGAGTTTTTATACATCATGCATGCAGCAGCTCGACCAAAGGTGACACGTGTGCATGCCGTGTGTTGATGTTGTCTCTCGCTTCTTAGTGCACAGGCGCCATGTATCCAGATTTTATTACGTTCAGATATAATATAAGCGATTTGTTCCCAATTCAGTATATTACGGTATCTGACAAAATGAGACAGGAATGCTAATTTACAGGTACATATAGAACTGGCGCATGCCCATAGAATGCCTGATTCGAAATTTTAGCAAGCGACAACTGTGATAGGACAAAAAATCCGAAAAAGCGACCAACAAAGATGTTGAAAATTCGACGCTATGGGAGTCAGCAGGAATGCCACACTGTGACAGGGATGCCTCATCTACATGTAGGTGTCGTCAGGGCTGCCTCATCTGGGTGTCAGGGATGCCTCATCTGGGTGTCAGGGATGCCTCATCTACATGTAGGTGTCGTCAGGGCTGCCTCATCTGGGTGTCAGGGATGCCTCATCTGGGTGTCAGGGATGCCTCATCTACATGTAGGTGTCGTCAGGGCTGCCTCATCTGGGTGTCAGGGATGCCTCATCTGGGTGTCAGGGATGCCTCATCTGGGTGTCCGGGATGCCTCATCTGGGTGTCAGGGATGCCTCATCTGGGTGTCAGGGATGCCTCATCTGGGTGTCCGGGATGCCTCATTTAGGTGTCAGGGATGCCTCATCTAGGTGTCAGGGATGCCTCAACTGGGTGTCAGGGATGCCTCATCTGGGTGTCAGGGATGCCTCATCTGGGTGTCAGGGATGCCTCATCTACATGTAGGTGTCGTCAGGGCTGCCTCATCTGGGTGTCAGGGATGCCTCATCTGGGTGTCAGGGATGCCTCATCTACATGTAGGTGTCGTCAGGGCTGCCTCATCTGGGTGTCAGGGATGCCTCATCTGGGTGTCAGGGATGCCTCATCTGGGTGTCCGGGATGCCTCATCTGGGTGTCAGGGATGCCTCATCTGGGTGTCAGGGATGCCTCATCTGGGTGTCCGGGATGCCTCATTTAGGTGTCAGGGATGCCTCATCTAGGTGTCAGGGATGCCTCAACTGGGTGTCAGGGATGCCTCATCTGGGTGTCAGGGATGCCTCATCTGGGTGTCAGGGATGCATCATCTACATGTAGGTGTCGTCAGGGCTGCCTCATCTGGGTGTCAGGGATGCCTCATCTGGGTGTCAGGGATGCCTCATCTGGGTGTCCGGGATGCCTCATTTAGGTGTCAGGGATGCCTCATCTGGGTGTCAGGGATGTCTCATCTGGGTGTCAGGGATGCCTCATCTGGGTGTCAGGGATTGCCTCATCGGGTGTCAGGGATTGCCTCATCTGGGTGTCAGGGATTGCCTCATCGGGTGTCAGGGATGCCTCATCTGGGTGTCAGGGATGCCTCATCTGGGTGTCAGGGATGCCTCATCTGGGTGTCAGGGATGCCTCATCTGGGTGTCAGGGATGCCTCATCTGGGTGTCAGGGATGCCTCATCTGGGTGTCAGGGATGCCTCATCTGGGTGTCAGGGATGCCTCATCTGGGTGTCTGTCAGGGAGGCCTCATCTGGGTGTCTGTCAGGGAGGCCTCATCTGGGTGTCTGTCAGGGAGGCCTCATCTGGGTGTCTGTCAGGGATGCCTCATCTCATGGGTGTCAGGGAGGCCTCATCTGGGTGTCAGGGATGCCTCATCTGGGTGTCAGGGAGGCCTCATCTGGGTGTCAGGGATTGCCTCATCTAGGTGTCAGGAATGCCTCATCTGGGTGACAGAGCGTTTAATACAGGCTGTCAGTCGGTGAGACTCCACAGCACACGAAAACTCATCTTCAAGCTCAACAACCGGCAGCCCAGCGTATTGACTCAGGCAGGCGATAATCAAAAAAAAAGGGGGCAAAGCTGCCGCCACTAAGCAAAGCCTAGGAAGTCCCACAGCAAGTGCCTGTTGGCAAAAGAAATGAATGATGGCAGTGAGTTTATTAGCTATGGCAAAAACTTGTTCAATCCACACTGTGTACACGAACTGGAGAAGTCAATCAATAACTTTTTTGCGAAGCCATATATTGCTTGAATTCATTTTGACTTGGTTAACTCGCTCCTGAAGATGAGGCACAGCTGTTGGCAATTTTACACAAATATTCCCTCTGCAAAATCCTGAGCTGTTTTTCTCGTAGAATCGCGATTTAAAATTGCCGCAGGTGCGGTTTATTGGCCTGACCCGATTGAAGTTTTCTAATATTTTGTTTCAACTTTTTTTATAAAATAGTTTCCTTTTATAACCGCTTCTAAGACTGAGTCACAGGAAAGAAATAACTTTTATGGGAAAAAGCAAAAGTTTTCGTTCTAAGAATATTTCACTGCAGCTCAGTGTAATTTAATGCATCCTTAACAAAATTTTGCAAATCTATGTCAAAAATATCGCACCCTCTGACAAAAATATGGCACCCTCTGACACAAAATAACTCACCCTCTGACACAAAAATTCGGCTCTATCTGACACCAAAATATGGCAGCTTCTGACACAAAATATGGCAGCCTCTGACACAAAATATGGCAGCCTCTGACACAAAATATGGCAGCCTCCGACACTAAATATGGCAGCCTCTGACACTAAATATGGCAGCCTCTGACACAAAATATGGCAGCCTCCGACACTAAATATGGCAGCCTCTGACACTAAATATGGCAGCCTCTGACACTAAATATGGCAGCCTCTGACACAAAATATGGCAGCCTCCGACACTAAATATGGCAGCCTCTGACACTAAAAATATGGCAGCCTCTGACACTAAATATGGCAGCCTCTGACACAAAATATGGCAGCCTCTGACACAAAATATGGCAGCCTCTGACACTAAAAATATGGCAGCCTATGACACTAAAATATGGCTCTCTCTGACACCAAAATGGCTCCCCTGACACTAAAATATGGCTCCCTCTGACACAAAAATATGGCACCCTCGGACACAAATATCTCACCTTATGACACAAAAATATGGCACCCTCTGACACTAAAATGGCTTCCTCTGACACTAGATATGGCAGCCTCTGATACTAAATATGGCAGCCTATGACACTAAAATATAGCTCCCTCTGACACTAAAAAATGGCTCCCCTGACACTAAAATATGGCTCTATCTGACACCAAAATATGGCTCCCTCTGACACTAAACTATGGCTCCCCCTGACACTAAAATATAGCTCCCTCTGACATTAAAATATGAAACTCTCTGACACCAAAATATGGCTCTCTCTGACACTAAGTATGGCTCCCTCTGACACACTAAAAAATGGCTCCCTCTGACACTAAAATATGGCTCCCTCTGATGCAAATATATGCCACATTCTGACACAAAAATATAGCTCTTTTTGACACAAAATATGGCCAGTAATTTCACGCCCTAATCGCTGCAGACGGCAAGCCTATTTGGGTTGCTAGGGAATTGCTACCGGCAGTTTGTCATCGAGCTACTCGTAAGAATCGGAAAACACGACCAAGTTGACAATTCAAGCAAAGGGAAAATTTTGCATGGAAACTATGACTGTACATTTTATAGCACTATACACACGGCATCCCGAGCTCTCGAGAACGCAGTTGGCAGAAGTAACAGACCAGAGTTTGGATTGCGCAAGCCTCTGCCGTAACCAGAATTGCTGCCACTGAATCAGTGGGGCAGATCTCTGTAGCCCGGTAAAAAATCTTTCATTTCAAATATGATTTATGGCCTCCAATCAGCGCTGTCCGGTTGTAAATTATATTGCTGGATTTGGATTTTTAACTCCACTTGCTGAATAGAGACGGGGCAGCCAGACAGACAGACAGACAGACAGACAGACAGACAGACAGACAGACAGACAGACAGACAGACAGACAGACAGACAGACAGACAGACAGACAGACAGACAGACAGACAGACAGACAGACAGACAGACAGACAGACAGACAGACAGACAGACAGACAGACAGACAGACAGACAGACAGACAGACAGACAGACAGACAGACAGACAGACAGACAGACAGACAGACAGACAGACAGACAGACAGACAGACAGACAGACAGACAGACAGACAGACAGACAGACAGACAGACAGACAGACAGACAGACAGACAGACAGACAGACAGACAGACAGACAGACAGACAGACAGACAGACAGACAGACAGACAGACAGACAGACAGACAGACAGACAGACAGACAGACAGACAGACAGACAGACAGACAGACAGACAGACAGACAGACAGACAGACAGACAGACAGACAGACAGACAGACAGACAGACAGACAGACAGACAGACAGACAGACAGACAGACAGACAGACAGACAGACAGACAGACAGACAGACAGACAGACAGACAGACAGACAGACAGACAGACAGACAGACAGACAGACAGACAGACAGACAGACAGACAGACAGACAGACAGACAGACAGACACAGACAGACAGACGCAGACAGACAGACAGACAGACAGACAGACAGATAGACAGACAGACAGACTACTACTCATACTACTCTAACAAACTGTCGAGAACAAGTCTCTATTCAGTCTTTGTGAGCCACTCGCAGCGAAGAGTTCATTACATTTCGGTCACACCTGCCCCATCTGGTGTCGGCTCTCTAAACACAGTAAAACGCGCAGGAGCGCGCAGTTAACCCAGGAAAATTAATAAATCCTTGCACTGATCAGCGATTTCATAATGCCCCAGAATTAGTTTGCTGACTCCGCTCCCTCCAGTGCATGGGGGCCAAACGGGAGGGGTGCTAAGGTGGCGCCCCCCGCCACCCCATGCCACTTCCCCAGTCAGACAAAGCTTGCTCTACCGGCAGTGCTTTAAGCCCGTGAGCTTTGCTACCTGAGAATCTTTACCAGGTAGTTTTTTCCTAAAAAGCTAACATGTTTCCTACAATGAAAGGATTAGGAGAGAGGGGAAAATGGAAAGGAAAAAAATTATTGCTTCACGAACAAGAAGTCAGGCCTGCTTGCCTGGCTGGCAGATAAGCGAGAGACAGCAACAATGACGGAATGCTCTGCTTGAAGAAAGTGAATTTGCTTGGGGCCGGGGCAGCGATCATACAGAGGAGAGGAACCAGCCATGTAGAAGACTTTTTCTGCTGCAAGCTTACAGCATAAAGAACAAATTTTGACAAAGAGAGAAAGCCACTAGTGTGACAGTGGGAGAGAGTGTGACAGTGGGAGAGAGTGTGACAGTGGGAGAGAGTGTGACAGTGGGAGAGAGTGAGACAGTGGGAGAGAGTGAGACAGAGAGTGAGAGAGAGAGTGAAACAGTGGGAGAGAGTGAGATAGCAGGAGAGATTGAGACAGCGAGTGAGAGAGAGAGAGTGAGACAGTGGGAGAGAGTGAGACAGTGGGAGAGAGTGAGACAGTGGGGGAGAGTGAGACAGCGGGAGAGAGTGAGACAGTGGGAGAGAGTGAGACAGTGGGAGAGAGTGTGACAGTGGGAGAGAGTGAGACAGTGGGAGAGAGTGAGACAGCGGGAGAGAGTGAGACAGTGGGAGAGAGTGAGACAGTGGGAGAGAGTGAGGCAGTGGGAGAGAGTGAGGCAGTGGGAGAGAGTGTGACAGTGGGAGAGAGTGAGACAGTGGGAGAGAGTGAGACAGCGAGTGAGAGAGAGAGTGAAACAGTAGGAGAGAGTGAGATAGCAGGAGAGATTGAGACAGCGAGTGAGAGAGAAAGAGTGAGACAGTGGGAGAGAGAGACAGAGAGTGAGATAGTGGGAGAGAGTGAGACAGTGGGAGAGAGTGAGACAGTGGGAGAGAGTGAGTGAGAGAGAAAGAGTGAGACAGTGGGAGAGAGAGACAGAGAGTGAGATGGTGGGAGAGAGTGAGACAGTGGGAGAGAGTGAGACAGTGGGAGAGAGTGAGACAGTGGGGGAGAGTGAGACAGCGGGAGAGAGTGAGACAGTGGGAGAGAGTGAGATAGCGGGAGAGAGTGAGACAGTGGGAGAGAGTGAGACAGTGGGAGAGAGTCAGGCAGTGGGAGAGAGTGTGACAGTGGGAGAGAGTGAGACAGTGGGGGAGAGTGAGACAGTGGGAGAGAGTGAGGCAGTGGGAGAGAGTGAGACAGTGGAAGAGAGTGAGATAGCGGGAGAGAGTGAGACAGTGGGAGAGAGTGAGACAGCGGGAGAGAGTGAGACAGGGGGAGAGAGTGAGACAGCGGGAGAGAGTGAGACAGTGGGAGAGAGACAGAGAGTGAGATAGCGGGAGAGAGTGAGACAGTGGGGGAGAGTGAGACAGTGGGAGAGAGTGAGGCAGTGGGAGAGAGTGAGACAGTGGGAGAGAGACAGAGAGTGAGATAGCGGGAGAGAGTGAGACAGTGGGGGAGAGTGAGACAGTGGGAGAGAGTGAGGCAGTGGGAGAGAGTAAGATAGCGGGAGAGAGTGAGACAGTGGGAGAGAGTGAGATAGCGGGAGAGAGTGAGACAGTGGGGGAGAGTGAGACAGCGGGAGAGAGTGAGGCAGTGGGAGAGAGTAAGATAGCGGGAGAGAGTGAGACAGTGGGAGAGAGTGAGACAGCGGGAGAGAGTGAGACAGTGGGGGAGAGTGAGACAGCGGGAGAGAGTGAGACAGTGGGAGAGAGTGAGACAGTGGGAGAGAGTGAGACAGTGGTAGAGAGAGGGACAGAGAGTGAGACCCCAGCTGTAGACCATAAACGCTAGCTGACTGAAAGTGTGAACTGAAACTTAATTTTGCCTTATTGATTGCAGCAGCTCAGCAGTTTAGTGCCCTCCACCCCAGCTTATCGACTCCCCTAACGGCGCGCAGGGGGATCTCTCTAAATACGAGGACTCAGACTAAGGACTCAGCGGCAAGCTGCTCAATGCTGAGCTCTCCATTCCAGCAGGTCCTGAGTCGCAGTTTCCATAAAGAGTCATAAAACATTTCTACTCCTGAACTGTAAGCCACCACCGCGGCATTCACTGGCGCGAAAGTATTTTATTATCAGCGGACCCGTTTGCCTCTAGAGGCAGACTCTGCAATTATCCCCCCCCCCGCCCAAGAGAAAACCTGCAAAGCTCCGAGGCGCCATCTGTCAGTTAGAAAGCTTCAACGGGCAAGGCAGAAAGTTTGATTCTTAAGAAAGTAAAACAAATTATTAAGACAGCGCAGTTGTTCCCACGGAGTGACCATGTGTTCATTCAAGTGCTTTTGCTGTGCAATTGAGCTCTGTCTCGAACTGATATTTGTTCATTAATTGTTTTTCGGCTGCTGTTGTGAATTGATGTGGCTTGCACAGATTTATTATTTTAGTATTGAGTGTGAAACTTTGGTAAGACAATTAAAGATATAGAAATAACATTAACTATAGAGAGAACTGAGAACATATATATAGATCGAACAGAGAGAAATAGAACTGAGAAAGAGATAGAGCAGAGAGAGATAGAACAGAGAGATAGAACAGAGAGAGATAGAACAGAGAGAACAGAGATAGATCAGAGAGATGGAACAGAAAGAGATAGAACAGAGAGATATAACAGAGAGAGATAGAACAGAGAGATATAACAGAGAGAAATAGAACAGAGAGAGATAGAACAGAGAGTGATAGAACAGAGAGAGATAGAACAGAGAGAGATAGAAAAGAGAGAGATAGAACAGAGAGTGATAGAACAGAAAGAGATAGAACAGAGAGAGATAGAAAAGAGAGAGATAGAAAAGAGAGAGATAGAACAGAGAGATAGAACAGAGAGAGATAGAACAGAGGGAAATTGAACGGAAAGAAGAGAGATAGAACAGAAAGAAATAGAACAGAGAGAAATAGAACAGAGAGAGATAGAACAGAGAGAGATAGAACAGAGAGATAGAACAGAGAGTGATAGAACAGAGAGAACAGAGATAGATCAGAGAGATGGAACAGAAAGAGATAGAACAGAGAGATATAACAGAGAGAGATAGAACAGAGAGATATAACAGAGAGAAATAGAACAGAGAGAGATAGAACAGAGAGTGATAGAACAGAGAGAGATAGAACAGAGAGATAGAACAGAGAGAGATAGATCACAGAGCGATAGAACAGAGAGTGATGGAACAGAGAGAAGAGAGATATAGAACTCAGAGAGAGATAGAACAGAGAGATAGAGCAGGGGTAGATTTGTAGAGAAGAAAGAAAACGGAACAGTTTGAAAATGAGAGCAATAAAACAGTTGAAAAATCCAAAGCAGAAGATAAACTGGCTTCTGTCGGGCCTCATGCACAATAATGAACGAGACTCTGGAGCAGCATGAATGAATCAACCAAAGTAGTGACTGGCCAATGATGTGAGCGCTCGATTCTCATTGGCTGCTGAAAGTTCAGCAGGGTGATCCCCACACACTTCCTTATTATTAATGCCAATGCCGCATATTCTTACCGAAGCAAAGACTCTCATGAGGGTTCGTGTGTGGACAGGATTTGCTGTGAATCCCCTTCTGCATCGGCTGCTGCGAGTCAGCGGTGCAGCGGCTGCTTTTTCACTGCGGAGCTTCGACCTACCGGATGTAGCTGCTGATTGAGCCCGGCTGCGACTGAGAAACTCAGGGCACAGGTGAGACTTAATTAATCTCATTATGGCTATGGCATGCGCCTGCAGGTAGGTAGTCAGGCTCTGTGTCTTTGCCTGTCAGTGCCTGTCTGTCTGTCTGCCTGTCTGTCTGTCTGTCTGTCTGTCTGTCTGTCTGTCTGTCTGCCTGTCTGTCTGTCTGTCTGTCTGTCTGTCTGTCTGTCTGCCTGTCTGTCTGTCTGTCTGTCTGTCTGTCTGTCTGTCTGTCTGTCTGTCTGTCTGTCTGTCTGTCTGTCTGTCTGTCTGTCTGTCTGTCTGTCTGTCTGTCTGTCTGTCTGTCTGTCTGTCTGTCTGTCTGTCTGTCTGTCTGTCTGTCTGTCTGTCTGTCTGTCTGTCTGTCTGTCTGTCTGTCTGTCTGTCTGTCTGTCTGTCTGTCTGTCTGTCTGTCTGTCTGTCTGTCTGTCTGTCTATCTGTCTGTCTGTCTGTCTGTCTGTCTGTCAGTCTGTCTGTCTGTCTTGGCAGTGAACTTCTTTCTGCCCTACAAACCTTCAAAAAGCAGCTCGTATAAAAATCCACAGACGACTGTACTGGGAGAATTCTATGCAAAGTTTCCCAACCATTTTGCACGAACCTGAAGCAAAAGCAGCAAGTCGAGGACAGGAAGGACAGAGCCTGTGTTCGGACCCCCCGCTGTTCCGCAGTCCGTGATGAGGCCAGGAGCGGCCCGAGCACATGCCTGCAGTTTACCTCAGTATTGCGCAATAGCCGGGAATAAATCTTACAGGATAGAAAGTCACGTAGCAGATTTGGGCGGCACCTTCTTAGGCAAAAGAAAAATAATAAAACAGTCGATTGGGGATGCTGGCGCAGAGATGAAGATGGGAAGCTGGAGACTGCCGGATCTGCTATCAGTCCCCACCGCGCATCCGCCGGCCGGGGAGCAATAAAAGTAGATTATTATTTTTAGTATTAGTATCCTCCCATTGTGCGGCAGCGGCTTAAAGGCTCTGACAGTGGTTTTCCTGCTGGGAAATTCTTTCAAACTGAGATTTATTCATCCCCTTTGAAGGCCACGGCGTGCCGCCGTTATTCGATAAGTTTTTCTCCATCAGCCTCGAATTGCGCGGCTGTCTGTTCATCTCGCAGTCAAAGCGAATCTCCGAGGCGTTCTGGAAAATTTTCAGTTGCGTTTTATAAATGAGGTTTCGCCATAGACAAATTCGGTTGCTTTAGTTGTCCATGTTCGCAATCCAGATAGTCTCTTATCTAGAAGTCCACGGCACATAAAATTCCAGCGCCGCTGCACAACAATCAAAATTTTTATGGTCTTATGGGCTGTTCGGCTACTTTATCT
Organism: Macrostomum lignano; assembly: GCA_002269645.1. Classification (NCBI taxonomy): domain Eukaryota; kingdom Metazoa; phylum Platyhelminthes; family Macrostomidae; genus Macrostomum; species Macrostomum lignano. Next base: position 840,535 of record NIVC01000016.1, read on the forward strand.
AATTCCCAGGGTTTGATTTACAAGGCCAATGCCAACCTGATATTGTACAGAATCTGGTGTGGAAGTCAAGGCGGAATTAGTTTTCTATAAGAGTAACTGCAGCTGACTTCTTTGAGCCAGATCTTTCAGCGGAAAAATTTAGTTGTGTTTTGATTGACAGCTCAAACTTTGAATAATTTATATATCGATAATATCAATAGTATTGTGTCGGGATAGAATGAAAGAATTCAGACTGCCGGTCGCTTCAGAGAATAGAAAGAATGATCCGAGCTCCGCTCATAATCTTGTCATATAAGCCCTTCTAAACGTGATAGGGTCACAGAGCCTTGATGCCTTGGAAACCCAGGGGGCTCTCGAAAGAAGCTAAGAGCACGGGGCTATTTCCTCTTTGAGTAGGGCACCTGAAATTCTACTAAAAGAAGCGTGCCTGAAGGTGAAGAGTCTCCCTGTAGTGGCAGCTTGAAACAATGCGAATGAGGAGCTCGGGATGCACCGGCTCATTTCTTCTCAAAACAGCAAAGCATTTTGTTCTTTACCCTTGACAGGAGTTGCTGCTGCTGAGCACACCTGGCTCTCCCCAGCCTAGAGCAAGAAGACGCACAATAGTGACAATTGCCTGCAGTGACAATTGCCTGCAGTGACAATTGCCTGCAGTGACAATTGCCTGCAGTGACAATTATTGCCTGCAGTGACAATTGCCTGCAGTGACAATTGCCTGCAGTGACAATTATTGCCTGCAGTGACAATTGCCTGCAGTGACAATTGCCTGCAGTGACAATTGCCTGCAGTGACAATTGCCTGCAGTGACAATTGCCTGCAGTGACAATTATTGCCTGCAGTGACAATTGCCTGCAGTGACAATTGCCTGCAGTGACAATTATTGCCTGCAGTGACAATTGCCTGCAGTGACAATTGCCTGCAGTGACAATTATTGCCTGCAGTGACAATTGCCTGCAGTGACAATTGCCTGCAGTGACAATTGCCTGCAGTGACAATTGCCTGCAGTGACAATTGCCTGCAGTGACAATTGCCTGCAGTGACAATTATTGCCTGCAGTGACAATTGCCTGCAGTGACAATTGCCTGCAGTGACAATTATTGCCTGCAGTGACAATTGCCTGCAGTGACAATTGCCTGCAGTGACAATTGCCTGCAGGGACAATTGCCTTTTTATTAGAGGCAGGGGGCTGTTTAAGCGACATTGTCACACAACCGGCGAGAGGCATTACTGCTCATTCCGCCGACTCCCCTGAGCAGGCACACAAGCGCGCGGATACGTACGCAGTCATACGCACAGGCACACACTCACACAGGAGTGTACAGCGGCCCTAACTTTATTTATCGTTAGGCATGTACACCTCACCGTACCTTGGTGGTTGGCCTCCAAAGGGCGTTAATAGCACGAGCAGAGCCAAGCCGAGATTCCAATTCAGCCCCCAAATTTGTGTGAATCGAACCTGGACTGCTGGCACACCAGAGCGCTGAGCTAGACCATGCGGGCTACGGCCCCCCATCAGCTGATCGCATGAAATAATACTGAACAATACGTGAAGCTAAACAGAGAAACCCCCGGCCTCCAATGAAAGTTTTTTCTATACGAAAATCGGGGCATTGGGGAAGAGTTATAGGCAGTCACATGACTGAAGTTGTGAGACCTTGTTGAGCTTGAGTCTAATAAAATTTTATAAGCCTTAAATTGCTCTCTACAGGCTAGGCTCGTGTTGATTGTGTTCACACGCAGCCTGAGACTTTGGCCAGCTGCTGCCTGAATGCACCATAACTGCTTGTTTGCCCAGATCCACGCGGATTCGAACCCGGGGGACATTGACCGGGATACGAGTACAGTCGAGAAATTCAGTTCTGGGAAATTTAAAAAATATCAACATACATTTTTGACACTTCGATTCCAGCTTCCGGATTTAATTTTCTACCTTCATCAATCTATCAACTAGAAAATTTAATATCGAATAGCTAATACTCGCTGTGTTAATTTATACTGCCAGTGGAAACTGCCTATATAACAAAATCTTTCTAACGATTAATTTTCGAGCGGAAAGTGCAAAAGGAAAAAATTGTGGAGCTCCCGCTCTGGAAGCGGAGTAAAGAGAAAATCTCGAGAAGCTGCACGTCATCATGGGAATTGCAGAACGCGGGACAGCCTGGTTCTTATTTAATCGGCTCCTTTTTCTCTTTGGAGCATTCTGCTTTTTTCTGCACTCCAAGATTTTCTTCTTCTGAGGCAAGCCACCCCTGTGGAGCTGATGCGATCGACCAGGTGCATAACTGCACACAAAATGTCCAGGCGGTTCGCTTTGAGGATAGTTAAAAATAGTTCTGTTACACGGGCTTTGGTGCATTAGTCTTGTTATCTACTACAGCCTCTGTTATCTACTACAGCCTCTGTAATCTACTACAGCCTCTGTTATCTACTACAGCCTATGTAATCTACTACAGCCTCTGTTATCTACTACAGCCTCTGTTATCTACTACAGCCTCTGTTATCTACCACAGCCTCTGTAATCTACTACAGCCTCTGTTATATACTACAGCCTCTGTTATAAACTACAGCCTCTGTAATCTACTACAGCCTCTGTTATATACTACAGCCTCTGTTATAAACTACAGCCTCTGTAATCTACTACAGCCTCTGTTATATACTACAGCCTCTGTTATCTACTACAGCCTCTGTTATCTACTACAGCCTCTGTAATCTACTACAGCCTATGTTATATACTACAGCCTCTGTTATCTACTACAGCCTCTATTATCTACTACAGTATCTGTAACATTCCTCATGTCTACTACAGTATCTGTAACATTCCTCATGTCTACTACAGTATCTGTAACATTCCTCATGTCTACTACAGTATCTGTAACATTCCTCATGTCTACTACAGTATCTGTAACATTCCTCATGTCTACTACAGTATCTGTAACATTCCTCATGTCTACTACAGTATCTGTAACATTCCTCATGTCTACTACAGTATCTGTAACATTCCTCATGTCTACTACAGTATCTGTAACATTCCTCATGTCTACTACAGTATCTGTAACATTCCTCATGTCTACTACAGTATCTGTAACATTCCTCATGCCTACTACTAAGCAGCAAGTACATTCTCTCCCACGTTTCCACTGTCTCCTCCGGAGTATTTGTCACAGTATATTCAGTGGTCTTTGTCAATTAACGCCTAATTTTAGTTATTATTAGTTAACAAAGACCATTGGCTAACTCAGAAACTTTTTAAATACACAGACCAACCCGCTAACCAAACCCTGTGTCAATGCATTGGCAGCTTAATTAAGAGCTCTGAGCATGAGCACAGACAAGTGAAAAATAATAGTCATTAATTTATGACTATCTGCCTCTGACAAAAAATGAACAATAACGCATTAAAGCCTCCTGCCCCCATTTGCCCCTCAAATTGCAGATTGTATTTGAGTATCAACTGCGCAAGCAAACAATGCCTGGTCAAGTCTGGCTGCTGCACCTCTTCGTGTGGACTTCTGTCAGCGGTAAGTTCTGAGTCATCATCTTGCCATTGCACCTGTTTTGAGTCTGTGAAGATCTAAATGATTTCATTACCGTCTGACACCTGTTTAGATGCAGAGAGACTCGCTGACTCACAATGACTCATGACCATCTGACACACCTGCTTAGATGCAGAGAGACTCGCTGACTCACAATGACTCATGACCATCTGACACACCTGCTTTGATGCAGAGAGACTCGCTGACTCACAATGACTCATGACCACCTGACACACCTGCTTAGATGCAGAGAGACTCGCTGACTCACAATGACTCATGACCATCTGACACACCTGCTTAGATGCAGAGAGACTCGCTGACTCACAATGACTCATGACCATCTGACACACCTGCTTAGATGCAGAGAGACTCGCTGACTCACAATGACTCATGACCATCTGACACACCTGCTTAGATTTAGGTGCAGACTGCAGAGAGACTCGCTGACTCACAATGATTCATGACCATCTGACACTGCTTAGATGCAGAGAGACTCGCTGACTCACAATGATTCATGACCACCTGACACACCTGCTTAGATGCAGAGAGACTCGCTGACTCACAATGACTCATGACCACCTGACACACCTGCTTAGATGCAGAGAGACTCGCTGACTCACAATGATTCATGACCACCTGACACACCTGCTTAGATGCAGAGAGACTCGCTGACTCACAATGATTCATGACCACCTGACACACCTGCTTAGATGCAGAGAGACTCGCTGACTCACAATGATTCATGACCACCTGACACACCTGCTTAGATGCAGAGAGACTCGCTGACTCACAATGATTCATGACCACCTGACACACCTGCTTAGATGCAGAGAGACTCGCTGACTCACAATGACTCATGACCATCTGACACACCTGTTTTTCGAGAGACTCGCTGACTCTATTATTTCATTTTTATTCCTGACACACCTTTCTATTCATGGCATTAATTTCTTCCACAGTCTACTTTAAGTTAAATACCCCTAAACTACCGTTAGAACTGTTTTCATGATTGCGCAATCCTTCAAACTGCAGAGAAATTTGATGGGGAAATTGTTTTGAAAGAATTCTCCCCCATTCGCATTCCTCAGCAGTTGTCGCTGATAGAGAGGGGATTGAATTTAGAAGAGGTAAATTTTCCTCAGGTGGGTTTAGTATTTCAAGCACAAGCCGAGGTTCATCGGCAAGGCCAGACTCTTTTTCTATCTTAATGAGGCTGCGGTGTAAAAGTGAAGAACTGACCCTCGCGAGCTATTCGGGTGGCTCCGGAGAGACTGCGGGGAGGATTTTTTGGCCCTCGGCCGTCCACCTGTCGAAAATTGGTGGCCGTTGCCCTCCTGCAGAGAGGATGGGGCTGGAGAGGACTGCTAGAATATCAGCGGGAATTCATCTGGGAAGAATTATGCATGGACTGGAAGCAGAGTTGAAGTCGGTGAGAGAGTTCAAGCCTGATTGGTTCTTATCAGGAAAATCTACGCATTGCGCCCAGTAGATCCCATAGTCTGCAGCGCCCCCACCTATCACTCAATCTTAACAGTAGTCACCTTCTCCCAGTCAAATAAAGCATATCGAAAGTCGAATCATTTATTTTGTCACTTATAACTCCGCCAGTTCGAACTGTCACAAATTTCATCGAGAATCTCTCATGATGGCCAGGTGAATTCCCTCATTCGGAGAACATTTTCTCTATTCATTGACGGAACGTGTCAGAAGCTTCAGTTCTGTTCTCTCTCTCTCCCACTTCCCACATCCCTGGGGTCCCCCTCTTGACGCTTTTTTATCGCTCAGTCAAATCTAGGCCTTCAGTTTCCTGCGACCGAAGTGCCACTGCGTGAGAAAGGGCGGGGGTGGGAGAGGCTGCGGCTGTCCAGTGCTGGGGATATTTGGGATACATTTATACAGTCTGTGGACCAAGGGAAAGAGAGAAGTTGAGTTGAGGTCCTCATCTGGCCAGAGGGTCAGCCTTCAATTTCCTTAATTGCTTTGCTTTCGTTTCGCAAGCTGACCCGCGGCTCGTGCAGCCTCTCACATTCCTCCCTTCATCCGCCCTTCCGCTCTCCTCCCCCCTCCTCCCCGAGCCGACAGGGAGCTCTTGGGGAGCGATTCTAAAATGGGAATTGTTTCACGCCTTATCCTGTCAGTTAGGTGTAAAAGCTAACCTGGATGGCATCGCACTTTCTCGACTTGTCTCGATACGACCACTGAAAAAGTCTGGAAAAGCCAGCGAAGGAGATGTCGGAGATTTCTGAGTTGTTGGAGATGCTTGAAGCGCTGGAGATCTCGGAAATGCTGAAGATGTTGGAGATGTCGGAGATGCTGGAGATGTAGGAGACGCTGGAGATGTAGGAGACGCTGGAGATGTAGGAGATGCTGGAGATGTCGGAGATGCTGGGAGATGTCTGAGATGCTGGAGATGTCAGAGATGCTGGAAATGTCGGAGATGCTGGAGATGTCGGAGATGCTGGAGATGCCGGAGATGCTGGAAATGTCGGAGATGCTGGATACGTCGGAGATGCTGTAGATGTCGGAGATGCTGTAGATGAAGATGTTGTAGATGCTGGAAATGTTGGAGATGCTGGAGATGTCGGAGATGCTGGAGATGTCGGAGATGCTGGAGATGTCGGAGATGCTGGAGATGCCGGAGATCCTGAAGATGTCGGAGATTCTGGAGATGCCGGAGATCCTGGAAATGTCGGAGATGATGGAGATGTCGGCGATGCTGTAGATGTCGGAGATGCTGTAGATGAAGATGTTGTAGATGCTGGAAATGTTGGAGATGCTGAAGATGTCGGAGATGCTGAAGATGTCGAAGATTCTGGAGATGTATGAGATGCTGGAGAGGTTGGAGATGTCGGAGAATAATTGGAAAAGCCGCTCGCTGAATATCTCGATTGTCTGGAAGATTGGCGACTTGATTCAATGATTCTGTAGTTGACACTGTTAAAAGTGTGTCGTCTCTCTGGTCGCCTTGGTTGCGCAATCAGACAGCCAGTCAGAAAAAAATTTCAATCTTTCTGACCTGCTTCCTGCGCACCTTCAGTTGCTATGCTGGCAATATGAAAGCTCGCCAAGTAATTAGTAAAGGGATTTACCGAGCCGGAAAGCGGAGAAAATGGAGACTTTTTAACCGATAATCCGCGCCTCCCCTCTGATAATCCGTCTCGCCTAGTTGCCAACGCTCGCCATTCGAGGAATTCGTTTCAAAGTCCTCTGTGATATTCGGCCGCTTTAGTCCCAGCCGAGCCGGTGGGGAGCAGGTGCATCGTACTGGATTTGAGGAGATGAAACTCCCAATTTTCCACACAAAAAATTGGGATTAAAATCTGCGGGCCCCAGCGGCAGGAAGTGGACGATCTTTATTAGCCGATAAGCAGGCAAAGCCGAAGCCTGATTGGGGTTAATTGGGGACAAAGCTGCTAAAAAAACTTCATTTCAG
>NIVC01000016.1:855000-922637 GCA_002269645.1 Macrostomum lignano
CGGGATTAGACCGCACTGCAACTCACTTAGGGTCTCTGCTTCCTCTCTTCTAGAAGCAGTGACAGGTCAGCAAATTCTGCATGCATAGCATTATTTCGGGGGGGGGCACAGTGTAAATAATGGCCGGCTCTCTGGGTCGCATGGCATTAGGAGGAATTAACTATATCTAGGCCCATATAACTTTGCACTATTTGCTAACACAGGTGGCAAGCGACCCATTAGCATTTTCGAGTGGATTGCTAATCTATATATGGCAGTGGTTAAATAACCATCATCTGGTGCGGTGACTCATCTATCTGACGCGTAGATCAGGGGTCGGGCAAACTTTTTTAACGTAAGGGCCTGATATAGAATCTAGCGCATGACTGCGGGAGAGAGAGGAGAGGAGAGAAGAGAGGGGGGATAGGGGAGATAAGGGAAAGAGAGAGAGAGAGAAAGAGAGAAAGAGAGAGAAGGAGAGAGGAGAGTTGGATGAGAGAAGGAGTGGAGAGGAGGGCAAGGGAGAGAGGAGAGGAGGGGAGAGAGGAGAGGAGGGGGGAGAGGAGAGGAGGGGGGAGAGGAGAGGACGGAGGAGAGTAGAGGAGGGTAGAGGAGAGGAGGGGAGAGAGGAGAGGAGGGGGAGAGGAGAGGAGGGGAGAGAGGAGAGGAGGGGGGAGAGGAGAGGAGGGGAGAGAGGAGAGGAGGGGGGAGAGGAGAGGAGGGGAGAGAGGAGAGGACGGGGGAGAGTAGAGGACGGGGGAGAGTAGAGGAGGGTAGAGAGGAGAGGAGGGGAGGGAGGAGAGTGGAGAGGGGAGAAAAAAGAGAAGAGAGCTGAGAAGAGTACAAACCTTGAGCGGGCCGGATTGCTGTTGTGAAGTTTCATGGATAGAGGCTAGGCAGACCGGAGTTTGCCGATCCCTGGCGCAGATGCAAAACACAATAAAAATTTAAAAGCTGTTCAGGAAGACTTTTAAGAAGGTTTGATGATTCTCCAAGATTGCAATATCCCAGTGCACAGTAAGGGCTGGGATATTTTAACCAAGCCCCTACGCACAGGAAGCATTGCGATATGCATATTTCATGAGCTGTATTGAGAGCACAAGGCCTCGCTTTTTTCGAACTTGCTTTGATGCCTTCCTCATCATGCTGCTGTCTCTCGCTCAAGTCTCTGCACCCTGATTTCCTTCCGCGAGCTTATCCAAAGAGATGGCGAGCGATATTCGAGTGAATAAAGGCTTTGAGTAGAGAGCAGCTGACAGAGGGAAATCAGCGGTGAAGTGAAGCGAAGATCTCCAGTGAACTCACCTGTCATATGGTGGTGAATGGGATTTTACTGAAATGACTGCACTGCAATCCATGGGCTGATTGGCTGTAGTATCAAGCTGTAGGCTACAGTAATGAATAAGTTACAGTAAGTTGCAGCAATCAGTGACCAGTTGCAGTAATCAGTGACCAGTTGCAGTAATCAGTGACCAGTTGCAGTAATCAGTGACCAGTTGCAGCAATCAGTGACCAGTTTCTGTAATCAGTGACGAGTTGCAGCAATCAGTGACCAGTTGCAGCAATCAGTGACCAGTTGCAGTAATCAGTGACCAGTTGCAGTAATCAGTGACCAGTTGCAGTAATCAGTGACCAGTTGCAGCAATCAGTGACCAGTTTCTGTAATCAGTGACGAGTTGCAGCAATCAGTGACCAGTTGCAGCAATCAGTGACCAGTTGCAGTAATCAGTGACCAGTTGCAGTAATCAGTGACCAGTTGCAGTAATCAGTGACCAGTTGCAGCAATCAGTGACCAGTTGCAGTAGTCAGTGACCAGTTGCAGTAATAAGTGACCAGTTGCAGTAATCAGTGACCAGTTGCAGTAATCAGTGACCAGTTGCTGTAATCAGTGACCAGTTGCTGTAATCAGTGACCAGTTGCAGCAATCAGGGACCAGTTTCTGTAATCAGTGACGAGTTGCAGCAATCAGTGACCAGTTGCAGCAATCAGTGACCAGTTTCTGTAATCAGTGACCAGTTGCTGTAATCAGTGACGAGTTGCAGCAATCAGTGACCAGTTGCAGCAATCAGTGATCAGTTGCAGTAATCAGTGACCAGTTGCAGTAATCAGTGACCAGTTGCAGTAATCAGTGACCAGTTGCAGCAATCAGTGACCAGTTTCTGTAATCAGTGACGAGTTGCTGTAATCAGTGACCAGTTGCAGTAATCAGTGACCAGTTGCAGCAATCAGTGACCAGTTGCAGCAATCAGTGACCAGTTGCAGCAATCAGTGACCAGTTGCAGTAATCAGTGACCAGTTTCTGTAATCAGTGACCAGTTGCTGTAATCAGTGACGAGTTGCTGTAATCAGTGACCAGTTGCAGTAATCAGTGACCAGTTGCAGCAATCAGTGACCAGTTGCAGCAATCAGTGACCAGTTGCAGCAATCAGTGACCAGTTTCTGTAATCAGTGACGAGTTGCAGCAATCAGTGACCAGTTGCATCAATCAGTGACCAGTTGCAGTAATCAGTGACCAAAAACAGTAATCAGTGACCAGTTGCAGTAATCAGTGACCAGTTGCAGCAATCAGTGACCAGTTGCAGTAGTCAGTGACCAGTTGCAGTAATAAGTGACCAGTTGCAGTAATCAGTGACCAGTTGCAGTAATCAGTTACCAGTTGCTGTAATCAGTGACCAGTTGCTGTAATCAGTGACCAGTTGCAGCAATCAGTGACCAGTTTCTGTAATCAGTGACGAGTTGCAGCAATCAGTGACCAGTTGCAGCAATCAGTGACCAGTTTCTGTAATCAGTGACCAGTTGCTGTAATCAGTGACGAGTTGCAGCAATCAGTGACCAGTTGCTGTAATCAGTGACGAGTTGCAGCAATCAGTGACCAGTTGCAGCAATCAGTGATCAGTTGCAGTAATCAGTGACCAGTTGCAGTAATCAGTGACCAGTTGCAGTAATCAGTGACCAGTTGCAGCAATCAGTGACCAGTTTCTGTAATCAGTGACGAGTTGCTGTAATCAGTGACCAGTTGCAGTAATCAGTGACCAGTTGCAGCAATCAGTGACCAGTTGCAGCAATCAGTGACCAGTTGCAGCAATCAGTGACCAGTTGCAGTAATCAGTGACCAGTTTCTGTAATCAGTGACCAGTTGCTGTAATCAGTGACGAGTTGCTGTAATCAGTGACCAGTTGCAGTAATCAGTGACCAGTTGCAGCAATCAGTGACCAGTTGCAGCAATCAGTGACCAGTTGCAGCAATCAGTGACCAGTTTCTGTAATCAGTGACGAGTTGCAGCAATCAGTGACCAGTTGCATCAATCAGTGACCAGTTGCAGTAATCAGTGACCAAAAACAGTAATCAGTGACCAGTTGCAGTAATCAGTGACCAGTTGCAGCAATCAGTGACCAGTTGCAGTAGTCAGTGACCAGTTGCAGTAATAAGTGACCAGTTGCAGTAATCAGTGACCAGTTGCAGTAATCAGTTACCAGTTGCTGTAATCAGTGACCAGTTGCTGCAAACAGTGACCAGTTGCAGTAATCAGTTACCAGTTGCTGTAATCAGTGACCAGTTGCTGTAATCAGTTACCAGTTGCTGTAATCAGTTACCAGTTGCTGTAATCAGTGACCAGTTGCAGTAATCAGTTACCAGTTGCTGTAATCAGTGACCAGTTGCTGTAATCAGTGACCAGTTGCTGTAATCATTGACCAGTTGCAGTAATCAGTGACGAGTTGCAGCAATCAGGGACCAGTTTCTGTAATCAATGACGAGTTGCAGCAATCAGTGACGAGTTGCAGCAATCAGTGACCAGTTGCATCAATCAGTGACCAGTTGCAGTAATCAGTGACCAGTTGCAGCAATCAGTGACCAGTTGCAGCAATCAGTGACCAGTTTCTGTAATCAGTGACGAGTTGCAGCAATCAGTGACCAGTTGCATCAATCAGTGACCAGTTGCAGTAATCAGTGACCAAAAACAGTAATCAGTGACCAGTTGCAGTAATCAGTGACCAGTTGCAGCAATCAGTGACCAGTTGCAGTAGTCAGTGACCAGTTGCAGTAATAAGTGACCAGTTGCAGTAATCAGTTACCAGTTGCTGTAATCAGTGACCAGTTGCTGTAATCAGTGACCAGTTGCTGTAATCAGTGACCAGTTGCAGTAATCAGTGACCAAAAACAGTAATCAGTGACCAGTTGCAGTAATCAGTGACCAGTTGCAGTAATCAGTGACCAGTTGCAGCAATCAGTTACCAGTTGCTGTAATCAGTGACCAGTTGCAGTAATCAGTGACCAGTTTCTGTAATCAGTGACGAGTTGCAGCAATCAGTGACCAGTTGCATCAATCAGTGACCAGTTGCAGCAATCAGTGACCAAAAACAGTAATCAGTGACCAGTTGCAGTAATCAGTGACCAGTTGCAGTAATCAGTGACCAGTTGCAGCAATCAGTGACCAGTTTCTGTAATCAGTGACGAGTTGCAGCAATCAGTGACCAGTTGCAGCAATCAGTGACCAGTTTCTGTAATCAGTGACCAGTTGCTGTAATCAGTGACGAGTTGCAGCAATCAGTGACCAGTTGCAGCAATCAGTGATCAGTTGCAGTAATCAGTGACCAGTTGCAGTAATCAGTGACCAGTTGCAGTAATCAGTGACCAGTTGCAGCAATCAGTGACCAGTTTCTGTAATCAGTGACGAGTTGCTGTAATCAGTGACCAGTTGCAGTAATCAGTGACCAGTTGCAGCAATCAGTGACCAGTTGCAGCAATCAGTGACCAGTTGCAGCAATCAGTGACCAGTTGCAGTAATCAGTGACCAGTTTCTGTAATCAGTGACCAGTTGCTGTAATCAGTGACGAGTTGCTGTAATCAGTGACCAGTTGCAGTAATCAGTGACCAGTTGCAGCAATCAGTGACCAGTTGCAGCAATCAGTGACCAGTTGCAGCAATCAGTGACCAGTTTCTGTAATCAGTGACGAGTTGCAGCAATCAGTGACCAGTTGCAGTAATCAGTGACCAGTTGCAGTAATCAGTGACCAGTTGCAGTAATCAGTGACCAGTTGCAGCAATCAGTGACCAGTTTCTGTAATCAGTGACGAGTTGCAGCAATCAGTGACCAGTTTGCAGCAATCAGTGACCAGTTTCTGTAATCAGTGACCAGTTGCTGTAATCAGTGACGAGTTGCAGCAATCAGTGACCAGTTGCAGCAATCAGTGATCAGTTGCAGTAATCAGTGACCAGTTGCAGTAATCAGTGACCAGTTGCAGTAATCAGTGACCAGTTGCAGCAATCAGTGACCAGTTTCTGTAATCAGTGACGAGTTGCTGTAATCAGTGACCAGTTGCAGTAATCAGTGACCAGTTGCAGCAATCAGTGACCAGTTGCAGCAATCAGTGACCAGTTGCAGCAATCAGTGACCAGTTGCAGTAATCAGTGACCAGTTTCTGTAATCAGTGACCAGTTGCTGTAATCAGTGACGAGTTGCTGTAATCAGTGACCAGTTGCAGTAATCAGTGACCAGTTGCAGCAATCAGTGACCAGTTGCAGCAATCAGTGACCAGTTGCAGCAATCAGTGACCAGTTTCTGTAATCAGTGACGAGTTGCAGCAATCAGTGACCAGTTGCATCAATCAGTGACCAGTTGCAGTAATCAGTGACCAGTTGCAGTAATCAGTGACCAGTTGCAGTAATCAGTGACCAGTTGCAGCAATCAGTGACCAGTTGCAGTAATCAGTGACCAGTTGCAGTAATCAGTGACCAGTTGCAGTAATCAGTGACCAGTTGCAGTAATCAGTGACCAGTTGCTGTAATCAGTGACCAGTTGCTGTAATCAGTGACCAGTTGCAATCAGTGACAGTTGCATCAGTGACCAGTTTCTGTAATCAGTGACGAGTTGCAGCAATCAGTGACCAGTTGCAGCAATCAGTGACCAGTTTCTGTAATCAGTGACCAGTTGCTGTAATCAGTGACGAGTTGCAGCAATCAGTGACCAGTTGCAGCAATCAGTGACCAGTTGCAGCAATCAGTGACCAGTTGCTGTAATCAGTTACCAGTTGCTGTAATCAGTTACCAGTTGCTGTAATCAGTGACCAGTTGCAGTAATCAGTTACCAGTTGCTGTAATCAGTGACCAGTTGCTGTAATCAGTGACCAGTTGCTGTAATCAGTGACCAGTTGCAGTAATCAGTGACGAGTTGCAGCAATCAGGGACCAGTTTCTGTAATCAATGACGAGTTGCAGCAATCAGTGACGAGTTGCAGCAATCAGTGACCAGTTGCATCAATCAGTGACCAGTTGCAGTAATCAGTGACCAGTTGCAGCAATCAGTGACCAGTTGCAGCAATCAGTGACCAGTTTCTGTAATCAGTGACGAGTTGCAGCAATCAGTGACCAGTTGCATCAATCAGTGACCAGTTGCAGTAATCAGTGACCAAAAACAGTAATCAGTGACCAGTTGCAGTAATCAGTGACCAGTTGCAGCAATCAGTGACCAGTTGCAGTAGTCAGTGACCAGTTGCAGTAATAAGTGACCAGTTGCAGTAATCAGTTACCAGTTGCTGTAATCAGTGACCAGTTGCTGTAATCAGTGACCAGTTGCTGTAATCAGTGACCAGTTGCAGTAATCAGTGACCAAAAACAGTAATCAGTGACCAGTTGCAGTAATCAGTGACCAGTTGCAGCAATCAGTGACCAGTTGCAGCAATCAGTTACCAGTTGCTGTAATCAGTGACCAGTTGCAGTAATCAGTGACCAGTTTCTGTAATCAGTGACGAGTTGCAGCAATCAGTGACCAGTTGCATCAATCAGTGACCAGTTGCAGCAATCAGTGACCAAAAACAGTAATCAGTGACCAGTTGCAGTAATCAGTGACCAGTTGCAGTAATCAGTGACCAGTTGCAGCAATCAGTGACCAGTTTCTGTAATCAGTGACGAGTTGCAGCAATCAGTGACCAGTTGCAGCAATCAGTGACCAGTTGCATCAATCAGTGACCAGTTGCAGTAATCAGTGACCAGTTGCAGCAATCAGTGACGAGTTGCAGCAATCAGTGACCAGTTTCTGTAATCAGTGACCAGTTGCAGCAATCAGTGACGAGTTGCAGCAATCAGTGACCAGTTGCAGCAATCAGTGACCAGTTTCTGTAATCAGTGACGAGTTGCTGTAATCAGTGACCAGTTGCAGTAATCAGTGACCAGTTGCAGCAATCAGTGACCAGTTGCAGCAATCAGTGACCAGTTGCAGCAATCAGTGACCAGTTGCAGTAATCAGTGACCAGTTTCTGTAATCAGTGACCAGTTGCTGTAATCAGTGACGAGTTGCTGTAATCAGTGACCAGTTGCAGTAATCAGTGACCAGTTGCAGCAATCAGTGACCAGTTGCAGCAATCAGTGACCAGTTGCAGCAATCAGTGACCAGTTTCTGTAATCAGTGACGAGTTGCAGCAATCAGTGACCAGTTGCAGTAATCAGTGACCAGTTGCAGTAATCAGTGACCAGTTGCAGTAATCAGTGACCAGTTGCAGCAATCAGTGACCAGTTTCTGTAATCAGTGACGAGTTGCAGCAATCAGTGACCAGTTGCAGCAATCAGTGACCAGTTTCTGTAATCAGTGACCAGTTGCTGTAATCAGTGACGAGTTGCAGCAATCAGTGACCAGTTGCAGCAATCAGTGATCAGTTGCAGTAATCAGTGACCAGTTGCAGTAATCAGTGACCAGTTGCAGTAATCAGTGACCAGTTGCAGCAATCAGTGACCAGTTTCTGTAATCAGTGACGAGTTGCTGTAATCAGTGACCAGTTGCAGTAATCAGTGACCAGTTGCAGCAATCAGTGACCAGTTGCAGCAATCAGTGACCAGTTGCAGCAATCAGTGACCAGTTGCAGTAATCAGTGACCAGTTTCTGTAATCAGTGACCAGTTGCTGTAATCAGTGACGAGTTGCTGTAATCAGTGACCAGTTGCAGTAATCAGTGACCAGTTGCAGCAATCAGTGACCAGTTGCAGCAATCAGTGACCAGTTGCAGCAATCAGTGACCAGTTTCTGTAATCAGTGACGAGTTGCAGCAATCAGTGACCAGTTGCATCAATCAGTGACCAGTTGCAGTAATCAGTGACCAGTTGCAGTAATAAGTGACCAGTTGCAGTAATCAGTGACCAGTTGCAGCAATCAGTGACCAGTTGCAGTAGTCAGTGACCAGTTGCAGTAATAAGTGACCAGTTGCAGTAATCAGTGACCAGTTGCAGTAATCAGTGACCAGTTGCTGTAATCAGTGACCAGTTGCTGTAATCAGTGACCAGTTGCAGCAATCAGGGACCAGTTTCTGTAATCAGTGACGAGTTGCAGCAATCAGTGACCAGTTGCAGCAATCAGTGACCAGTTTCTGTAATCAGTGACCAGTTGCTGTAATCAGTGACGAGTTGCAGCAATCAGTGACCAGTTGCAGCAATCAGTGATCAGTTGCAGTAATCAGTGACCAGTTGCAGTAATCAGTGACCAGTTGCAGTAATCAGTGACCAGTTGCAGCAATCAGTGACCAGTTTCTGTAATCAGTGACGAGTTGCTGTAATCAGTGACCAGTTGCAGTAATCAGTGACCAGTTGCAGCAATCAGTGACCAGTTGCAGCAATCAGTGACCAGTTGCAGCAATCAGTGACCAGTTGCAGTAATCAGTGACCAGTTTCTGTAATCAGTGACCAGTTGCTGTAATCAGTGACGAGTTGCTGTAATCAGTGACCAGTTGCAGTAATCAGTGACCAGTTGCAGCAATCAGTGACCAGTTGCAGCAATCAGTGACCAGTTGCAGCAATCAGTGACCAGTTTCTGTAATCAGTGACGAGTTGCAGCAATCAGTGACCAGTTGCATCAATCAGTGACCAGTTGCAGTAATCAGTGACCAAAAACAGTAATCAGTGACCAGTTGCAGTAATCAGTGACCAGTTGCAGCAATCAGTGACCAGTTGCAGTAGTCAGTGACCAGTTGCAGTAATAAGTGACCAGTTGCAGTAATAAGTGACCAGTTGCAGTAATCAGTTACCAGTTGCTGTAATCAGTGACCAGTTGCTGCAAACAGTGACCAGTTGCAGTAATCAGTTACCAGTTGCTGTAATCAGTGACCAGTTGCTGTAATCAGTTACCAGTTGCTGTAATCAGTTACCAGTTGCTGTAATCAGTGACCAGTTGCAGTAATCAGTTACCAGTTGCTGTAATCAGTGACCAGTTGCTGTAATCAGTGACCAGTTGCTGTAATCAGTGACCAGTTGCAGTAATCAGTGACGAGTTGCAGCAATCAGGGACCAGTTTCTGTAATCAATGACGAGTTGCAGCAATCAGTGACGAGTTGCAGCAATCAGTGACCAGTTGCATCAATCAGTGACCAGTTGCAGTAATCAGTGACCAGTTGCAGCAATCAGTGACCAGTTGCAGCAATCAGTGACCAGTTTCTGTAATCAGTGACGAGTTGCAGCAATCAGTGACCAGTTGCATCAATCAGTGACCAGTTGCAGTAATCAGTGACCAAAAACAGTAATCAGTGACCAGTTGCAGTAATCAGTGACCAGTTGCAGCAATCAGTGACCAGTTGCAGTAGTCAGTGACCAGTTGCAGTAATAAGTGACCCGTTGCAGTAATCAGTTACCAGTTGCTGTAATCAGTGACCAGTTGCTGTAATCAGTGACCAGTTGCTGTAATCAGTGACCAGTTGCAGTAATCAGTGACCAAAAACAGTAATCAGTGACCAGTTGCAGTAATCAGTGACCAGTTGCAGCAATCAGTGACCAGTTGCAGCAATCAGTTACCAGTTGCTGTAATCAGTGACCAGTTGCAGTAATCAGTGACCAGTTTCTGTAATCAGTGACGAGTTGCAGCAATCAGTGACCAGTTGCATCAATCAGTGACCAGTTGCAGCAATCAGTGACCAAAAACAGTAATCAGTGACCAGTTGCAGTAATCAGTGACCAGTTGCAGCAATCAGTGACCAGTTGCAGTAGTCAGTGACCAGTTGCAGTAATAAGTGACCAGTTGCAGTAATCAGTGACCAGTTGCAGTAATCAGTTACCAGTTGCTGTAATCAGTGACCAGTTGCTGTAATCAGTGACCAGTTGCAGTAATCAGTTACCAGTTGCTGTAATCAGTGACCAGTTGCTGTAATCAGTGACCAGTTGCTGTAATCAGTGACCAGTTGCTGTAATCAGTGACCAAAAACAGTAATCAGTGACCAGTTGCAGTAATCAGTGACCAGTTGCTGTAATCAGTGACCAGTTGCAGTAATCAGTGACCAAAAACAGTAATCAGTGACCAGTTGCAGTAATCAGTGACCAGTTGCAGCAATCAGTGACCAGTTGCAGTAATCAGTGACCGGTTGCAGCAATCAGTGACCAGTTGCAGTAGTCAGTGACCAGTTGCAGTAGTCAGTGACCAGTTGCAGTAGTCAGTGACCAGTTGCAGTAATCAGTGACCAGTTGCAGCAATCAGTTACCAGTTGCTGTAATCAGTGACCAGTTGCAGTAATCAGTGACGAGTTGCTGTAATCAGTGACCAGTTGCAGTAATCAGTGACCAGTTGCTGTAATCAGTGACCAGTTGCAGTAATCAGTGACGAGTTGCAGCAATCAGGGACCAGTTTCTGTAATCAGTGACGAGTTGCAGCAATCAGTGACCAGTTTCTGTAATCAGTGACCAGTTGCTGTAATCAGTGACGAGTTGCTGTAATCAGTGACCAGTTGCAGTAATCAGTGACCAGTTGTAATCAGTGACAGTTGCAGCAATCAGTGACCAGTTGCAGCAATCAGTGACCAGTTTCTGTAATCAGTGACGAGTTGCAGCAATCAGTGACCAGTTGCATCAATCAGTGACCAGTTGCAGTAATCAGTGACCAGTTGCAGCAATCAGTGACGAGTTGCAGCAATCAGTGACCAGTTTCTGTAATCAGTGACCAGTTGCAGCAATCAGTGACGAGTTGCAGCAATCAGTGACCAGTTGCAGTAATCAGTGACCAGTTGCAGTAATCAGTGACCAGTTGCAGCAATCAGTGACCAGTTGCAGTAATCAGTGACCAGTTTCTGTAATCAGTGACCAGTTGCAGCAATCAGTGACCAGTTGCAGCAATCAGTGACCAGTTTCTGTAATCAGTGACCAGTTGCTGTAATCAGTGACGAGTTGCTGTAATCAGTGACCAGTTGCAGTAATCAGTGACCAGTTGCAGCAATCAGTGACCAGTTGCAGCAATCAGTGACCAGTTTCTTTCTGTAATCAGTGACGAGTTGCAGCAATCAGTGACCAGTTGCATCAATCAGTGACCAGTTGCAGTAATCAGTGACCAGTTGCAGCAATCAGTGACCAGTTGCAGCAATCAGGGACCAGTTTCTGTAATCAATGACGAGTTGCAGCAATCAGTGACGAGTTGCAGCAATCAGTGACCAGTTGCATCAATCAGTGACCAGTTGCAGTAATCAGTGACCAGTTGCAGCAATCAGTGACCAGTTGCAGCAATCAGTGACCAGTTTCTGCAATCAGTGACGAGTTGCAGCAATCAGTGACCAGTTGCATCAATCAGTGACCAGTTGCAGTAATCAGTGACCAAAAACAGTAATCAGTGACCAGTTGCAGTAATCAGTGACCAGTTGCAGCAATCAGTGACCAGTTGCAGTAATCAGTGACCAGTTGCAGTAATAGTGACCAGTTGCAGTAATCAGTGACCAGTTGCAGTAATCAGTGACCAGTTGCTGTAATCAGTGACCAGTTGCAGCAATCAGTGACCAGTTGCTGTAATCAGTGACCAGTTGCTGTAATCAGTGACCAGTTGCTGTAATCAGTGACCAGTTGCTGTAATCAGTGACCAGTTGCTGTAATCAGTGACCAGTTGCAGTAATCAGTGACCAGTTGCAGTAATCAGTGACCAGTTGCTGTAATCAGTGACCAGTTGCAGTAATCAGTGACCAGTTGCAAATCAGTGACCAGTTGCAGTAATCAGTGACCAGTTGCAGCAATCAGTGACCAGTTGCAGCAATCAGTGACCAGTTGCTGTAATCAGTGACCAGTTGCAGTAATCAGTGACGAGTTGCAGCAATCAGTGACCAGTTGCAGTAATCAGTGACCAGTTGCAGCAATCAGTGACCAGTTGCAGCAATCAGTGACCAGTTTCTGTAATCAGTGACCAGTTGCAGCAATCAGTGACGAGTTGCTGTAATCAGTGACCAGTTGCAGTAATCAGTGACCAGTTGCAGCAATCAGTGACCAGTTGCTGTAATCAGTGACCAGTTGCAGTAATCAGTGACGAGTTGCAGCAATCAGGGACCAGTTTCTGTAATCAGTGACGAGTTGCAGCAATCAGTGACCAGTTGCAGCAATCAGTGACCAGTTTCTGTAATCAGTGACCAGTTGCTGTAATCAGTGACGAGTTGCTGTAATCAGTGACCAGTTGCAGTAATCAGTGACCAGTTGCAGCAATCAGTGACCAGTTGCAGCAATCAGTGACCAGTTTCTGTAATCAGTGACGAGTTGCAGCAATCAGTGACCAGTTGCATCAATCAGTGACCAGTTGCAGTAATCAGTGACCAGTTGCAGCAATCAGTGACGAGTTGCAGCAATCAGTGACCAGTTTCAGTCAGTGACCAGTTTCTGTAATCAGTGACGAGTTGCAGCAATCAGTGACCAGTTGCAGCAATCAGTGACCAGTTGCAGTAATCAGTGACCAGTTGCAGTAATCAGTGACCAGTTGCAGCAATCAGTGACCAGTTTCTGTAATCAGTGACGAGTTGCAGCAATCAGTGACCAGTTGCAGCAATCAGTGACCAGTTTCTGTAATCAGTGACCAGTTGCTGTAATCAGTGACGAGTTGCTGTAATCAGTGACCAGTTGCAGTAATCAGTGACCAGTTGCAGCAATCAGTGACCAGTTGCAGCAATCAGTGACCAGTTTCTGTAATCAGTGACGAGTTGCAGCAATCAGTGACCAGTTGCAGCAATCAGTGACCAGTTGCAGTAATCAGTGACCAGTTGCAGTAATCAGTGACCAGTTGCAGCAATCAGTGACCAGTTGCAGCAATCAGTGACCAGTTTCTGTAATCAGTGACGAGTTGCAGCAATCAGTGACCAGTTGCATCAATCAGTGACCAGTTGCAGTAATCAGTGACCAGTTGCAGTAATCAGTGACCAGTTGCAGCAATCAGTGACCAGTTGCAGCAATCAGTGACCAGTTGCAGTAATCAGTGACCAGTTGCATCAATCAGTGACCAGTTGCAGTAATCAGTGACCAGTTGCAGTAATCAGTGACCAGTTGCAGTAATCAGTGACCAGTTGCAGCAATCAGTGACCAGTTGCAGCAATCAGTGACCAGTTGCAGTAATCAGTGACCAGTTGCAGTAATCAGTGACCAGTTGCAGTAATCAGTTACCAGTTGCTGTAATCAGTGACCAGTTGCAGTAATCAGTGACCAGTTGCAGCAATCAGTGACCAGTTGCAGCAATCAGTGACCAGTTTCTGTAATCAGTGACCAGTTGCAGCAATCAGTGACCAGTTGCAGCAATCAGTGACCAGTTGCAGTAATCAGTGACCAGTTGCAGTAATCAGTGACCAGTTGCAGCAATCAGTGACCAGTTGCAGTAATCAGTTACCAGTTGCTGTAATCAGTGACGAGTTGCAGCAATCAGTGACCAGTTGCAGTAATCAGTGACCAGTTGCAGTAATCAGTGACCAGTTGCAGCAGTAATCAGTGACCAGTTGCAGTAATCAGTGACCAGTTGCTGTAATCAGTGACCAGTTGCAGTAATCAGTGACCAGTTGCAGTAATCAGTGACCAGTTGCAGTAATCAGTGACCAGTTGCAGTAATCAGTGACCAGTTGCAGTAATCAGTGACCAGTTGCAGCAATCAGTGACCAGTTGCAGTAATCAGTGACCAGTTGCAGTGTAATCAGTGACCAGTTGCAGTAATCAGTGACCAGTTGCTGTAATCAGTGACCAGTTGCTGTAATCAGTGACCAGTTGCAGTAATCAGTTACCAGTTGCTGTAATCAGTGACCAGTTGCAGTAATCAGTGACCAGTTGCTGTAATCAGTGACCAGTTGCAGTAATCAGTGACCAAAAACAGTAATCAGTGACCAGTTGCAGTAATCAGTGACCAGTTGCAGCAATCAGTGACCAGTTGCAGTAATCAGTGACCGGTTGCAGCAATCAGTGACCAGTTGCAGTAATCAGTGACCAGTTGCAGTAATCAGTGACCAGTTGCAGTAATCAGTGACCAGTTGCAGCAATCAGTGACCAGTTGCAGTAATCAGTGACCAGTTGCAGTAATCAGTGACCAGTTGCAGTAATCAGTGACCAGTTGCAGCAATCAGTGACCAGTTGCTGTAATCAGTGACCAGTTGCAGTAATCAGTGACCAGTTGCAGCAATCAGGGACCAGTTGCTGTAATCAGTGACCATTTGTAGCAATCAGAGACCAGTTGCAGTAATCAGTGACCAGTTGCAGCAATCAGTGACCAGTTGCAGTAATCAGTGACCAGTTGCAGTAATCAGTGACCAGTTGCAGCAATCAGTGACCAGTTGCAGCAATCAGTGACCAGTTGCAGCAATCAGTGACCAGTTGCAGTAATCAGTGACCAGTTGCAGTAATCAGTGACCAGTTGCAGCAATCAGTGACCAGTTGCTGTAATCAGTGACCAGTTGCAAATCAGTGACCAGTTGCAGTAATCAGTGACTAGTTGCTGTAATCAGTGACCAGTTGCAGCAGCAAGTGACCAGTTGCAGCAAGTGACCAGTTGCTGTAATCAGTGACTAGTTACTGTAATCAGTGACCAGTTGCAGCAGTCAGTGACCAGTTGAAGTAATCAGTGACCAGTTGCAGTAATCAGTGACCAGTTGCTGTAATCAGTGACCAGTTGCAGTAATCAGTTACCAGTTGCTGTAATCAGTGACCAGTTGCAGTAATCAGTGACCAGTTGCAACAGCAAGTGACCAGTTGCAGTAATCAGTGACTAGTTGCTGTAATCAGTGACCAGTTGCAGCAGCAAGTGACCAGTTGCAGCAAGTGACCAGTTGCTGTAATCAGTGACTAGTTACTGTAATCAGTGACCAGTTGCAGCAATCAGTGACCAGTTGAAGTAATCAGTGACCAGTTGCAGTAATAAGTGACCATTTGCAGTAATCAGTGACCAGTTGCAGTAATAAGTGACCAGTTGCAGTAATCAGTGACCAGTTGCAGTATTCAGTGACCAGTTGCAGTAATCAGTGACCAGTTGCAGTACTGTGCAGCAACGAATCTCACCACCGTCCCTCCTCCCAGTGCCGCCGACTCGAGCAATCCTGGGCACTTTGTCGAGCCCATCATCTCCAGCTGCCGAGCGCACCGTGGCCGAAGGCTCCCAGCTGGGCCTGACCTGCCGGTGCCCTGGCGGCAACCCGCCCGCCCGAATTGACTGGCTGCGACTTCGTCGAGGCGTCGACAGCGCCGAGTCGACGCTGCCAGACGACGCGGCAAACTGGTCGGCGCCGACGACTAAGCTGGGCGCTTCGAGATCCGACTTGCTGATGGCGGCGTCGAAGGAGTTGAATGGCGCCCAGCTTGCGTGCCGCTGCCTGCACCAGCTTGCAAATATCACCAGCGCTCCGTGTCTCTCACCGTTCTCTGTGAGCTTTCTTTTGTTTGCGTCAATCCCAGTTTTAGTGCCACTGTGCTCTCGCCTACTTGAAGTAGAGAGTTAAAAATTAAAATAGTCAATGAAACATTTCCGCCTGATCCTCTTCAGTTAGTTAGTTAGTTAGTTAGTTAGTTAGTTAGTTAGTTAGTTAGTTAGTTAGTTAGTTAGTTAGTTAGTTAGTTAGTTAGTTAGTTAGTTAGTTAGTTAGTTAGTTAGTTAGTTAGTTAGTTAGTTAGTTAGTTAGTTAGTTAGTTAGTTAGTTAGTTAGTTAGTTAGTTAGTTAGTTAGTTAGTTAGTTAGTTAGTCAGTCAGTCAGTCAGTTAGTTAGTTAGTTAGTTAGTTAGTTAGTTAGTTAGTTAGTTAGTTAGTTAGTTAGTTAGTTAGTTAGTTAGTTAGTTAGTTAGTTAGTTAGTTAGTTAGTTAGTTAGTTAGTTAGTTAGTTAGTTAGTTAGTTAGTTAGTTAGTTAGTTAGTTAGTTAGTTAGTCAGTCAGTTAGTTAGTTAGTTAGTTAGTTAGTTAGTTAGTTAGTTAGTTAGTTAGTCAGTTAGTTAGTTAGTTAGTTAGTTAGTTAGTTAGTTAGTTAGTTAGTTAGTTAGTTAGTTAGTTAGTTAGTTAGTTAGTTAGTTAGTTAGTTAGTTAGTTAGTTAGTTACTTAGTTAGTTAGTTAGTTAGTTAGTTAGTTAGTTAGTTAGTTAGTTAGTTAGTTAGTTAGTTAGTTAGTTAGTTAGTTAGTTAGTTAGTTAGTTAGTTAGTTAGTTAGTTAGTTAGTTAGTTAGTTAGTTAGTTAGTTAGTTAGTTAGTTAGTTAGTTAGTTAGTTAGTTAGTTAGTTAGTTAGTTAGTTAGTTAGTTAGTTAGTCAGTCAGTCAGTAAGTCTATCAAATTTCAGACGGCCCGAACGTGACGCCAGTATCCTCCCAGAAGGTGCTGCTTGGCGACAGGGTGGAGTTCAACTGCACAGCCGAAGCAAACCCGACGGCTCGGGTGTACATTGTTCGGGGAAATTCCACGGTGTCGGGTGAGTTTAGTCCCGTGATGCCCAGTTGAACAATCTAAACTTCATTAGAACGACATGTTTCGCCTAACTTTAGGCATCATCGGGCAGATTGGAATTTATTTAATTTAAGTCAAAACGTAGAGTATAAATACATTTCAGTGGCAGATAGTCAGTGATGCACAAGATTGTAATAACAAAACACGGGGGGAGTCAACAGATCAAAACCGAGACAGACAGAGAGAGAGAGAGAGAGAGAGAGAAAAGAGAGAGAGAGAGAGAGAGAGCCGGGTAGTGAGTGTACGTTTAGAACACTCTCAGGAGAGCACCGGCCCCGGAATAACCCAACTGTTTATTTAAAGTTGGTTGCCAGTTTTTAATGTACATAGCTTCAATAATCTTAAGGCGATGATCGATATTGCAACTGTGTATGATAGTAAACCTATCCTTTTGTTCACTGTTGGCGCATTCACTACAGGCCATAAGATGGTCTTGCACTGCTGATGGCTTTACTAGGGGCAGAGAACACTGGTTAAAGCCATCAGCAGTGCAAGACCATCTTATGGCCTGTAGTGAATGCGCCAACAGTGAACAAAAGGATAGGTTTACTATCATACACAGTTGCAATATCGATCATCGCCTTAAGATTATTGAAGCTATGTACATTAAAAACTGGCAACCAACTTTAAATAAACAGTTGGGTTATTCCGGGGCCGGTGCTCTCCTGAGAGTGTTCTAAACGTACACTCACTACCCGGCTCTCTCTCTCTCTCTCTTTTCTCTCTCTCTCTCTCTCTCTCTCTCTCTCTCTCTCTCTTTCTCTGTCTGTCTCGGTTTTGATCTGTTGACTCCCCCCGTGTTTTGTTATTACAATCTTGTGCATCACTGACTATCTGCCACTGAAATGTATTTATACTCTACGTTTTGACTTAAATTAAATAAATTCCAATCTGCCCGATGATGCCTAAAGTTAGGCGAAACATGTCGTTCTAATGAAAATGCTCGCAATCTCCTTTCTTTTACTTCTCATTATCAAGCGTGCTGTTCTACCACAATCTAAACTTCGTTTCCGATGTTTCGCCATTCGCCACCTTCCATTCCGCATCCGTTCCAGCTGTCGCCCCGCGTTCTGTCAGCCACGCCATCGCCTCGGCATCGAAGAGCGACAGCGGCAGCTACGCCTGCGTGGCGGAAACCAGCCTGCTTGGCGGCGAGCTGCGCAGGGCGCGACAGCCGTTCTACCTGGATGTCCTCTACCCGCCCGAGCTGTCAATCAGACTGTTGCCTGGCGAGTCTGCGGAGTCAACAGCGACTCCGATTTCAGTGGCCTCGGCGGCGGAAGGCAGCCGGCTGGCGATCGACTGCTCGGTGTCGGCGAATCCGCCGCCGACTTCGGTGCAGTGGCGGCTGAGCGGCTCCACTGACGGCAACTCGTCCAGCGGCCGGGTGCTGCTGCTGGAGCCGGTGGCGCGGGCCCACGCCGGGCTGTGGGTCTGCGAGGCCCGCAGCTCAGCTGCCACCACAGCTGGGGCTGGCGGGGATGCTGGACAGCCGATGAGGCGGGAGTTCTCTGCTCGGGTGAGAATTAAAGCTGCGTCTGCGTGTGTCTGTGTCTGAGTCTGTGTCTGTGTCTGTCTCTCTGTGTCTGTGTCTGTGTCTGTGTCTCTCTGTGTCTGTGTCTGTGTCTCTCTGTGTCTGTGTCTGTGTCTGAGTCTGTGTCTGCGTCTATGTCTGTGTCTGTGTCTGTGTCTGTGTCTCTCTGTGTCTGTGTCTGTGTCTGAGTCTGTGTCTGCGTCTATGTCTGTGTCTGTGTCTGTGTCTGTGTCTCTCTGTGTCTGTGTCTGTGTCTGTGCCTGTCTCTCTGTGTCTGTGTCTCTCTGTGTCTGTGTCTGTGTCTGAGTCTGCGTCTGTGTCTGTGTCTGTGTCTGTGTCTCTCTGTGTCTGTGTCTGCGTCTCTCTGTGTCTGTGTCTGTGTCTGTCTCTCTATGTCTGTGTCTGTGTCTCTCTGAGTCTGTGTCTGTGTCTCTCTGTGTCTGTGTCTGCGTCTCTCTGTGTCTGTGTCTGCGTCTCTCTGTGTCTGTGTCTGTGTCTGTCTCTGTGTCTCTCTGTGTCTGTGTCTCTCTGTGTCTGTGTCTGCGTCTGTGTCTGTGTCTGTGTCTTTGTCTGTGTCTGTGTCTGTGTCTCTCTGTGTCTGTGTCTATCTGTGTCTGTGTCTGTGTCTGAGTCTGACTGTCTGATTCTATTCTATCTCCTCTACCATAAAGGACATTCCCCACCCGCCGCAGGCCTCAGTGGACATCATAGTTGAGTACCCGCCTGGGCCGCCAGAGATCCGGGCCACCGCCGGCAGCCCCGTCCTGGCCGGGCACCCGGCCTCGCTGGTTTGCCAACCCAGCGCCACGGACCCTGGCGTCCCGGTGCCTGAGTTCCTCTGGTCCCGCTACTCAGGCGACAGCAGCGCCCCGGTGCCCCTGGCCCGGTCGCCGATTCTGCAGTTCAGCCCGGCCAGACTGTCCGACAGTGGCCGGTACTATTGCACACCGGAGAACAGCGTCGGTAGAGGCCCGGCGTCTTCCGTTGCGCTGGAGGTTGTGCAGTCGCCGACCTGGTTGACTACGTCGGCGTGGCCGACGGTGCTGACTGTCAACGCCTCCAGCGGCGGCGGCGGCGGCGGCGGCGGGCTGCTGCGCCTGGACTGCTCAACTCTGGCAAAGCCGGAGGCGCTGACCCGGTGGTTCAAGAACGGAGTAGAGATTCGCCAGGCGGATGCGGCGGCAACAACTGCGATCGAGGAGGGCTATGATCCGGCCAGGTTAGCGTTGGAGCTATTAACGGTTGCTGAGTTAGTCTAGCTGAAAATATAGGTCACTCATGTCTAGGTCACTCATGTCTAGGTCACTCATGTCTAGGTCACTCATGTCTAGGTCACTCATGTCTAGGTCACTCATGTCTAGGTCACTCATGTCTAGGTCACTCATGTCTAGGTCACTCATGTCTAGGTCACTCATGTCTAGGTCACTCATGTCTAGGTCACTCATGTCTAGGTCACTCATGTCTAGGTCACTCATGTCTAGGTCACTCGGATAAGTAAGGCACTCGGATAAATAAGGTCACTCAGATAAATAAGGTCACTCAGATAAATAAGGTCACTCAGATAAATAAGGTCACTCGGATATATAGTAGTATAGAAGTATGCAATTTAATTTGATCTCAAACTTCTTTATAGCTAAATAGCTGCTCGTATCATTGTCTTTTCTCTCTAGGAAAAGCCGCGTGCCTTACTGTGTGATCAAGAGGAAAAACATTTCTTAGAATGATAGGACAAAAGCAGGACTTAAAGCCATTGACTGTTTCGTCTTGTCCCATTCGCAGGCACATCAGCACGGGAGCGTTGAGATTTCACCGACTCGGTCCCGAGGATAGCGGCGAGTACATTTGCACTGCTCAGAACGGATTTGGCAAGATTGAGCGCTCGCTGCGGCTCACGATAGAGTGTGAGTTCTGAGCTGATCAAGTGGGGTGTTTAGGAGGCACAGGTGTACATAGGTGAGGGGGTAAGGGGGACAGGTGACTGGGTGTACATAGGTGAGGAGGTAAGGGGGACATGTGACTGGGTGTACATAGGTGAGGGGTAAGGGGGACAGGTGACTGGGTGTACATAGATGAGGGGGTAAGGGGGACAGGTGACTAGGTGTACATAGATAAGGGGGTAAGGGGGGACAGGTGACTGGGTGTACATAGGTGAGGGGGTAAGGGGGACAGGTGACTGGGTGTACATAGATGAGGGGGTAAGGGGGACAGGTGACTGGGTGTACATAGGTGAGGGGTAAGGGGGACAGGTGACTGGGTGTACATAGATGAGGGGGTAAGGGGGACAGGTGACTGGGTGTACATAGGTGAGGGGGTAAGGGGGACAGGTGACTAGGTGTACATAGATAAGGGGGTAAGGGGGGACAGGTGACTGGGTGTACATAGGTGAGGGGGTAAGGGGGACAGGTGACTGGGTGTACATAGGTGAGGGGGTAAGGGGGACAGGTGACTGGGTGTACATAGGTGAGGGGGTAAGGGGGACAGGTGACTGGGTGTACATAGGTGAGGGGGTAAGGGGGACAGGTGACTGGGTGTACATAGGTGAGGTGGTAAGGGTGTTTAGGGAAGAGTGCGTGGTTTTAACGTTGGTGACGGGTGGGTTGGGTGTTTTGCTGCTCAGGTGTAATTCCCCAATTATCTACCTATCCAATTCTCAGTTGCACCCGAGATTCTGACCGATACAGCCAAGACGGCACTCCAGCCAGCCGTTTCCGCGTCCTCCAGCGTGTCGCTGGAGTGCCTGGTGGACGCGCAGCCGGAGCCGACAGTCACCTGGGAGCTGCTCGCAGGCACAGGCGGCGCCGACAGGCAGCAGTTGGTTGGCAATCTGACACCGGAGTCGCCACCGTCGTTTCGCTACCGGGCAACCCTGCCGGGGGTGAAGCGGACGGGCCGGTACGCCTGCCGGGCGCGAAACCGGCTGGGCGAGTCGAGTCACGTGATCCAGGTAAGAGAGAGAGAAATTCGCGAGGTATTCTTTTCGAATCAGCTTGATTGAGTGCTTTACTAAGGCTGGCCATGCGTTTTGAGGTCTTGGCTTGATTCAGAAATATCCGTAACGTGATTCAGGCTTGGATATTATATGATTCAGATTGAAAAGCTACGTGATTCAGATTGAAAAGCTACGTGATTCAGATTAAAAAGCTACTTGATTCCGATTGAAGAGCCACGTGATTTAGATTGAAGAGTCATGTGATTCAGATTGAAGAGTCATGTGATTCAGATTGAAGAGTCATGTGATTCAGATTGAAGAGTCATGTGATTCAGATTGAAGAGTCATGTGATTCAGATTGAAGAGTCATGTGATTCAGATTGAAGAGTCATGTGATTCAGATTGAAGAGTCATGTGATTCAGATTGAAGAGTCATGTGATTCAGATTGAAGAGTCATGTGATTCAGATTGACGAGTCATGTGATTCAGATTGAAGAGTCATGTGATTCAGATTGACGAGTCACGTGATTCAGATTGAAGAGTCATGTGATTCAGATTGAAGAGTCACGTGATTCAGATTGAAGACTCACAATCACATGGTTCTCTGTGAGTCTTTGTGAGTCTCTGTGAGTCTCTGTGAGTCTCTGTGAGTCTGTGTGAGTCTCTGTGAGTCTGTGTGAGTCTCTGTAAGTTTGTGTGAGACTCTGTGAGTCTGTGTGAGTCTCTGTGAGTCTGTATGAGTCTCTGTGAGTCTCTGTGAGTCTCTGTGAGTCTGTGTGAGTCTGTGTGGGTTGAAAAGTCACGTGATTCAGGTGAAAGAGTCAGATGATTCCATCTTAAGAGTCAGTTTATTTAGGTCAAAGTCACATTGTCAAGGTAAACTGGCGAATAAGCGGAGTAATCTCTAATTATAACGTGATTTGAGTCACGTGGTTCGAAAATATTTGTCTCTTAATTTACCATACAGGTCATGCCATTTCAAGTTAAACAAGCACTCAAAAATATGTCACATGATTTGAGAGCCAATCAATGCTTTCTCTGCCGCAGGTGGTAAACCCTGGGCCGCCGGAGCCGCCGACCAACCTGACGGTCGAGTCCACCGGCTGGGATCACGTCCTCCTCACCTGGCGGCCGGGCTTCGACGGCGGCCTCCCGGCTAACTATTCGGTGGTTTTCGCCTCGACCTCGGATGTTGCCAGCCGGTTTGGCATCGCCTCGACGTCGCACACCGGACGATTTTTGCTGGCCAGTTCGTCGACGATGTCGGCGCTGAAGTCACCAGAGTCGGCGCTGTCCGTCAACGTGACGGGGCTGCTGCCGGGGACCGCCTACGCCTTCTCGGTGCTGGCCGTCAACTCTCTCGGCGGCAGCGGCGGCCAGCCCACGGCCGGCTCGACTGTCAACGCCACCACCCGGGAGCTGCAGCTGCCGGGCGTCGGCGGCGTCAGGGCCGACACCGGCGCTTCGACGCTGCGTTTCGACGCGCCGCCCGATGGGCTCTGCGTTCGGGTGGAGGTGGGAATGAACTCGACTGCGGCTTGCCTACTGACAGTAGTCTGCTTTGGCTGTTGCAGATTTTTTGCAGCACATGTAGATAGAGAGACGCGGGACCCTCTGCTGAAAGGATGGATGGCCAGGGGGCTAGGGGTGTCATTTTAAGTGTCAGGGGTGTCATTTTGGGTGTCAGAATGTCATTTTGGGTGTCAGAATGTCATTTTGAGTGCCAGGGGCGTCATTTTGGGTGTCAGGGGCCTCATTTTGGGTGTCAGGGGTGCCATTTTGGGTGTCAGGGGTGCCATTTTGGGTGTCAGAGTGTCATTTTGGGTGTCAGGGGTGCCATTTTGGGTGTCAGGGGTGCCATTTTGGGTGTCAGGGGTGCCATTTTGGGTGTCAGGGGTGCCATTTTGGGTGTCAGGGGTGTCATTTTGGGTGTCAGGGTGCCATTTTGGGTGTCAGGGGTGTCATTTTGGGTGTCAAGTGGTGTCATTTTTGGTGTCATGGGGCGTCATTCTGGAGTTTCAGTAGGGTCAGGAGAAGGATAAAGTAACGAATAGGAAGAATCCATGCTTAAAGAAGTTCTCCATGTACTTTACTGAATTCTAGTCTTTTCAAAGCAGATTTGCCGTACAAACGAAACTTTCAGGTCTCAGCAGACGGCGGCACCGGGTGGAGTCCCTACCGCAGCTGCGAGCTTCAGAACCGCCTAACCGGAATCAGCTTCGTTAATTCTTATCGACTGTCCGCCTGCCTGTTGGCCAGGCCGAATATCTGCGGTCCGCCGGTGGCTACTAGAAGTAGTGAGTAGAAAATTTGCTTTGATGTTTTTGTTCGAATTTGTTAGTCTTGCTTGCATGTTTTACAGAGCTGAGAGTATTTGTTGGTACATGTATTGGAAAAAAGGAAAGTTGAAAATGAAATTGGTCTGCTAAAAATTATTTGAGAGATGCCACTTTTCTCTGAGTCTCTGTGAGTCTGTGTGAGACCCTGTGAGTCTGTGTGAGACCCTGTGAGTCTGTGTGAGTCTGTGTGAGACCCTGTGAGTCTGTGTGAGTCTGTGTGAGACCCTGTGAGTCTGTGTGAGACCCTGTGAGTCTGTGTGAGACCCTGTGAGTCTCTGTGAGTCTGTGTGAGACCCTGTGAGTCTGTGTGAGACCCTGTGAGTCTGTGTGAGACCCTGTGAGTCTGTGTGAGACCCTGTGAGTCTGTGTGAGACCCTGTGAGTCTCTGTGAGTCTGTGTGAGACCCTGTGAGTCTCTGTGAGTCTGTGTGAGACCCTGTGAGTCTGTGTGAGACCCTGTGAGTCTGTGTGAGACCCTGTGAGTCTGTGTGAGACCCTGTGAGTCTGTGTAAGTCTCTGTGAGTCTGCGTGTGTCTCTGTGAGTCTCTGAGAGTCTGTGTGAGTCTGTGTGAGTCTCTGTGAGTCTTTGTGAGTCTGTGTGAGTCTGTGTGAGTCTATCAGTCTCGGTAAGCTGATGAGAATTCTGTGAACATCACATGACTAAAGCATCACACCGGTAAAGTAGCAAACGCCATAATCAGCTGTCACAAGCACAAAAAATCGATAAATCGATAACAGGCTCTTTCTTATCAGCAGCCGTGAAGCAGGCATTAAGTTTCAGACTGCCCAAGTTCCCCAGTCTTCATCCCCTGTTCAAACAGGACGGGCGTTTAGTCATCATCGATGATTTCCCAGCCCTCGTGTCAGCTTTAATCATCTGCTTGTTGGGGGTCTTACAAGTTAGCAGTCCATGGACTACTGACAATGGTGAAATACCTGGGATTAGAAACGAACTGAAAAGACATTCTTTAGAGTCTGACAGTCCAAGTTCTATATTTCTATATTCTCTAATTAGTAGTCCATAGTAGTGGACCCACTTGACTTCACCAAACGACCTTTCATACTGCGACTCTTTGTTCCTTAATTACGCTAGGCCCGTACGAGTATATATATAATTACACTCGCATTTTCCGGTTCATTCGATCCCATTTCCTCCCAGTGTGGATACGCAAGGAGGTGGGGTGGGGGCGCATCCTGGCTGGCTTAGCATTTAACCAATAAATCTAAAATTCCAGCCAATTAAATTAATCCGCTCGAGCGATTTGCAGTTCTCTTTTGCTGGCTTGATTTGAGACGGTCGGTCAAAGCGATGCATTTTAAGCCGGATCTGTGCTCTTTGCGTGAATTCCTGGAAAGCGTGAAGAATTCCTCAGTGGGGGCGCCAGACTGGGAATGAGGGCGCCCAACTAGGAATGGGGGGGCGCCAAACTGGGAATGGGGGGCGCCAAACTGGGAATTAGGGGGCGCCAAACTAGGAATTGGAGATGGCGCTAAACTGGGAATTGGGGGGAAGCGCAAACTAGTTATTGAGGGGGGGGGGAAGCGCAAACTAGTTATTGAGGGGGGGAGCGCAAACTAGTTATTGAGGGGGGGGGGAGCGCAAACTAGTTATTGAGGGGGGGGAGCGCAAACTAGTTATTGAGGGGGGGAGCGCAAACTAGTTATTGAGGGGGGGGGGAGCGCAAACTAGTTATTGAGGGGGGGAAGCGCAAACTAGTTGTTGAGGGGGGAAGCGCAAACTAGTTATTGAGGGGGGAAGCGCAAACTAGTTATTGAGGGGGGGGAAGCGCAAACTAGTTATTGAGGGGGGAAGCGCAAACTAGTTATTGAGGGGGGAAGCGCAAACTAGTTATTGAGGGGGGGGGGGAAGCGCAAACTAGTTATTGAGGGGGGAGCGCAAACTAGTTATTGAGGGGGGGGGGCGCCAAAGTTGCAATGGGGGA
Organism: Macrostomum lignano; assembly: GCA_002269645.1. Taxonomy (NCBI): domain Eukaryota; kingdom Metazoa; phylum Platyhelminthes; family Macrostomidae; genus Macrostomum; species Macrostomum lignano. The sequence goes on from NIVC01000016.1 coordinate 880,377, forward strand.
AAACACGGATCACATTAAAAAATGACTCTGACTGCATTGGGATCAGTGGGATTTTCGAGGCTGATGACAAGTCATCTAAAGCGTGACAACGGCCTTCTAAAAAATCTCTTTCTTTCAAATCAATCAATAAAAATCCGTTCCAGTTCTTTCTGTCCTTCCCTTATCTATAAGAGCCAAAAAACTGCGCACGCCACCCTGCTTGCACAGATCTGGTAGACAGTGAACAGTCGTGACTCGGCTCCAACCATTTCCACATTCAAGCCGAGGATTTGGGAAGTTTGTGGTCCCGCGTCGGGGAAGGCAATAGGGGGTGGGGAAGAGATTTCCAGGAGACCCTAAACTAGAATTTGGAGTTTTGTATGAGGCTCCACTGCCAGTCTTCACTTTTGATCCCCGGGAATCAAAATAATCCAGATCCAGTCCCGACGCAGTACAACAAGGGTCGGCGAACTCCGGCCCGCGAAGCCTCTCTATCCGGCCCTCGGGGGTCCTTTGAAACTTCGCAATAGCAATCCGACCTCCGACCCGAAGGTTCGTCTCTCTTCTCATCTCCTTTCTCGATTCTCTATTCTCTCTCCTTAACTCTCTCACCTGACCTAAGGCCTTAAATCTGGATTACTTGTACTTCATTCGATTTCGATTTGATTGCTTTGTTCAGCATCTGCTCGGATTGCTAAGCTTTGGGAAAGAGTTTGCTATCCAATTCCTAGTTCTAGGCTTCCTTGCGGGATCCCACAGCCCCCCTCCGTCCTCTCCCAACATGCGGTCTTTGTTCAAACTCCCCTGCCTCAGTGAGTCACACAGGAAACGCCTCACACACAAAAACAGCCAATCCGCCAGGCCCTCCCTTTCGACACAGAATTTATCCAGCTCCAACGTATACCCCCCTCTCTGATCACGATTCCTGGCCCTACTTAGTTCCCAAATATTTTTCAACACGACTTCCCTATCCGCGCGTGTGTCTTCTCGTCTCTTTGTGAGCCCTCCACGCGACTCCAACGTTTCAATTATAAGCCAGCCAGACACGGTGGAGTGAAAACCAGCTGCTATCATATTTTCTATTATTCAACTGACAGAGCAGGCAGACCACGTTGATGATAGAGGCCGTTGCGTAATCACTTCATTCTAGAATTCTGCCCCGTTTTTTTACTTCTCCCATTGTTCCCTCGGGAAAAATAATCAATAAAAGAGGAGATCAGGCTGCAATAGATTTATAGGGCTAGGACACCGGCTCATCGCTTCTTGGCCAACTCAAACACGACCAACAGTGTACAAGTAACGGCTTGTTCTGCTGATTAAACAAAGAAAAATGGCATCTCAACAACAACAAGGTTCAGATAGCAATAAAAGAATTATTGAAATCGTCAGCAAGTCTTCTTTTAGTGAGTTCCTATTTCAACGGCTGCCATTGCTGGCTCTGTTGCTCTGATATTTGCTGCTTGATGCCTCCTGTGTCTGTAGTCTCAGACACAGGTGCCTCGTGTATCTGTAGTCTCAGACACAGGTGCCTCGTGTATCTGTAGTCTCAGACACAGGTGCCTCGTGTATCTGTAGTCTCAGACACAGGTGCCTCGTGTATCTGTAGTCTCAGACACAGGTGCCTCGTGTATCTGTAGTCTCAGACACAGGTGCCTCGTGTATCTGTAGTCTCAGACACAGGTACCTCGTGTATCTGTAGTCTCAGACACAGGTGCCTCGTGTATCTGTAGTCTCAGGCACGAGTGCCTCGTGTATCGTAGTCTCAGACACAGGTGCCTCGTGTATCGTAGTCTCAGACACAGGTGCCTCGTGTATCGTAGTCTCAGACACAGGTGCCTCGTGTATCTGTAGTCTCAGACACAGGTGCCTCGTGTATCTGTAGTCTCAGACACAGGTGCCTCGTGTATCTGTAGTCTCAGACACAGGTGCCTCGTGTATCGTAGTCTCAGACATGGGTACCTCCTGTATTTATAGAATCATGCAGATATGGGTACCTGCCATATCTAATATCAGACAGAAATCTAGGCTCAAACGTAGTCTGAAGACAAGTATCTAGTCTCACTCTGAGACTCAGAACAATAAGCAACAAAGCCAAGTCTATGCAAAAAGTGCATTCAGAACTTTATAATCCAACTATATACCCTAATCCAGTGTCGAACCTGCCTGAGGTGAGCGGCCTCACCATAGCAATAGTGGCCGCCGGCTGCGCCATCCTCATCTTCTGCCTGCTGCTGGTGCTCATCTTCTTCTGCTGTCGGAACCATCGACGGGCGAAACGCAAGGCCGGCGGTGGCTCCAGCGAGGACTCCTCTTCGTGAGTTGGCGCGTGACGACTAAGCTACCCATTTGGTATTTTTGTCGTATAGACAATGTACTGTTTGTACACCAAGCTCCGTGTCGGGAGCGGAGCCATAGAATCAATTCAAGGTCCAAGGGAGCGCTTTCACAATCACTACAACAGGGTGTACATTCACTTTCTCGTCATGTAAAATCGCACAAAACCCATAATTCCGATAATTTCGGCACGAGACTAGAGTCAGATCTACTTACATAGCCTTGATATTGCACAATTAGACAATAATCCCCTCCTCATCCCGTCCTCGCAGTCACCAAGACGCCTCCTCAGTTGAGCGCAAGTCCGGCTACGTCGCGCAGTCGCTCAATAGCCAGCACGAGCGGCATATCCAGCGTCATCAACAAGAATTCAACGGCTGTCATTCTAGCCTGAAGCAGCAGCAGCAGCAGCAGTTTGTCATGGTGTCTCCGCACCCGAGTCTGACCAGCACTGACGAGACCTCGGTGGACCAAGCCAGCGGGCGGGTGTTCGCCACCCTCATCAGTGCCAACAATCCGCTGGTGTCGGCTGGACTGCGTGAGTGCCTCCTCCTTCGAACACTGCATGTAAAAATGTGCCTTAGAGTTATTCCTACAGATCCATCTAGAATCGCCTTCAGTCTAGAATCGAAACCCGAGACCCATCTAGATTTAAAGTCGCCCCTATATATAGAGACCCAATCTAGATTTAGAGTCGCCCCTATAGAGACCCATCTAGATTTAAAGTCGCCCCTATATATAGAGACCCAATCTAGATTTAGAGTCGCCCCTATAGAGACCCATCTAGATTTAAAGTCGCCCCTACAGAGACCCATCTAGATTTAGAGTCGCCCCTACAGAGACCCATCTAGATTTAGAGTCGCCCCTAAAGAGACCCATCTAGACTTAGAGTCGCCCCTAAAGAGACCCATCTAGACTTAGAGTCGCCCCTATAGAGACCCAATCTAGATTTAGAGTCGCCCCTATAGAGACCCATCTAGATTTAAAGTCGCCCCTACAGAGACCCATCTAGATTTAGAGTCGCCCCTACAGAGACCCATCTAGATTTAGAGTCGCCCCTAAAGAGACCCATCTAGACTTAGAGTCGCCCCTAAAGAGACCCATCTAGACTTAGAGTCGCCCCTAAAGAGACCCATCTAGACTTAGAGTCGCCCCTAAAGAGACCCATCTAGACTTAGAGTCGCCCCTAAAGAGACCCATCTAGACTTAGAGTCGCCCCTAAAGAGACCCATCTAGACTTAGAGTCGCCCCTAAAGAGACCCATCTAGACTTAGAGTCGCCCCTAAAGAGACCCATCTAGACTTAGAATCGCCCCTATAAAGACCCATCTAGACTTAGAATCGCCCCTATAGAGACCCATCTAGACTTAGAGTCGCCCCCATAGAGACCGGTCAAGAATCGTCCCTATAGAGACCGGTCTAAAATCGCCCCTATAGAGACCAGTCTAGAATTGCCACTAGAGACCTATCTTACCCATCTAGAATCGCCCTAGACGGAGTCCTTCACTAAAACATCCATTTATATTTAATTTAAGTTGTTCTGGAATCATATTTCTTTACCATTCTCCCACTTAATACTGAAAATTTACCGAGACTGAATCAATAAAATCCCGCAGACAACAACGAAGGCTCAGACTCTGATCACAGCGGTGGAAGTCTCCTCCTTCAGTCGTCTCTGCAGCGACCACAACAGCAGCAGCAGCAGCAACGCAAAATAATATACGAAGTTGTTGTGTAACGAATTAAAATACAGGCTAGGCTGTTCTCTGGTATTAAGTTGTGAATTACTGTCTGAGCCTACAATAGAAAATTAAAGTAAAGAAAGCGAACACGGGAAGTGGGTAGGGGGGGGGGTTAGAGAAAATCAATAGCGGTTTGTGGTTAAGAAAAACGGGGTTGGGGCGGGGTGTGGGGGACTATCCAGAGTACATTAGCTTAGTGTACATCTCGGGGATAGGAAGATAGATCTGAGTGGAAAGCGACTTTCGGGTGTACACGGTCAATGTACATAGCGAAATAGACTCAAACAATTACATGTAGATGAAGGTAGGCAGACACGATTCGCAATCTCATCATGCCAGATAATACACTTGTAATGGCATTAGTTCCCCGACCCTTCGAATCCCGTACGAGCTACAAAACTGCTGAGTGCTGACTGAGGCAATTAACGTCTTTCACGAAATGAACCTTCCCAAATAATAAAGATCGTAATGCTGACAGAAATTATTGTTTTTTTGTTTTTATAGTCCAATCAGGCATACAATAATAGCATCGATGAACTTTTCTCTGTATACCCTGCTATTCAATGTAAATTACATCGACCCAATATTTATGTCTACTTACAGTAGAGTAAATGTACATGCTAATTTTATATTATTGCTGGCGAGACCTGCTGTATAGAGCGAGTATTTGTAATTGTCTGAAAAGAATTACTTAAGTACATTATAGTTTATAAGCAGCACTGCTGTATTTAGCTGCAATGCAAAAATAATACCTTGATTCTGATCCCTTTTATTCAAGCAGTGAACATCACACACTGCCAAAATGTGGACTTCATCATTAACTTTTTAATAAACTAATTTTGAGTGAAAAAAGGCTCGCAGTTTTTAAGCTGCAATCTAACTGGCTTATGTTGAAATGTGTTGCAGCAGACCTGAAAGACAAGAACAGAAAGGAAGGCATTTATACATGATGCCTGTACGTATATTTCATGCAGACAAAACAGCATATATAGTGATCATCTCTAACTATTTAGTGCAAAAATAAGTATATAGCTGCAATCCAAAATTGGTGCCGAAAATTAAAAGGCATGCTTAACAAGAGGTACCCGAGCAAAAGCCAAGAATATTTAAGAGGTGAATTAATTCAGATGCGCAGAGCGGCAATATAAAATTATTGCGAAACAAACACTTTTAACCAACGCAAGTAGGGATCCAATCTGCTCAGAAAGGAATCCAGTCTGCTCAGGTAGGAATCCAGTCTCCTCAGGTAGGAATCCAATCTACTCAGGTAGGAATCCAATCTGCTTAGGTAGGAATCCAATCTGCTCAGGTAGGAATCCAATCTGCTCAGGTAGGAATCCAATCTGCTCAGGTAGGAATCCAATCTGCTCAGGTAGGAATCCAATCTGCTCAGGTAGGAATCCAATTTGCTCAGGTGGGAATGTAGTCTACTCAGGTAGGAATCTAATCTACTCAGGTAGGAATCCAATCTGCTCAGGTAGGAATCCAATCTGCTCAGGTAGGAATCCAATCTACTCAGGTAGGAATCCAATCTGCTCAGGTAGGAATCCAAAATGCTCAGGTAGGAATCCAATCTGCTCAGGTAGGAATGTAGTCTACTCAGGTAGGAATCTAATCTACTCAGGTAGGAATCCAATCTGCTCAGGTAGGAATCCAATCTGCTCAGGTAGGAATCCAATCTGCTCAGGTAGGAATCCAATCTGCTCAGGTAGGAATCCAATCTGCTCAGGTAGGAATCCAATCTGCTCAGGTAGGAATCCAGTCTGCTCAGGTAGGAATCCAATCTACTCAGGTAGGAATCCGGTCATCTACTCAGGTAGGAATCCAGTCATCTACTCAGGTAGGAATCCAGTCATCTACTCAGGTAGGAATCCAGTCATCTACTCAGGCAGGAATCCAGTCATCTACTCAGGTAGGAATCCAGTCATCTACTCAGGCAGGAATCCAATCTACTCAGGTAGGAATCCAGTCTACTCAGATAGGAATCCAATCTACTCAGGCAGGAATCCAATCTACTCAGGCAGGAATCCAGTCATCTACTCAGGTAGGAATCCAGTCATCTACTCAGGTAGGAATCCAGTCATCTACTCAGGCAGGAATCCAATCTATTCAGGTAGGAATCCAGTCTACTCAGGTAGGAATCCAATCTACTCAGGTAGGAATCCAGTCTACTCAGGTAGGAATCCAATCTACTCAGGTAGGAATCCAGTCTACTCAGGTAGGAATCCAATCTGCTTAGGTAGGAATCCAGTCTACTCAGGTAGGAATCTAGTCTACTCAGGTAGGAATCCAGTCTACTCAGGTAGGAATCCAATCTACTCAGATAGGAATCTAGTCTACTCAGGTAGGAATCCAGTCTACTCAGGTAGGAATCCAGTCTACTCAGGTAGGAATCCAGTCTACTCAGGTAGGAATCCAATCTGCTCAAGTAGGAATCCAATCTGCTCAAGTAGGAATCCAATCTGCTCAGGTAGGAATGTAGTCTACTCAGGTAGGAATCCAGTCTACTCAGGTAGGAATCCAAACTACTCAGATAGGAATCCAGTCTACTCGGGTAAGAATGTAATTTGCTCCGGTAGGAATCCAGTCTACTCAGGTAGGAATCCAAACTACTCAGATAGGAATCCAGTCTACTCAGGTAGAAATCCAATCTGCTCAGATAAGAATCTAGTCTACTCAGGTAGGAATCCAGTCTTCTCAGGTAGGAATCCAATCTGCTCAGATAAGAATCTAGTCTACTCAGGTAGGAATCCAATCTGCTCAGATAAGAATCTAGTCTACTCAGGTAGGAATCCAGTCTACTCAGGTAGGAATCCAATCTGCTCAGATAAGAATCTAGTCTACTCAGGTAGGAATCCAGTCTTCTCAGGTAGGAATCCAATCTGCTCAGATAAGAATCTAGTCTACTCAGGTAGGAATCCAGTCTTCTCAGGTAGGAATCCAATCTGCTCAGATAAGAATCTAGTCTACTCAGGTAGGAATCCAATCTGCCCAGATAAGAATCTAGTCTACTCAGGTAGGAATCCAGTCTACTCAGGTAGGAATCCAATCTGCTCAGATAAGAATCTAGTCTACTCAGGTAGTAATCCAGTCTTCTCAGGTAGGAATCCAATCTGCTCAAGTAGGAATCCAATCTGCTCAGGTAGGAATCCAATCTGCTCAAGTAGGAATCCAATCTGCTCAGGTAGGAATCCAATCTGCTCAAGTAGGAATCCAATCTGCTCAGGTAGGAATGTAGTCTACTCAGGTAGGAATCCAGTCTACTCAGGTAGGAATCCAAACTACTCAGATAGGAATCCAGTCTACTCAGGTAGGAATCCAGTCTACTCAGGTAGGAATCTAGTCTACTCAGGTAGGAATCCAGTCTACTCAGGTAGGAATCCAGTCTACTCAGGTAGGAATCCAATCTACTCAGGTAGGAATCCAATCTACTCAGGTAGGAGCACAACAGATATCGGAGAAAGCTAGAATAGATATATGTAATAGAAAGATAACACAGAGATAAAAGCAAACAAAATCACACAAATATATAAATAGATCGGATATACTGTAGCAGAATCATACGAAGATGGAGTGTGTCATGCCTTAGGAACCAAACAATACAGCGCATAGGAGGAAATGGTTAGCAATATAGTAGGACTACATATATATTCTAAACAGAATAAAGTAGTTTTCAGATAAAAAACAAATCCATTATACTAAAATTTTACTACTAACAGCAGTAAAGCGTGTCAGAAGGATCTCTAACATAATAATCTTACCGAGTCTAGCATGGAAGCAATTAAAATGTTCTAGAAGCAATACAATTTTTTAAATGAAAAAAAAACCATTTATTAAGATACGACTAGCGAACGTGACACTCAATATTGACTACTTGAGGAGTTACTTGAGGAGTAGGAGAGCTAGTCTATTACAGTACTTATATACGCAACTAGAGACAAAACTCTGCAGCAATTGACGGGATTTCAAAAATAATTTTTTATAGTCTTAGACAAGCAACTCAAACACGTAGAGTATATGCGGACAGATTAAAATAAAATGGCCATCTCTGGTACATAAGCAGGAAAACCAATCAGGTAATAACCAGTTAGGTAATATCTAACTTGGAAAGAAATGCAGACGCTAAATTTTTCACGATATCTAACGCTTGGAGACAGGTGAACAATGATCGATTGACAGTGAATGACAGATAGGGAGGTGGGGCAATGACCAACCAACTGACACGTGAGCAGGTGGGGCAATGACCAACCAACTGACACGTGAGCAGGTGGGAAATGACCGAGGTCACGCCTCCGAGAAGCTCTCCCAGTTGACCCGACCGACCCTGGCCTCCGAGCTGATAGCCTCCTGACTGGCTGGGGCCGCGGCCAGCTCCTCGGGCTGAACGCCGAACGCCTCCAGCAGGTCCTCGTGAACCCGGGGCCGCAGCGACGGCATGGCCAGCTGAGAGCGGGGCGGCGGCGGCCGAGCCGACTGGTTGCTAGGCGCCACCGTGCTCAGGCGAATCTGCGCAAGGTCAGGTGGTTGGGGGCAATTAGGATGCGCCTCCTTTGGATCCAAGATCCTCACAGTGGGTCACCTCTGTCCCCACTTACAGATGCCAGATTCTCACAGTGGGTCACCTCTGTCCCCACTTACAGATCCCAGATCCTCACAGTGGGTCACCTCTGTCCCCACTTACAGATGCCAGATTCTCACAGTGGGTCACCTCTGTTCCCACTTACAGATCCCAGATCCTCACAGTGGGTCACCTCTGTTCCCACTTACAGATCCCAGATCCTCACAGTGGGTCATCCTCTGTCCCCACTTACAGATCCCAGATCCTCACAGTGGGTCACCTCTGTTCCCACTTACAGATCCCAGATCCTCACAGTGGGTCATCCTCTGTCCCCACTTACAGATCCCAGATTCTCACAGTGGGTCACCCTCTGTCCCCACTTTTAGATCCCAGATCAGAGCTGAGCAAACTACAACCAGAAACCTTACGAAGAACATAAATTTATAGCAGTGAAACTGTGTGGACACACAACAGCAAGGGCGGACCAATATAATAAATACCATGACAAGCACTGGAAACCAAATAGTAAGCAGAATGCAAATGCAATAAAGTAAACAGGCAAGACAGCATCTGTTAGCAGCGGGCACACTTTAGATTAGCTGAAATTCAGTTCAGAAAGGCGCCACTTTAAGATAGACTGTACACCCTGTGTGCCTGCGCACAGTATACGCTCAGGGGTTTAGCGGTATGGGCAGCACTACTTGCCTCCGAGCTGGCTTGAAACTGAAGCGACGTTTTAAAGGCGAAGCTAATCTAACTAAATACTTTTTAATTACTTAAAACACAGGACTTGAAGTCAAGCAAAGAATATCCCTGAATATCCATTTTTAAATCACACGAATTTCCCATGAGAATCGCCTCTGAATCTACGAGAATCGCCTCTGAATCTACCATAAGAACCCCCTCTGAATCTCCCATGAGAATCGCCCGGAATCTACCATGAGAATCGCCGAGGAATCTACCATAAAAAACCCCTCTGAATCTCCCATGAGAATCGCCCGGAATCTACCATGAGAATCGCCGTGGAATCTACCATAAGAACCCCATCTGAATCTCCCATGAGAATCGCCCCGGAATCTACCATAAGAACCCATCGGAATCTCCCATGAGAATCGCCCCGGAATCTCCCATGAGAATCGCCCCGGAATCTCCCATAAGAACCCCATCTGAATCTCCCATGAGAATCGCCCCGGAATCTACCATAAGAACCCCATCTGAATCTCCCATGAGAATCGCGCCAGCTTACGTGAAGAGCATCGGCCACCGCGCCAGCTGCGGGATCTTCGCCCAACTGAGCCCGGTGCCGCATAGCAACTGGCGAGCTGTTTTCGGCGGCATGACCCCCGTCACTAGCGTCATCGTCCAGGTCTAATAGGCGGCCAACTGCTGGCTGAGAGGGGACCGGAGCGGGCGCAGGAGCGGGTGCCGATGCTGGTTTGGGAGAGGGTGCAGCGGCAATGGGGGCGGCTGAGGTAGCGGTCGACCCGACGACGTCATACTCATCATCGTCGGGCAGATTGAAATCTTCGATAGGCTTGTAGCTGAGCACCTGCTGTTGCTGCTGCAGTTGATGGTTGGACAGCAGAGTGCGGGAGCCGGAGCCGGGCCGCTGCATGGACTGGATGGATTGGCCAGCGTTGTTGATCAGCGTGCGCACCTGGAATTTGGCGCGGAGTCGGGTTAAAAGGAGTATTAAATAGAGAAACCACTGTCGTGAAAAGCTCAACGGCGATTCTCATTTGGAGATCCAGGGGCGATTCTCATTGGGAGATTCAGGGGCGATTCTCATTGGGAGACTCAGGGGCGATTCTCATTGGGAGATTCAGGGGCGATTCTCATTGGGAGACTCAGGGGCGATTCTCATTTGGAGATCCAGGGGCGATTCTCATTGGGAGATTCAGGGGCGATTCTCATTGGGAGATTCAGGGGCGATTCTCATTGGGAGATCCAGGGGCGATTCTCATTTGGAGATCCAGGGGCGATTCTCATTGGGAGATTCAGGGGCGATTCTCATTGGGAGACTCAGGGGCGATTCTCATTGGGAGATTCAGGGGCGATTCTCATTGGGAGACTCAGGGGCGATTCTCATTTGGAGATCCAGGGGCGATTCTCATTGGGAGATTCAGGGGCGATTCTCATTGGGAGACTCAGGGGCGATTCTCATTGGGATATTCAGGGGCGATTCTCATTGGGAGATTCAGGGGCGATTCTCATTGGGAGATTCAGGGGCGATTCTCATTGGGAGACTCAGGGGCGATTCTCATTGGGAGATTCAGGGGCGATTCTCATTGGGAGACTCAGGGGCGATTCTCATTTGGAGATCCAGGGGCGATTCTCATTGGGAGATTCAGGGGCGATTCTCATTGGGAGACTCAGGGGCGATTCTCATTGGGAGATTCAGGGGCGATTCTCATTGGGAGATTCAGGGGCGATTCTCATTGGGAGATTCAGGGGCGATTCTCATTGGAGATCCAGGGGCGATTCTCATTGGGAGATTCAGGGGCGATTCTCATTGAGAGATTCAGGGGCGATTCTCATTGGGAGATTCAGGGGCGATTCTCATTGGGAGATCCAGGGGCGATTCTCATTGGGAGATTCAGGGGCGATTCTCATTGGGAGACTCAGGGGCAATTCTCATTGGGAGACTCAGGGGAAATTCTCATTGGGAGATCCAGGGGCGATTCTCATTGGGAGATTCAGGGGCGATTCTCATTGAGAGACTCAGGGGCGATTCCCATTGGGAGATCCAGGGGCGATTCTTATTGGGAGATTCAGGGGCGATTCTCATTAGGAGACTCAGGGGCGATTCTCATTGGGAGATCCAGGGGCGATTCTCATTGGGAGATCCAGGGGCGATTCTAATTGGGAGACTCAGGGGCGATTCTCATTGGGAGATTCAGGGCGATTTTCATTGGGAGACTCAGGGGCGATTCTCATTGGGAGATTCAGGGGCGATTCTCATTGAGAGACTCAGGGGCGATTCTCATTGGGAGACTCAGGGGCGATTCTCATTGAGAGATCCAGGGGCGATTCTCATTGGGAGACTCAGGGGCGATTCTCATTGGGAGACCCAGGGCGATTCTAATTGGGAGACTCAGGGGCGATTCTCATTGGGAGATCCAGGGGCGATTCTCATTGGGAGATCCAGGGGCGATTCTCATTGGGAGACTCAGGGGCGATTTTCATTGGGAGATTCAAGGGCGATTTTCATTGGGAGACTCAGGGGCAATTCTCATTGGGAGATCCAGGGGCGATTCTCATTGAGAGACTCAGGGGCGATTCTCATTGGGAGACTCAGGGGCGATTCTCATTGGGAGACCCAGGGCGATTCTAATTGGGAGACTCAGGGGCGATTCTCATTGGGAGATTCAGGGGCGATTCTCATTGGGAGACTCAGGGGCGATTCTCATTGGGAGACCCAGGGCGATTCTAATTGGGAGACTCAGGGGCGATTCTCATTGGGAGATTCAGAGGCGATTCTTAATTGGAGATTCCGAGGTGGCTCTTAATTAGAGATTTGGAAGCGATTCTTAATTGGAGATTCTGAGGCGATTCTTATGGGAGATTCAGTGTGGATTCTAATTGAAGATTCGGAGGTGATTTAAATTGAAAGATTCAGGGAAGATTTTTGGATCCGTTGGTTAAAGATACAAATCTGGGACTGATTCTAAGAAACATACTGAATTAGTACTACTACAGTTACAACAGTACTGCAACCACTAGCAGCTGACCTGCTGTTGCAGAGCCCTGGCATTGGGCACAGACAGGGTCTTGCGCCGTTCTGCCAGCACCCGATCAGCAGCCGAATTAAACGGCGCCCAGAACGGCGCCGCCGGCTCGGCCAGATAGCGCCGGCAGAATTCGTCGAACAGTTGCGACTGGCACAGCCGGCGAAGGCAGGGCCGCAGCTGGTCCGGACTGGCGGCGGCCACGTCCTCCGGCTGGCAGGTGTGGCGGCCCCCCAAGGCGAATTGGCGCAGCGGTGCGGCCAGCTCGCTGGTGACGTCCAGGAAAGCCTGAGAGAACTGCGACTCGCTCAGGCCGGAGCTGTTCCCGGGCTTCAACGATCTACGGAGACCGCGAAGTAGGCTGGACGGCAGCGACAGGGCGTCGACGCAGGACTCGGCGCCTTCGCGGACGAACATCTCGCCGGTGTCGAGGCGGATTAAAATGAAATCTTCGTCGGCTGACAGGCAGTTCTCAACCTGAGCAGGGCGACCGTTTCATAGTAGCATTTCATACTGACTGACACTAGCACTGAGACTAGCATTTCATACTGACTGACACTAGCACTGAGACTAGCATTTCATACTGACTGACACTAGCACTGAGATTAGCATTTCATACTGACTGACACTAGCACTGAGACTAGCATTTCATACTGACTGACACTAGCACTGAGACTAGCATTTCATACTGACTGACACTAGCACTGAGATTAGCATTTCATACTGACTGACACTAGCACTGAGACTAGCATTTCATACTGACTGACACTAGCACTGAGATTAGCATTTCACACTGACACTAGCACTGAGATTAGCATTTCACACTGACACCAGCACTGAGATTAGCATTTCACACTGACTGACACTAGCACTGAGATTAGCATTTCACATTCACACTGACACTAGCACTGAGATTAGCATTTCACACTGACACCAGCACTGAGATTAGCATTTCACACTGACTGACACTAGCACTGAGATTAGCATTTCACACTGACACCAGCACTGAGATTAGCATTTCACACTGACTGACACTAGCACTGAGATTAGCATTTCACACTGACACCAGCACTGAGATTAGCATTTCACACTGACACCAGCACTGAGATTAGCATTTCACACTGACACCAGCACTGAGATTAGCATTTCACACTGACTGACACTAGCACTGAGATTAGCATTTCACACTGACACTAGCACTGAGATTAGCATTTCACACTGACACCAGCACTGAGATTAGCATTTCACACTGACACCAGCACTGAGATTAGCATTTCACACTGACACCAGCACTGAGATTAGCATTTCACACTGACACCAGCACTGAGATTAGCATTTCACACTGACACCAGCACTGAGATTAGTATTTCACACTGACACCAGCACTGAGATTAGCATTTCACACTGACACCAGCACTGAGATTAGCATTTCACACTGACTGACACTAGCACTGAGATTAGCATTTCACACTGACACCAGCACTGAGATTAGCATTTCACACTGACACCAGCACTGAGATTAGCATTTCACACTGACTGACACTAGCACTGAGATTAGCATTTCACACTGACACCAGCACTGAGACTAACTTTGAACCTGCCCTCAAGACTGCTTCTGCAATTCCTTGAAAATCTCGGAAACTCACCCTGAAACTATCCCTAAAACTTTCATCTTCATCCGAAACTAGTTGCATAAAAAATAACCTTTCCGCTTCAGCTGCATCCCAAACTACCTCTTTAGCTGCATCCAAAACTACCTCCTTAGCTGCATTCAAAACTACCTCCTTAGCTGCATCCAAAACTACCTCCTTAGCTGCATTCAAAACTACCTCTTTAGCTGCATCCAAAACTACCTCCTTAGCTGCATCCAAAACTACCTCCTTAGCTGCATTCAAAACTACCTCCTTAGCTGCATTCAAAACTACCTCTTTAGCTGCATCCAAAACTACCTCCTTAGCTGCATCCAAAACTACCTCTTTAGCTGCATCTAAAACTACCTCCTTAGCTGCATCCAAAACTACTTCTTTAGCTGCATCCAAAACTACCTCCTTAGCTGCATCCAAAACTACCTCTTTAGCTGCATCCAAAACTACCTCCTTAGCTGCATTCAAAACTACTTCTTTAGCTGCATCCAAAACTACCTCCTTAGCTGCATCCAAAACTACTTCTTTAGCTGCATCCAAAACTACCTCCTTAGCTGCATCCAAAACTACCTCTTTAGCTGCATCCAAAACTACCTCTTTAGCTGCATCCAAAACTACCTCTTTAGCTGCATCCAAAACTACCTCCTTAGCTGCATTCAAAACTACCTCTTTAGCTGCATCCAAAACTACCTCTTTAGCTGCATCCAAAACTACCTCTTTAGCTGCATCCAAAACTACCCTTCCATCTGCATCCAAAACTACCCTTCCATCTGCATCCAAAACTACCCTTCCATCTGCATCCAAAACTACCCTTCCATCTGCATCCAAAACTACCCTTCCATCTGCATCCAAAACTACCCTTCCATCTGCATCCAAAACTACCCTTCCATCTGCATCCAAAACTACCCTTCCATCTGCATCCAAAACTACCCTTCCATCTGCATCCAAAACTACCCTTCCATCTGCATCCAAAACTACCCTTCCATCTGCATCCAAAACTACCCTTCCATCTGCATCCAAAACTACCCTTCCATCTGCATCCAAAACCTACCCTTGAATTAGTGTCCCCGAAACTACCATTGAAACTAACCTGAGCCTTATTAGCCTCGAAAAGAGCCTCAGACATGCCGAATACGAACGGCACCAGACAGCTGAGATGATCCACATTGCTGTCTGACAGTAGCGGGGCGAGCACGTGCTCCCAGCTGAACGGATAGAGCAGCGCTAAGCAGCCGAACACGGCCAGGCTGAGCTGGCCCGGCCGCCTGCCAATCAGCAGCAGTTTCTTCTCGCACAGCAGAGCGCACAGCACAAACAGAAGCGAGTCGGACTCGGACAGCCGGCTGTACAGCTCGCGTAGCGGCGCGCAAGCGGCCAGCGCAGGCAGCTGATCGTCCGGAGCGACTGTCCGACTGAGGCGGACCTGGTCGGGCGTGAGGCAGGCGGCGCCGGACAGGGTTGAACCGGGCGTCACCCGCGGACAGTTCTCCAGCTGGCACAGGATCACGTTGGCCAGGGTTTCGTTGCGGCGGTCGCCTGCGTATCAGATTCGGGATCAGAACCCCATAAATCCCATGATTTGGGATCAGAACCCCATGAATCCCATGATTCGGGATCAGAACCCCATAAATCCCATGATTTGGGATCAGAACCCCATGAATCCCATGATTTGGGATCAGAACCCCATGAATCCCATGATTCGGGATCAGAACCCCATGATTTGGGATCAGAACCCCATAAATCCCATGATTTGGGATCAGAACCCCATAAATCCCATGATTAGGGATCAGAACCCCAAAAATCCCATGATTTGGGATCAGAACCCCAAAAATCCCATGATTTGGGATCAGAACCCCATAAATCCCATGATTTGGGATCAGAACCCCATAAATCCCATGATTTGGGATCAGAACCCCATAAATCCCATGATTTGGGATCAGAACCCCATAAATCCCATGATTTGGGATCAGAACCCCATAAATCCCATGATTTGGGATCAGAACCCCAAAAACCCCATGATTTGGGATCAGAACCCTATAAATCCCATGATTTGGGATCAGAACCCCATAAATCCCATGATTTGGGATCAGAACCCCATGAATCCCATGATTCGGGATCAGAACCCCATGATTTGGGATCAGAACCCCATAAATCCCATGATTCGGGATCAGAACCCCATAAATCTTATGATTTGGGATCAGAACCCCATGAATCCCATGATTCGGGATCAGAACCCCATGATTTGGGATCAGAACCCCATAAATCCCATGATTTGGGATCAGAACCCCATAAATCCCATGATTTGGGATCAGAACCCCATAAATCCCATGATTAGGGATCAGAACCCCATAAATCCCATGATTTGGGATCAGAACCCCATAAATCCCATGATTCGGGATCAGAACCCCATAAATCCCATGATTCGGGATCAGTCCCTGAAATCCCATGATTCGGGATCAGAGTCCCTGAAATCCCATGACTCGGGATCAGAGTCCCTGAACTCCCATGATTCGAGATCACAATCCCTGAAATCCTGGATCAAAGAAATGCATACCAATATACTTTAATACTCACCCAGCAGTAACTGTGCCAGGCTATTAAGCAGCTCGGCGAACACTTCGAACCAAGGATTCTTAGAAACGAACAACAGGCAGCGAAGGCCGCCGTTAGTTCGATAATAGCTGGCGAACAGGAAGGTCAGCCGCGAGTCCAAATCGGTGAAAGCGGCGCAGGCGCTGTCGCAGCGATCCCGGCAGCGCAGCGATGGAGGCATGGCGTATTCCCCAATCTTTTTCTCCCATTCCGCCACGAGGTTGGAGTTATCGCGGTTGGCGACGGTCCAGTAGCTGAACACGGGGATGGTCTCGTCTAGGTCTGCATACCTGAATCAAACAGGTGTGAGTGTTATCTATAATGCTGGCTTTTCATTTGATTGAAATTTCAGTCTTGGGATTTGAGTCGAGGCTAGGGATTTTGGTGATTTGGGATTCGAGTCTAGGGATTTTAATGATTTGAAGATTTGAGTCTAGAGGGATTTCGGTGATTTGGGATTTGAGACCAGGGATTTTGGTGATTTGGGATTTGAGACCAGGGATTTTGGTGATTTGGGATTTGAGTCCAGGGATTTTGGTGATTTGGGATTTGAGACCAGGGATTTTGGTGATTTCGGATTTGAGTCCATGTAATTTGGTGATTTCAGATTTGAGTTCATGGATTTTGATGCTTTGGGATTTGAGCCCATGGAATTTTATGATTTGGGATTTGAATCCATGTATTCCAATGATTTGGATTTTGGGATTTAAGGATTCTTAGGATTCATCACAAGATACAAGATTTAAATATAAATACTCCTAAAATTTTGGGTTTGAGTATTATAATATTTATTATTTGTAATTAAGTCCTTGTATTTGATTATAAAAAACTCTAACATTATGTAAAATCATAGAATATACAATACATTATTCTGTGATATAAAATACTTACCTATGCAGTTCATAAAACACTTCAAATATGCTAGACTCGGCCTCAGGATGCAGTCTAGAATACAGACCCAGTTTCATGCTTGATAAAAGCATAAATTTTGTGCATTCATGACTTATTAAAGATCGATATAAATAGTGTATACATGGTGTATGGGACTATAGTCTATGACAATGTCTTTTATTTAAAGGCATAATGTCACTATAAAAGTCTATATAGTTTTAAGCACTTAATTAGCACCTTAGACTTTGTATTTGAGGTTAAAATCTATATATCCACAATTGTTATTGTTAATTAATTGACATTTTGGAATTTATATGATCTATAGATTATATATTTTATCATGAAAGAATAGAAGATTAGTTTAGAAAATATATCTTATGCCATAATATTTTCTTAAAAATTCTAATAATACTTTGACATTTAATAAAAACTATATCAATACCTAAAAAGGCTTATTATAAGATATAGTATTTTATTTAAAAATATAATCCATTGAATAATCTATACTGATTGATACTAGTAGTATATATAAATATAATGCATAAATATACAAACACTTTCTATTTTTGACCTAATAAATATAAGTTATTTTGATGAAAAATAACAAATACAAAGTTGGACTTCAATAAAGTTTAAAAAAGGCCATTTTAAGGCTTAGCTTTAAATGCTTTTATTGGCAATAACTATAAAATAAAAAATAAGAAAAATTAAGAATAAACAAAAATAATAAATTAATTCTAGGAATCTATATTTCTAATATTTGTAAATAAAGATAATATTTAGCATAATGACAATTGACAACAAAATCTTAGGCAATTGTTATTGTTATAGTAACAATATAAACAACAAAATGGTTATTTTTATGGTTAATACATAAGATATTGCCTGGGCCTTTGGTCTTTACTAAATGTAGGCCTAATCATATCAATACAATAGCAAAACTGTTGTTTTTATAGTCCCATAGATAAGAAGCAAAATGGCTATTTTTATAGTCATGTGGAAGAAATTTCAGTTAAATTACAATGTAATAGTTAACAATTACCTAAAGTAAGCTACTATGACAAGAACCATTAGAATATATTATTGTATTTATCAATAACATGTTTCTTTATTTTACAATGTTGTTATTTGTCTGGTGACCAGACAAATAGTGATGTGTGTAATTTGTCTCGTTACTGGATAATGGCCATGCTTTCCTATTCATCTGGTTAATACCAGACAAATAGGCTTTTTATTATTTGACCGGTTAAATTGATAATGCTAAAATATCTATTTTATAGAAACTACAAAGATGAATATTCTTAGACTTCAAAGACTTCTTATTTGTACGAGGGGCGTCCAGAAAGTAGTGTTACTTTTGCTTGGTGTGGACGTATGGACAGTCACACTTGCATGTGCTTGGTGTCATTTGAAAGCGGCAAGTCTCTTTTTTAAAATGACACCAATTGCAAGAGATTTAAATCTGTGCTTCAAGAGATATGGACGATTAAGTAGAGAAAGGTCAGTCATGGACTTACAGAACCTCAAAAATGTCAACAGAAACTTTTACGGGTTTATCGATTTTTTCGTAATCATGGGCTGTCTATGGCCAAATGTGATGCAGTGAACAAGAGGGGCTGTCTCAGAAAACTACGAGACTTGTAAAACTGATTCTGCTAGGCCTGAAAAGTTTATTGACATTCAATTTTCAATTGTGAACTGCAAATGGATGTGCATTCAAAGACTGGGCAGTGACATGCCATCTTTACACTTTGGAGCTCCAGAACCAAATTGGCTGACATCCACAGGCAACTTTGCACAGCTCATGGCGATCATGCTGTCAGCAAGATGACAGTAAGCAGGTGGGTGGGCGAGTTTCAGGCTGGAAGAACTGACGCGAGCAACATGCCAAGGTCCGGACGCCCTGCAATTTGCAACAGCAGCAGCCTGACGGATCGCATTCTCGACTTGATTGATGAAGACTGCCACCAGAGCATTCGTGAAATGGCCGATTGATTGGATTGCCCGAAGTCGACAGTTCACGAGTGCCTGCCGAAGATGAATCACGTCAAGCTGAGTGCCTGTTGGGTACCACGATTGCTCACTGAGGTCATGAAGCTGGATTGCAAGCAGAAATGTGTGAATAACCTGGAGCTGGTCAATCAACATGGAGGATGGGAAGCCTTTCGAGAGCTGATCGTAACTGGCAACGAGACATGGGTGCAGGAGTCAATGGTTTGGACCGTCAGGGGATCTGAGGGCTTCTGTACTGTACTGTTGTGTTTTTTGTTTTTTTCTGGAATAATTACGCTCGTGATGAAAGTTTTCTGTTGACATTTTTGAGGTTCTGTAAGTCTATGACTGACCTTTCTCTACTTAATCATCCATATCTCTTGAAGCACAGATTCAAATCTCTTGCAATTGGTGTCATTTTAAAGAAGAGACTTGCCGCTTTCAAATGACACCAAGCACATGCAAGTGTGACTGTCCATACGTCCACACCAAGCAAAAGTAACACTACTTTCCGGACGCCCCTCTTGACGTATCTTGATTATTATGTTGTTATACTAGTAATGTCTTATACACCAAATTATGCTGAATTGAATACACTGCTTTCTTATATGTACACTACTATACAACAAAATATTAATCAGTATATATGAAAAGGTCTTAAAAATCTAGAATATTCATCATGAAACAAATAGCAATTTAAACAGTTAGTAATTTAACTAGACAAATAGTAAAAAGGCTATTTGTCCGGTCATTGCCTATTTTTTAAACTTAACCATCTTAGTATTTGCATAGCAAGTTGGTCACTTCACTTAGATGGTATTTGTTTTAAGTGATGACCATAAAAATAACCGTCTTGCTATTTATATGGTCAGTGTAACAATAACAACTGCCAAAATCTTATTGGCTTAGAAAGGCTAAAATGATAAGGACTTAGATAAATTTTGTAAAAATATGCAAAGATTTATTGATAGAATGAGCTAAATGAGCTAGGCCCTATATAACTCAGAACTCAGAAAAAAAATATATAATCAAAGAGCAAAATATGCTAGGCCTAGCCTAGCCTAGAATTTGCTTTGGACAAAATCAAGAAAATTTAATAAAATGGCAATTCTATTATTCTCCAAAAAGACCATATGACTAGGAGCTGAGCCTACAATTTTGTAATGAATTCTATCTACTACTCTCGTCTCTGATTGAAAAATCTTAAGTTAGATGCCATATGATAAGGTCTAACACAAACCAAAAGCCAAAATCCCATGGAAAATGTCCCCAGGTGGCTTATATTACAATATTACACGTGGATGTGATCATATATAGACCTAAATTTTATGAAGGCTATTTTATGTTGTATATGTGACCATGACATAAGTGAAGTCCCATATAATAATGACCCGACTCAACAATTCCAGGAAATTTCGGCATAAAAATTTGCCTTTTGTGAAACGGTTTCGCAATTCTATACGGCTTAGAAAGCCGAAAATGCACAAAAAACGGCTTAGTAAGCCAACTCAAGCCTAAATGCATGCCCTTTTTGGCATTCTAAGTCATCACATTTAAAATACATTTGGATAATTTCGTCATCATTCCGTCCGTCAGGCGTCAACGGTATTGTGGACGACGGCCGGGTAATATTCTAATTCTAATAATACGGTTTTTAAAATCAACCTGAAATTATTTTATTCATTTATTTAAATTAATATCGATTGTCTGGCATGCAAACCAAGTCTAATTTTTAAGATTAAAATAGCAGTTTTTGCAATTCATTTTTAAAAGTTGTTATTTAGTAGAAAATAAAAAATAACGTCTTGTTAAAGCTTATAAAGGTGTTCTACGAAAAAACGCACACGTTTAAATGAAATGCACATTGGAAATTCGATTAAGCATTAAGGATTCAAAAAGATTTATGTAGAATTTTTTGGAACCGATTTTGCAATTTCAACTCTTATCCTAATGCATATTAAGAAAATCGTTATTGAGGGTTTCAAATCCTATGCAACGCGCACTGAAGTTGGTGTGTTTGATCCACAATTTAACGCCATTACTGGCTTGAATGGCAGTGGAAAGTCTAACATACTTGATTCGATATGCTTTCTTCTGGGAATCACAAATCTAAGTCAGGTAGGAATAAAATTGCATAGTACCATAATATAGCATACTATATATTGATCCTGAGTCCACAAAAGTGTTTTTTTTTTCTGCACATTTTAGCTTTTTATTCTATCTAACCCTCAATACAAATTATACAATGTTAGTTAGGCCTAGTGAAGATTTGGTCTAATGAATAAATCTGTGAATTACTTCTAAAGGATTATATATATTACATATAGGAACAGAATTCAAGCACAAAAATGTGAATGTGGCCAGGGGTGTAGCCAGGAATTTGAATTTCTCACAGGGGGATGCAGGGATATGAGTAGCTGCTGCTACTTATATTTGCTGGCCCAATAGGGCCTAGGCAGGTCACAGGAAAATTAAGCGCCATAAATCAAATATGTAGTTTCTTGGTAGCATTGAACGGCCAGTCAAGTTTCAAATTCTATGAAAATACCTATTCAAATTCACAATTTAATAAAAAATTAGAAAAAAAATATTTTTACTAAATGCTTAAGTAAATGAAAATCTTTTTGTCCTGCACTAGCATGCACTATGCTTTCCATAGTCAGAACCATTCTATTTTTTGTGCAATATATGCAAAATAAAATAACAATGAGTGACTACACTTAAAGGAATTACAATAGAAGACTCATAGCAGTCTGATATAGTAAAAGTAAATGGCTCACAATTATAACAGCTGCAGGCACATGTTGAAATGCTATGAATATTCTTCAACCACATGCTTGTATGGTAGTTGAATGTCTTTGTGCACTGACAGCATTGCAAGTCTATTTAGCTGGCTCTCATCTATTTTTGACCTAGTATGCGTCTTCAAAAGACAAAGCACACTAAATGATCTTTCAACTGTGTAGGTTGTTACTGGGATGTGAGGGTTTTACGACAGATATTTAGACAGACATTCAAAACAATTCTCAAAATTGACCCACTTCAACCATGTTTTTGGAATATATTTATGCAAGTGTTGCGCGTCAAATAAGCTTTAATTTATTTATTGAAGTAAAAATCTTTCCGAGATACATTGATTTAAAAATTGCTTAGCATCACTCTGATTAGACATTGCTTTACCATTGACTGAAATTGTTTCAATCATAGCAGCCTAAAAGCAGATACTGGATTAAAAATGCTTCAATTTACTTTTTATGCATGTCTTAGCTTTAAAATGACACCTTAGGCATTGCAAAAGACAGCTTTGATGCTAAGATGTTCAACATTAAACATTGGTTTGTGCAAACTGACATTTAGAAATTTCACAGATTTTTTATCGATATTTATGCAGCTGCCATGTCCTTGTTTTTCATCAGAATCTTATCAAATTCTAGTCATGTCTATACGCATGTCTCAGCTTTAAAATGACACCCTAGGTGTTGCAAAAGACAGCTTTGATGCTGAGATATTTGGCACTAAACATTGCTTTGCTCAAACTCACATTTGGAAACTTCACTGATTTTTATTCAATATTTGTTTAGACATTTGCCTACTTCTCCATTTATTAACCATCACATGGAGCCTTGTTAATGTACAAGTGTATTGTAGAATGCTTAAGGCAATTATTTTATCGATTTTATTGATCGCTTCTATTTTTAAACCTGGACTTCTCTTAAACTGTCTTTAGTATTTAATTTTTAAAGATTCCTGCCTTTATCTTGCATAGATCGTACCTCAGTCAGTGAGTCAGTGAGTGTACATTTGTATATATGGCAACCAATCATGACTTTTCAGCACTTTGCGGTTCAACAAAATATAGGAGAATACAAGAAACTTGTTCATTATGCAGCATTAACTTTTCTGCATCCTACAGATCAAGTGTCCATCATGCCTCTTTTGGCACTACAAAATCTGTTAGAACAGAGGCAAGAATGTCAACGTGTGTGCAACGTGCTGTGCCATTGACAAGTAAACTTGGAAATGCAGATCATAGAAGCCACTGTGCTTGTACTTATAATAATCTTTTTCCTAATGCCCTAACAATGTGCCTAATTTGCTTAATTGCAAAATTGCTTAAAATTCGTATTAATATTAATAATAATCATAATAATAATACCGAATAATGTTTGGATCACAATACTACACAATTTACAAAAATCAAAAAATAATTTTCTTAAGCATTCCACAATACACTTGTATTGTATGTTAGCAAGGCTTTATGTGATGGTTAATAAATGGAGAACAATAGTCTGAACAAATATTGAGTGAAGTTTCCTAATGTGAGTTTGAGCAAAGCAATGTTTAGTGTCAAATATATCAGCATCAAAGCTGTCTTTTGCAATGCCTAAGGTATCATTTTAAAGCTGAGACATGTGTATAGACATGACTAGAATTTGACGAGATTCTGATGAAAAACAAGGAATGGTAGCTGCACAAATATCGATAAAAATCAGTGAAATATCCAAATGTCAGTTTGCACAAAGCAATGTTTAGTGTCAAATATCTCAGCATCAAAGCTGTCTTTTGCAATGCCTAAGGTGTCATTTTAAAGCTGAGATATGCGTAAAGAGTAAATTGAAGCTTTCTTACCATCCCAGTGACAAGTGAGGGTTTCACAACAGATATTCAGACAGACATTCAAAATGATTGTCTGTAACTTTAAACAAAAGTGACCAAAACAAAAGTACTGCATTTTTTAATCCAGTATCTGCTTTTAGGCTGCTACAATCAAAACAATTTCAGTCAATGGTAAAGCGATGTCTAATCAGAGTGTTGCTAAGCAATTTTTAAATCAATGTATGTCAGAAAGATTTTTACTTCAGTAAATAAATTAAAGCTTATTTGATGCCCAACACTTGCGTAAATATATTCCAAAAACATGGTTGAAGTGGGTCACTTTTGTTTAAAGTTACAGACGATCATTTTGAATATCTGTCTGAATATCTGTCGTGAAACCCTCACTTGTCACTGGGATGGTAAGAAAGATTGTCAGTAGGTCATGGATGTTTGGCCAAAGACCCTTATTGCAGCACTTTATTACGTCAGAGATGGTCATGGTATTTTGCTTAGCTAATGGCATATGTAGCATAGAGAAATTTTTCGTTCCTAAAATATGGAACATTTATTAATTTTTTCAAAATTTAAAATGCATTTAATGATATATACAAAAAGATAGTTATGACTTGTAATATTGGTTTGCAACTGTAGAGTCTGTAATAAAATAAGAAAAATTCTATACTAGATATTTTATAGAAATAGTAAAAGATGTGCCTAATATATATTTGAATTTATTTCAATAGTATTGATAATATATGGTAAAGCAATAATAATATTATATATCCATTTTAGGAAACTTGTAATGTAATATTTATATCTGTATTATTAATTATTCAAAGATTTGCTAGTGTTTTAATGTTTAAAGAAAAGAGAAAGTACATCCTTTAAAAAACCTATTAAGTCAAAAAAGCTAAAAATAATTTCTTTTTTTATTATAAATCATAATTTAGTATCAAAATTATCTACCAACATTTTTGCTAGCACTAACTTTTGACACATTTTAATTGTCTTTAATTGTCTTTTTAGCATTGTTTGCATTGTTATAGCATTATTATAGTAATTATTATTAATCAACTATTATTTTCCTATGAATCCCATTTTTCTTTCTTATGCCCATCTATTTTTGTGCAATTTGACTATATATTTGAAACCTTGGGAATCACTTGGCCATTTCTATTGGAAAGATACACATGTAAGTCATTATTGGCTAAGAGTAATCATAGGACTAATATTCTGTCCAATTGTGACTTACATGTATGCAGTGTTGGGCACTGTTAATAAAAATCTTAACTTCTGTAAAAGTGTTAGCATTAAAGAAAAAAATATTAGTTAACTGATAATCATTAATAAGCATTAATCCATTAAAGTTAACACAGAAAATACACAAATCTTGCACTTTTTTTCCAAAACCAACTTCATAATACACTGTCTTTGCTTTTCCATCTTTTAAGCAAAACATAGAAGTCATTTAAAGGATTGTATTATTATTGTATTATTGTATTATTGTAATTGTATTACAATTAAAAAAACTTGTATGTATAATACTACTAATAATACTAAAATTAAGCATATGGTAAAAAGAGTAACTTATTTATTTGAAACTTTAAAGCTAATTAGTTAATAATAAAATCCAATAGCATTAGCAGGTGCAGTAGAAAGTTACGAAAGATTGTTAAAGAAGTGAATCAGAGCAATCAATGCTTATGTGAGAGCAATAAATTTCAAAATTTTAATTCATTATTAAAGTTTGATCATTAGTAAGAAGTGTTGTGTTGCGACACAGAAGTCTTATGTTTCCAGATGCTTGTATGGATATAGAGCAGCTGTGTAGTTATAAGTGCTCTTTAACACTCGTTTATTAGTCGTGTCCATAGAAATAAATCAAACACACAGAGAATGAGTCTATGAGTCTATCATAACATAACATCTCCCTTCTTCAGAGGGATTCCTATGTGTAAGTAAAATAAATCCTCTTTCCGGAAGTTCTGTTCTACACTAACACCTTTTCATTAGTCAATGTGCCTGAAATCGCACGACTAGCTTCATCACACGTCCACTCCGTGTTGTATAGCCATTTGTCATCTTAGGTGACTGACATTGTTGTGCATTAGGTGCTTGTGCTGATGGTTTGCTGCCTATATTTTCCTCCACTGCTTTGTGCTTATCCGGTTGACTTTGAAAAGCTTTCAGTGGTGCGGTAGTTTCCTTTCTGAATGCGTCTTCAAGGGTTTCTCTTTGTGGAACAGCGATTTCTTCTGCTGCTCCAGTCTGTTGAGTCAAAAACGTTTTGTTCCGACGTAGTAGCTTTCCTTGTTCATCGCGAACTATATAAGAATGGTCATTCACTCTCATGTGCACTTCTGCTGGCTGCCATTGTCGTGTTGATTCTTGCATCCAAGCCTTTTCTCCACAACCAAATTCTCTCCTCTCCTTAGATCCATGGTTGTAATATTCTTCAGCCTTGTTCTGCTGGTCCTTTAGCTTCTGCAGTACTTTCCTGGACATGACCTGTCTAGGAATTAGATCTGCTTTTGGGATCGGCAAATCATAGCGTAGTTTGTGTCCAAAGACTAGCTCAGTGGGTGATGGCATTCCATGCTCGATAGGAGTGTTCTTGTAATGTAGCAGTGCCATGTGCTCACCTTCATTGCTCTTCAGAACCTTCTTTAAAATATTCTTGATTGTTTGAACACCTCTTTCCGCTAATCTGTTGGACTGGCTGTACTTCGGCGATGATGTAGCATGCTTGAAGCTGTACTCTTTCGCGAAACGACCAAATTCTCTTCCCGAGAATGGAGGTCCATTGTCAGATCTTAAAATCTCGCAAACTCCATAGGTCTGGTAATACTTCTTTAGTTGGGGAATCACAGAGGCAGCTGAAGTATTGTTGATCCTAGCGTATTCGATCATCCGACTGTATTTATCAACATATATCAGGAAATTCTTCCCGTCAATATGGAAAATATCCGTGCCACATTCCTGAAATGGGTAGTCCGGTAGGCACTGAGCCACCATTGGTTCCTTCTGTGGCTTTCTTGGCTTTCCTGGCAGGCAATGCACGCTGAAGTCATTTCTTGAATATCACATCTAATTCCAGGCCAGTAGACGCTCTCTGACGCCTTTAAGCTTGCCTTCACAATTCCAGGGTGTCCAGTATGCAGCTTCTGTAGCACTTCCATTCTCATTGAGTTTGGAACGACTATTCGGTTCTTCATCCAGATCAGATTGCCATGCGTAGTCAGATCATGTCTGACGTTCCAGAAACAACAAAGCTCAGTCACGAGCTGGCTTCTGTGGTGAGGCCAACCAACACCGATGATCTCAGCGAGTTGTTGCAGTGTTGAGTCCTTTGCCATTTCATTTTCCAGTTTCTGCATCAGTTCTGGGAATCCAACCAACATTCTAACACCAAGCACGTGACCTTCGATGTCATCTTCGAGTTGTTTAGAGGCATGTACATTCTTTAAGAAAGTGTGGCTTAGAGTGTCTGGAATTTGCAAGTCTTTACCGGGAACGTATATAATGTGCAGGTCGTACTTCTGAACTAGTAGCATCAGTCTCTGCAATCTTGCTGTAAGAGTTGAAATTGGCTTCTGGAAGATGTTCTCTAGCGGCTTGTGGTCGCTCTCGACCGTTACCTTGTGTCCCCAGACGTACTGGTGGAATCGCTTGCAGCCAAACACAATAGCCAAAAGTTCCTTTTCAATCTGAGCATACTTCCATTGGGATGGCGTCAGTGATGACGAAGCGTATTCCAGCGGGTGTCCATCTTGCAGGATAGTTGCTCCGAGACCGTGTTGACTAGCATCGACTGACAGAGTAAGTGGTGCATTCGGGTTATAGCGAGCTAAGACTGGTGCGTCGCAAAGACTCTGCAAAATTGATTTGTACGCTTTTTCGTGTTCATTTGTCCAGTTCCACTGAGCATTCTTCATCAGCAATGTGCGTAGCGGTGCTGCCTTAGATGACAGATCCGAAATGAATTTGGACAAAAAATTTGCACATCCTAGAAATCGCATAAGTTGCTGCTTTCTCTCATTGCCGGATTGAGTATCTGGTCGGGGCATATCGCGCATTGCTTTTACTTTGTCTGGGTTGACTTTAATTCCAGTGTGTGAAAGTATGTTGCCGAGGAATTTCAACTCCTTCAATCCGACTTTCCGCTTTTTATAATTCAGGCGCAAATTCTTCGCACGGCACATTTCCATAAGCTGCTTCACAGCTTCATCGTGTTCTTCAACAGTCTTGCCCCAAACAATGAAGTCGTCAATAAAATTGTTGCAGTTTCTGATCTTGTCCGAGATCTCCTCCCAAACTCGCTTCTGGTAGACTTCCGATGCGGAACAAATTCCATAGGGCATTCTCAGCCAACGATATTGTCCAAAAGGTGTGTGAAAGCACATCATCAACGAACTTTCATAATCCAATGCAATCTGGTGAAAACTCGCAGTCGCATCAAAAGTTGAGAACAGAGCAGCGTTTCTGATTTCTGCAATAATTTCGTCATAAGACGGTATCTGATACTGCTCTCTCATTATGTTGGCATTCAGATGCTGAGGGTCTAGGCAAAGACGTATAGTCTTGTCTGCCTTCCAGACGACGACCACATTTGAAATGTACTTTGTGGGCTCATCACACTTGGTGATGAGTCCATCCGAAACTAGGCGATCTAATTCAGCCTTCAAAGGTTGCATTGCTGCAAACAGGATTCTTTGAGGGCGATCTGTCCAAGATTCTTTGTCATCGTGCAGGCTGATGTGATAACTCCCAGGTAAGCAACCTGTTCCTTCAAAAACATCAGGATACTCTCGAAGAAATCTTTCATCTGTCCACGTGGACTTAAACCCTTCAAGTTGAACAGAAACTCCGAAGTTGAATTTCACCAGGCCTATCTCTTCTGCAGTTTTCCATCCGATGAGTGGAATGAGCCTCTCTTTAATCACAATAAATTCATTTTCATGCTTGACTCCTTCATATTCCAGTTTCAATTGTACCTTCCCTGCGACTGTTAGGCGCGACCTTTTATAGCAAAAGAGTCTGCAAGACGTTGCTTGTATCGAAGTGTTTGGTGCAATCCGCCTAAGCAGATGTTCAGGGAGTACATTTGCGTCCACTCCTGTGTCGCATTTGCAATTCACCAGCTGACCTTCGATTTTGATACCAACAGTTGTTCTACTGTCTCTGTCGTTGCCACCCAGTCGCAGAGATGCTGACATGACCCACGAATCTTGACGATCAGATTCTGAGCTTTCATTTGTATTTCAATCCAAGGCTCTTACGGTCTTATTCCGACAAACGTTGCTGAAGTGGTTTTGCTTTCTGCAAGATTTGCACGTCTTGCCATATGCAGGGCATGAACCTTTCTTGTGTTTCTTACCACAGAATGAGCAACCCTCCGACTTTCCTACCATCGGCTTTCCATTGGACCCAAACCTTTTGTTTGGTCGTCTCTCCTTGTATTTGAGATCTGGTCTGCCTGTTGAGCGAGGCTTCACAATAGAATTGACTTCTCTCTGGATGTACTTCGAAATCTCTCCAGAGGTGTTTCCCATCATGATCCGCACTTGGGTCTTTGATGATTCACTTGCACGGCAGATAGATATAGCCTTATCTAGCGTCAACTCCTGCTCACGTAGAAGCCATTCTCGCAACTCTGTGTCTCTGATTCCGAGGACAATCTGATCTCTGATTATTGATTCGTTCACAGTCAATTCGTAGGCTGGCTTCTCAAATGAGCATGTCTTGATAAGTTGTTTCAGGCCGCTGACGAATGAGTCAATGCTCTCATGCTCGTTCTGCCTGCGTTGCCGAAATTTGTAGCGCTCGAAAGTTTTGTTCACACTCGGCTTGCAATATTCTTTGAACAGTTTCGTCACTTTCGACAGCTCTTCGTCTCCTTCCGATTTCTCGAAAGTTGAATAAATCTCACGACCTTCTTCTCCGATGGCTGTTAGCAGTGTCGCTATTTGCACTTTAGCCAGTGATTCGTCACGCTTGGTTGCAGTCATATAGAGCTCGAATGCAGAAATCCATTTACTCCAGTTTTCCGCCTTGTGCTCATCAAAGCAGAATGGCTTTGGGGGTTTAAGCCTGCCATCCATTTGAATCCAGATCCAGTTGAGCACAGTACTGCATTTGACAATTCAAATCCAGAGCTCTTCACAAGTGCACCTCTGACACCATGTTGTGTTGCGACACAGAAGTCTTATGTTTCCAGATGCTTGTATGGATATAGAGCAGCTGTATAGTTATAAGTGCTCTTTAACACTCGTTTATTAGTCGTGTCCATAGACATAAATCAAACACACAGAGAATGAGTCTATGAGTCTATCATAACATAACAAGAAGTTGTTACATTTGCATGATCATTGTCATAAACAGAGATTAATTAGGCATTTAGGTATATTTAAATACATTCGTAATGTTGTAACTTCTCTTCAGACATATTTTTGTTTTTTTCTTTGCATCTTTGGTCATTGACCTTGCCATTAACATTAATGATAAATTTGTTGTTAACTCACAAAATTATTAACAAAAATTTGTTAATCTTTTAGTTCAAAAAATCTTAAAGGCAGTCTGTTTACATTAATAAAAAATCTTAAGGCTTATTAATGGACTGGTGCCCAACACTGCATATGTGTGTTGCCAATAGAAATGGCCACATGAATCCCTAGGTTGTACCCAAGCATGTATTTGACATAGTTAAATGACAATTATTTTTTGAAATGGAGGCAGGGTAAATTGTGGAACTTTATTGTATAACAGTCCTTGACTATAGTCAAAGGCTATATTTAATAAATAGCTTATTATTTAAGCAATAGTAAGATAAGATTCTGTGGCTTATTAAATCTACAAAAAATTTATGTACACAGGCTTTTATGATATAGCTCGTACTAATTTCAATGGTACATTAATCTTATTAACTACATTTTGAAAATCCCTAGTTTTCTAATCAATTAAAGGTTGTTGAAAATTTCACTTTTAATATTGAAGTATATGCCACTCATGCCAATTTCAAGGTTCATTTTTATTTCTGCTTTATTGGTAATGCATTTAGTTAAAATTTAGCATCTTCTGGTTGCTAAAGATCATAATAATACTTCACTTATATGCTGCTTAAATTCATATACATGAGTATGACTAGTATTCACTAAATGTTCACTAAATAAACATAAACTCTGCCTGGTTTCCTCTCAAGGTCCGAGCCAACAACCTGCAGGACCTTGTGTACAAAAGTGGCCAAGCTGGAGTCACCAAGGCAACCGTCTCCATCGTGTTTGACAACACTGACAAGAACCAGAAGCCGCTAGGCTACGAAGATTACGAAGAGATCACAATCACTAGGCAGATTGTGATTGGCGGCCGCAACAAATACCTCATCAATGGCAACTGCGCGCCTAACAACCGGGTGCACGATCTGTTTCACTCGGTACAGCTAAATATTAACAATCCGCATTTTCTTATCATGCAGGGTCGCATCACCAAGGTGCTTAATATGAAGCCGCCTGAGGTAAATTGCCTGTCTTTGCCTGTGCATTACAAATTTATTGTAATTCTACAACCTATAATCCTCCTGACGTGACTAAAATCCCAAGCTCAGGATCATAGGGAATCTATAGATCTAGGTTACCTGTCCATAGATCTGTTCTCCCAGTCTCCAGATCAGGATCCCCAATCCCCAGATCAATATTCTCAAACTCTAGATCAAGATTCCCAATCCCTATATCAAGATCCTAAATCCATAGATCAAGATCCCAAATCCATAGATCAAGATCCCCAATCCATAGGTCAAGATCCCAAATTCCTAGATCAAGATCTCTAACTCCTTGAGATCTAAATCCCAAAATCCCAAATCCATAGATCGGGATCCTAAATCCATAGATCAAGATCCCCAATCCATAGATCAAGATCCCGAATCCCTAGATCAAGATTTCTAATCCCTAGATCAAGATTTCTAATCCCTAGATCAAGATCTCAAATCCATAGATCAAGATCCCAAATCCATAGATCAAGATCCCTAACTCCTAGGACCTAGATCAAGATCCCGAATCAATAGATCAAGATCCCGAATCAATAGATCAAGATCCCGAATCAATAAATCAAGATCCCGAATCAATAGATCAAGATCTCCAATCCCTAGATCAAGATCTCCAATCCCTAGATCAAGATCCCAATCCCTAGATCAAGATGTATAACCCCTAGATCAAGATCTCCAATCCCTAGATCAAGATCCCAATCCCTAGATCAAGATCCCGAATCCCTAGATCAAGATCCTAATCCCTAGATCAAGATCTCTAACCCCTAGATCAAAGATCCCAAATCCGTAGATCAAGATCTCTAACTCCTAGGACCTAGATCAAGATCCCGAATCAATAGATCAAGATCTCGAATCAATAGATCAAGATCTCCAATCCCTAGATCAAGATCCCAACCCCTAGATCAAGATCTCAAATCCTTAGATCAAGATCTTAACACCTAGATTAAGATCTTAACACCTAGATCAAGATCCCGAATCAATAGATCAAGATTCCGAATCAATAGGTCAAGATCCCGAATCAATAAATCAAGATCCCGAATCAATAGATCAAGATCTCAAATCCTTAGATCAAGATCTTAACACCTAGATTAAGATCTTAACACCTAGATCAAGATCCCGAATCAATAGATCAAGATTCCGAATCAATAGATCAAGATTCCGAATCAATAGATCAAGATCCCGAATCAATAAATCAAGATCCCGAATCAATAGATCAAGATCTCCAATCCCTAGATCAAGATCCCAATCCCTAGATCAAGATGTATAACCCCTAGATCAAGATCTCCAATCCCTAGATCAAGATCCCAATCCCTAGATCAAGATCCCGAATCCCTAGATCAAGATCCTAATCCCTAGATCAAGATCTCTAACCCCTAGATCAAAGATCCCAAATCCGTAGATCAAGATCTCTAACTCCTAGGACCTAGATCAAGATCCCGAATCAATAGATCAAGATCTCGAATCAATAGATCAAGATTCCGAATCAATAGATCAAGATCTCGAATCAATAGATCAAGATCTCCAATCCCTAGATCAAGATCCCAATCCCTAGATCAAGATGTCTAACCCCTAGATCAAGATCTCAAATCCTTAGATCAAGATCTTAACACCTAGATTAAGATCTTAACACCTAGATCAAGATCCCGAATCAATAGATCAAGATTCCGAATCAATAGATCAAGATCCCGAATCAATAAATCAAGATCCCGAATCAATAGATCAAGATCTCCAATCCCTAGATCAAGATCCCAATCCCTAGATCAAGATCCCGAATCCCTAGATCAAGATCCTAATCCCTAGATCAAGATCTCTAACCCCTAGATCAAAGATCCCAAATCCGTAGATCAAGATCTCTAACTCCTAGGACCTAGATCAAGATCCCGAATCAATAGATCAAGATCTCGAATCAATAGATCAAGATCTCCAATCCCTAGATCAAGATCCCAACCCCTAGATCAAGATCTCAAATCCTTAGATCAAGATCTTAACACCTAGATTAAGATCTTAACACCTAGATCAAGATCCCGAATCAATAGATCAAGATTCCGAATCAATAGGTCAAGATCCCGAATCAATAAATCAAGATCCCGAATCAATAGATCAAGATCTCCAATCCCTAGATCAAGATCCCGAATCCCTAGATCAAGATCTAAGTATTATGGGCTATAAGGTTATAGGTTTGTCATCTCTAAATGTTCAAACCCTACAATCAATCATTACAACCCTAAAACCCACAATCCAAAGTCTGAAAAGTATTTGACCTCATCGTCATTATTCCTTAATCCTTAAATCATAGTCTTTGATCCCAAATCCTGAGAAATCACAATACCAAATATGTCGCTTTACTAACGCATTTCTCTCAATTGAAAAAAATGTTTTATTTTCCTGCAGATTCTCTCTCTACTAGAGGAGGCGGCCGGCACGAAACTCTACGAGACCAAAAAGGAGCAGGCGCAGAAGACTATTGAGAAGAAGGACTTTAAACTGCGGGAAATTGAATCTGTAAGTTATAATATTGCTCACATTTTTCTAGCTTTGAGAAGCTACCAGCTAGCTGTTAATTAAATATTGAGTATCTGATCTTTTTTGAGTATTTTTTGAGAGTGTACAGGCCTGATGATTAGAAAGCCAGGGCCGATGTACACTCTGTGTGAGCGTGTGCATGAGTGCCGTGCCTGAGTACAGTATTGGCGCGCTGGCATGTGCCCAGGAGTCAACGGAATGTGCAGAATTGCAGTCAGCGCTGGCTGTGGGACCATGTCACCGAAGGCGGTGCACCATTGTGCCACCGGACACTTAAATTTGTGCTTAATAAGTTCAATCGCCTATATTGCATTGAATTTCTGTTTATATAATCGCTATATGCCTCTCGCAGTAGTCTATCAGATGCCAATAGCCTTGCCTCTTCTGCCCATCATATGATCCCTCCTCAGCTCCTAGCATCGGAGATTCTCCCAACTCTGACTAAGCTGCGCAAGGAGCGACACGTGTATCAGGAGTATCAGCAGGTTTGCCGCGAGGTGGAGTTCCTGCAGCACTTCACCGTGGCCTACAGGTACTACTGCTACGAGCAGACTAAGGAGAAAGCCGATATTGAAGTGGTTGAGGCTCGGGAGAAGACTGCCCTGCTGCAGGTGAGGTTTTTATTTGCTCTACTGTCTTAAATTTTTCATACCTGAAATCCGAAGTCTTTTTTAATTATCTTCACTGTGAGAATAGAATTCTTCATTTCTGTTACGGGGCAATCTGAAGGTGGTGGGGGGGGAACAATCTGAAGGTGGTAGGGGGACAATCTGAAGGTGGTGGGGGGACAATCTGAAGGTGGTGGGACAATCTGAAGGTGGTGGGGGCAATCTGAAGGTGGTGGGGGGGACAATCTGAAGGTGGTAGGGGGACACTCTGAAGGTGGTGAGGGGGACAATCTGAAGCTGGTGGAGGGGACAATCTGAAGGTAGTAGGGGGACACTCTGAATGTGGTGAGGGGGACAATCTGAAGGTGGTGGGGGGACAATCTGAAGGTGGTGGGGACAATCTGAAGGTGGTGGGGGCAATCTGAAGGTGGTGGGGGGGCAATCTGAAGGTGGTGGGGGGACAATCTGAAGGTGGTGGGGGGGCAATCTGAAGGTGGTGGGGGGACAATCTGAAGGTAGAGGGGGGCAATCTGAAGGTGGTGGGGGGACAATCTGAAGGTAGAGGGGGGCAATCTGAAGGTGGTGGGGGGACAATCTGAAGGTAGTGGGGAAGGGCAATCTAAAGGTAATGGGGGGACACTGAAGGTAGAGGGGGGAAAAGGGAACAATCTGATGGTATTCCGAGCTCCCATTTCGCCGGCGCCACCCGAAGGAGGAGCAGCAGCAGGCCCAGAAGCAGCTGTCGGCCCTGTCAGAGGAAGCCGACCGTCTTTGCCGGGAGCGCGACGAGCAGAGCGGCCGAGGCCTGGAAGAGCGCGAGGAGCTGCACAAGGCCGCCCTGCAGGAGGAGGCCCTGGCCCAGTCGGCTCTGGTGGCCGCCGCTGACGCCGTGAAAGCCGAAGAGAAACGAATGCGCGAACTGGACAAAGCTTTGCTGGCCAGACAGAAAGCCCTTGCCGGCAAGGAGAAAGACTTCGAACGGGTTCGCGACAGTTTCCAAGAATTGGAGCAGCGAATGGCCGCGGCCGAGGCCGAGATGGCTGCGGCTGAGAAGCACCTGCAGGCTGTCAGCTCCGGCCTGGCCGCTAATGAGGAGGGCGGTGAAGCCGCCTCGCTTGAGATGCAGCTGTGCAGTGAGTTCACTTACCAGCTAGTGTGGTCTGTTTAGATAGGTAGTTGGGTGCACTGATGTGGGGTAGTTTAGGGGTGCACTGATGTGGGGTAGTTTAGGGGTGCACTGACAAGGGTAGAGGGGTGCACTGACAAGGGTAGAGGGTGCACTGATGAGGGGTAGAGTGGTGCACTGACAAGGGTAGAGGGGTGCACTGACAAGGGTAGAGGGTGCACTGATGAGGGGTAGAGTGGTGCACTGACAAGGGTAGAGGGGTGCACTGCACTGACAAGGGTAGAGGGGTGCACTGACAAAGGTAGAGGGGGGGGCACTGACAAGGGTAGAGGGGTGCACTGACAAAGGTAGAGGGGGGGCACTGACAAGGGTAGAGGGGTGCACTGCACTGACAAGGGTAGAGGGGTGCACTGCACTGACAAGGGTAGAGGGGTGCACTGATAAGGGGTAGAGGGGTGCACTGACAAGGGGTAAAGGGGTGCACAGATAAGCGAAAGCCAAGGATTGCAAAGCCACGACACGGTGAATTGAATTTCCTTTCAGCCACTCGCAACGAGATTAGCGAGGCGGAGAGCCGAATCAAGCGCAGCGAATTGAAGTCGCGCCATCTGCAATCGGAGATCAAAGAGAAAAGATCTCAGCTAGGCCGAATGCAGAGCTCTGCCAGCACGGAGCAGAAGCAGCTGGATAATTATAAGCGTAGCGTGGCTCACCTTGAGGTAAGCGGCCCGCGTGTTGGTAGCAAGCATGAGCCCTGTATGCATTCGCTTCACTTGCTACTTGCTTCACTTCGTTTAGTAGAATAAAGTACAGTGGCTGATTCTAGTAAGCTTCGATCTTAGTTAGTGCAAGCCTTGATGCCCTGTTTATTTTCCCCGTGGAGGAGGAGAGGGGTGTTTCGATTCATGCTTCTGTCCAATGGGTGACAGAGGGCACTGACGCCCTTGACCGGATCTTGCTCGCGTGAGTTGGCTAGAAGCTGCATCTTTTTCAGACCTTATTTAGTCGCAGTTCCTCTTCAGCCTCAACAACAAGTGAGGCAAAACAAACAGGATTCGGTCGTATTTTTGCTAGAAGTGCTCAAAAATATTATTCTAGTTTATTGTTTTTAATCTCTGCATTCGCCTCCGTCTAAAGGCCGGGATTACTTCGGGTTTGTTTGCTGATGCAGAAATGTGGTGATAAGATGTGCAGAGATGAAGCGTGAAGACGTGTGGGTAAAAGTACATCAAGTGAAATATCAACGGATATAATAGAGAGTCGGTTGAACTTTTAGTCCGAGGACTGGGGGGTCTCCACACAGCCTCAATTACCCTAGTTAATGCTGGCACCCATTTTACAGCTGGCTGGGTGAACTGAAGCAATGCAGAGCTGAGTGTCTTGCTAAAGGACACAAACTGTTCCGATTCTGAGTCGTGAGTCCGACGCTCTAGGCTACAATCTCCAATTTGAATCCTTAACGAGTGGCAGCCTTTCAGTGCGAGAGTGACAGATATTCAAAAAGGGGGATAGACAGTTATTAGTAGTAGTGATATACCGTAGATGCAATAACAGAGCAACAGAAAATCAACAGGCGAGTGACAGACAGTCAATAGAAGAGTGACAGACAGTCAATAGAAGAGTGACAGACAGTCAATAAAAGAGTGACAGACAGTCAATAGAAGAGTGACAGACATTCAATAGAAGAGTTACAGACAGCCAATAAAAGTGTGACAAAAATTGATAGAAGACTGACAGATACTCGATAGAAGAGTGACAGGCATTCGGCAGAAGAGTAACAGGCAGCTGTGCATAAAAAGAGTGACAGGCAGTCAATAGAAGAGTGACAGGCATTCAGTAGAAAAGTGACAAAATTTATAGATTGACAGGCAGTGCATAGAAGAGTGACAGGCAGTACATAGTAGACTGACAGGCAGTTAATAGAAGAGTGACAGGCAGTGCATAGAAGAGTGACAGGCAGTACATAGTAGACTGACAGGCAGTTAATAGAAAAGTGACAGGCAGTGCATAGAAGAGTGACAGGCAGTACATAGTAGACTGACAGGCAGTTAATAGAAGAGTGACAGGCAGTACATAGTAGACTGACAGGCAGTTAATAGAAGAGTGACAGGCAGTTAATAGAAGAGTGACAGGCAGTACATAGTAGACTGACAGGCAGTTAATATAAGAGTGACGGATATTCGATAGAAGAGTGACAGGCAGTGTATAGAAGAGTGACAGGCAGTGCATAGAAGAGTGGCAGATATTCGATAGAAGAGTGACAGTCAGGCAGGCGGCTAGCCGTCACCGCGGTGACTCGCCCTCCCCCCCCCCGCAGAAGCAGCTGGCCGAGACCGGCTTCGACGAGGCCGCCGAGCAGCGACTGCTCGAGCGCCAGTCGGCCCTGCAACGCGAGCTGCATGAGACGGGCCGCCATCTGGAGGAATTCCAATCCGCTAATCCCGGCTGGGATTCGACTACACGGACCCAGAGCCGCGGTTCGATCGCCGCCGCGTGCTCGGACCCGTATGCCAGCTGCTCGAAGCTGTTGACGAGAAATTCGCCGTGGCCCTTGAGGTCACCGCCGGCGCCAAGCTGTTCAACGTTGTGGTCGACACCGAGGCCACGGCCAAGCTGCTGCTGCAGCGGGGCCAGCTCAGGCAGAAGACAACGTTTATACCGTTGAATAAGATCTCGGCCAGGTGCCTGCCTAAACACCAGGCCGATTTGGCTGTCCAGGTGGCCGGACAAGGCCGAGCTTATCCGGCCCTGGATCTGGTTAGGCGGGACAAATCCGTTGAGGCCGCCGCTCAGTTTGTGTTCGGCGCCAGCTTTGTGGTGCAGGATGATGAGGCCGGCAGGAAGGTGCGTTTCCTGGGTTTATGTCTATGGTCTTTTCTCATACTGTTGAGGTTATCTCTGATCCTCTTAGATCGCCATTTAGGTCACCTCTATGACCTCCCAGATCGTCATTAAGGTCATCTTTACGACCTCCCAGAAAGTCTTTAAGGTCATCTCTATGACCTCCCAGAAAGTCGTTAAGGTCATCTCTATGACCTCCCAGAAGGTCGTTAAGGTCATCTCTATGACCTCCCAGATCGTCATTAAGGTCATCTCTATGACCTCCCAGATCGTCATTAGGGTCATATGACCTCCCAGATCGTCATTAGGGTCATCTCTATGACCTCCCAGATCGTCATTAGGGTCATCTCTATGACCTCCCAGATCGTCATTAGGGTCATCTCTATGACCTCCCAGATCGTCATTAGGGTCATCTCTATGACCTCCCAGATCGTCATTAGGGTCATCTCTATGACCTCCCAGATCGTCATTAGGGTCATCTCTATGACCTCCCAGATCGTCATTAGGGTCATCTCTATGACCTCCCAGATCGTCATTAGGGTCATCTCTATGACCTCCCAGATCGTCATTAGGGTCATCTCTATGACCTACCAGATCGTCATTAGGGTCATCTCTATGACCTCCCAGATCGTCATTAGGGTCATCTCTATGAGACTCTCATACAGGGCATCTCTTTGACCCTCCCAGATCCTCATACTGCGCCATCTAAATGATCTAAAGCCTCAAGGGATCATGGCCATCCTCACCCGCAGGTGGCCTTCCATCGGGACATCCGCCGCCGGGCGGTGACCCTGGAGGGCGAGGTGTACAGCCCGAGGGCACTCTCTCCGGCGGTTTTCGCGGCAGCCGCGAGCCGACGCTGCTGAAAGCCGCCAAGCTGCGCCAGCTGCGGGAGCGCGCCGAGGCGACGCGGCGACAGCTGGCCGAAGTGGCCGAATCGGTCAGGCAGGCGGAGGCCTCGGCCGGCCGCTACCAGCAGCTGCGGCAGGACTTGGACCAGAAGCGGCACGAGCTGGCTCTGCTGGAGCAGCGAATTGGCAACACGGATCACCAGCAGCTGGCCAAGCACCTGGAGGAGCTGCAGGCTGAGCTGGACAGCGAGCAGACTGCAGCAGCCGAGGCCAACGCCGCCTTGAAGCGGCTGCGCGAACGGGAGGCCAGTCTGGCCGAGCAGGTCAAGGATGCCGCCGCTGTGCAGGAGCGAGAGATGAAGGCGGCGCAGGTGAGAATGCTAGTCTAGCCAATAGGAGATGAAAAAAGGAATCTCAAAGATGATGATGAAGAAAGAGAATGGGCTGCTAATCTAGCCCACATCAGTGATAGAATAGAATGGATTGCTAATCTAGCCTACATTAATGATGAAGGAATAGAATGGATTGCTAATCTAGCCTACATCAATAAATGAGGGAATAGAATGGATTGCTAATCTAGCCTACATCAATGATGAAAGAATAGAATGGATTGCTAATCTAGCCTACATCAATGATGAAAGAATAGAATGGATTGCTAATCTATCCTAAATCAATGATGAAAGAATGGAATGGATTGCTAATCTATCCTAAATCAATGATGAAAGAATAGAATGGATTGCTATCTAGCCTACATCAATGATGAAGGAATAGAATGGGTTGCTAATCTAGCCTACATCAATGATGAAGGAATACAATGGATTGTTAATCTAACAATCAAGCTCTACGTGGGCTCTACTCCCATTATTTGCATCGGGACTTGAATTCAAAGTGGTTCAATTTGAACCCCAATCGCCCCCCTCCAGGCTCGCATAGCCAAGGCCCAACACGAACGGGAGGCGCGACGAGCCGATGTGGAAAACTGGCAGCCGCAGCACGACACCCTGCAGCTGGAGATCGAGGAGTTGCGCAAGGAGGCCGCCAGCCTCGAAGAGCAAATCGCCGCCGCCAAGGAGTCCGTCGAGGCCCGCTCTGGAGAGGTTCAGGAGAAGCGGGTGAGTCGCTTGCTAGTGTGTCTGTCTGTCTGTCTGTCTGTCTGTCTGTCTGTCTGTCTGTCTGTCTGTCTGTCTTTCCGTCTGTCTGTCTGTCTGTCTGTCTTTCCGTCTGTCTGTCTGTCTGTCTGTCTGCCTGCCTGCCTGCCTGCCTGTGTCTGTCTGTCTGTCTGCCTGTCTGTCTGTCTGTCTGTCTGTCTGTCTGTCTGTCGCTATCTATTTATTTTGTGCAGTGTATTGTCCTGCCATACTCGTCTGATCTATCGAAGCTTAAGCGCTTTGAGTACTCCGGAAGCTCTCTAATCTCTCTAATTAACTCTATAACAACCCCTGGATCCCCAGGCCGAGGCGGAGGCGCTCAAGCAGGCCCTGGATGAGGCAAAGCGGCAGCTGGAAGAGAAACGGGCCGAGATCAAGGCCCGCAATCAGGCTATCCGGGATCTGGAGGAGCAGGCGAAGGCGCTGCAGTCGGAGGTCAGCCAGCGAGAGCTGCGGCTGGCCAACCTGCAGCACCAGCTGGCCGACCAGGCCAAGGAGGCAGCGGATGCGCAGCACAAAGTCAACGAGCTGCTCGCCTCTCACCCGTGGATCGAGTCGGAGAAGCGGCACTTTAATCAGCCCGGCGGTCATTTCGACTTCCAGGTGAGACCGATCGACAAGTGCATGGATTCACGGGCCTTCAAATCCTAGTCTCCGCATATCTCCATATCCCAGATTCTTCCCAATCTTTAAATCCCGAATTCTTCCCAATCTTTAATCCCAGATTCTTTCCTATCTTCAAATCCCAGATTCTTCCCGATCTTCAAATCCCAGATTCTTCCCGATCTTCAAATCCAGATTCTTCCCGATCTTCAAATCCCAGATTCTTCCCGATCTTTAATCCCAGATTCTTCCCAATCTTTAATCCCGAATTCTTCCCAATCTTCTTAACCATGAATCTTCCCAATCTTTAAATCCCAGATTCTTCCCAATCTTCAAATCCCAGATTCTTCCCGATCTTCAAATCCCAGATTCTTCCCGATCTTTAATCCCAGATTCTTCCCAATCTTTAATCCCGAATTCTTCCCAATCTTCTTAACCATGAATCTTCCCAATCTTTAATCCCTGATTCTTCATAATTGGCAGATTCAGATAGTTACCAGGGTAAGTGCCGGATTGCCGGTTCAGATGGTAGCCTCAGGTGACAAGTTAAACTACTTCAGGATCAGATGGCAGATTCGGCTACTTCAGGATCAGATGGCAGATTTTGCTACTTCAGGGTCAGATGGCAGATTCGGCTACTTCAGGATCAGATGGCAGATTGCTACTTCAGGGTCAGATGGCAGATTCGGCTACTTCAGGGTCAGATGGCAGATTCTGCTACTAAAGCCCCGCTATTTCCCCAACCGCACCATCGCAGGGCAACAATCCCAAGGGCAGCGAGCCCGGCTAACAAGCTGGAGGAACGCAAGGAGCGATTGGGCAAGTCTGTGAACATGCGAGCCATGAACATGCTGACCACTGCCGAGCAGCAATACGCTGATCTGGTTGGCAAGCGGGACATTGTGCTGACTGAACAAGGCAAGATACAGGGCATTAATTGACGAGCTGGACAAGAAGAAAAATGAAGCTC
>NIVC01000017.1:0-32500 GCA_002269645.1 Macrostomum lignano
ACAACCTAGATCAAGATCCCGAATCCATAGATCAAGATTCCGAATCAATAGGTCAAGATCCCACAATCATAATATCAAGATCCCGAATCAAATAGATCAAGATCTCAAATCCTTAGATCAAGATCTTAACACTAGATTAAGAATCTTAACACCTAGATCAAGATCCCGATCAATAGATCAAGATCCCGAATCAATAGATCAAGATTCCGAATCAATAGATCAAGATCCCGAATCAATAATCAAGATCCCGAATCAATAGATCAAGATCTCCAATCCCTAGATCAAGATCCCAATCCCTAGATCAAGATGTATAACCCCTAGATCAAGATCTCCAATCCCTAGATCAAGATCCCAATCCCTAGATCAAGATCCCGAATCC
Organism: Macrostomum lignano; assembly: GCA_002269645.1. Lineage (NCBI taxonomy): Eukaryota > Metazoa > Platyhelminthes > Macrostomidae > Macrostomum > Macrostomum lignano. The sequence continues at coordinate 380 of NIVC01000017.1, forward strand.
CTAGATCAAGATCCTAATCCCTAGATCAAGATCTCTAAACCTAGATCAAAGATCCCAAATCCGTAGATCAAGATCTCTAACTCCTAGGACCTAGATCAAGATCCCGAATCAATAGATCAAGATCTCGAATCAATAGATCAAGATCTCCAATCCCTAGATCAAGATCCCAACCCCTAGATCAAGATCTCAAATCCTTAGATCAAGATCTTAACACCTAGATTAAGATCTTAACACCTAGATCAAGATCCCGAATCAATAGATCAAGATTCCGAATCAATAGATCAAGATCCCGAATCAATAAATCAAGATCCCGAATCAATAGATCAAGATCTCAAATCCTTAGATCAAGATCTTAACACCTAGATTAAGATCTTAACACCTAGATCAAGATCCCGAATCAATAGATCAAGATTCCGAATCAATAGATCAAGATTCCGAATCAATAGATCAGATCCCGAATCAATAAATCAAGATCCCGAATCAATAGATCAAGATCTCCAATCCCTAGATCAAGATCCCAATCCCTAGATCAAGATGTATAACCCCTAGATCAAGATCTCCAATCCCTAGATCAAGATCCCAATCCCTAGATCAAGATCCCGAATCCCTAGATCAAGATCCTAATCCCTAGATCAAGATCTCTAACCCCTAGATCAAAGATCCCAAATCCGTAGATCAAGATCTCTAACTCCTAGGACCTAGATCAAGATCCCGAATCAATAGATCAAGATCTCGAATCAATAGATCAAGATTCCGAATCAATAGATCAAGATCTCGAATCAATAGATCAAGATCTCCAATCCCTAGATCAAGATCCCAATCCCTAGATCAAGATGTCTAACCCCTAGATCAAGATCTCAAATCCTTAGATCAAGATCTTAACACCTAGATTAAGATCTTAACACCTAGATCAAGATCCCGAATCAATAGATCAAGATTCCGAATCAATAGATCAAGATCCCGAATCAATAAATCAAGATCCCGAATCAATAGATCAAGATCTCCAATCCCTAGATCAAGATCCCAATCCCTAGATCAAGATCCCGAATCCCTAGATCAAGATCCTAATCCCTAGATCAAGATCTCTAACCCCTAGATCAAAGATCCCAAATCCGTAGATCAAGATCTCTAACTCCTAGGACCTAGATCAAGATCCCGAATCAATAGATCAAGATCTCGAATCAATAGATCAAGATCTCCAATCCCTAGATCAAGATCCCAACCCCTAGATCAAGATCTCAAATCCTTAGATCAAGATCTTAACACCTAGATTAAGATCTTAACACCTAGATCAAGATCCCGAATCAATAGATCAAGATTCCGAATCAATAGGTCAAGATCCCGAATCAATAAATCAAGATCCCGAATCAATAGATCAAGATCTCCAATCCCTAGATCAAGATCCCGAATCCCTAGATCAAGATCTAAGTATTATGGGCTATAAGGTTATAGGTTTGTCATCTCTAACTGTTCAAACCCTACAATCAATCATTACAACCCTAAAACCCACAATCCAAAGTCTGAAAAGTATTTGACCTCATCGTCATTATTCCTTAATCCTTAAATCATAGTCTTTGATCCCAAATCCTGAGAAATCACAATACCAAATATGTCGCTTTACTAACGCATTTCTCTCAATTGAAAAAAATGTTTTATTTTCCTGCAGATTCTCTCTCTACTAGAGGAGGCGGCCGGCACGAAACTCTACGAGACCAAAAAGGAGCAGGCGCAGAAGACTATTGAGAAGAAGGACTTTAAACTGCGGGAAATTGAATCTGTAAGTTATAATATTGCTCACATTTTTCTAGCTTTGAGAAGCTACCAGCTAGCTGTTAATTAAATATTGAGTATCTGATCTTTTTTGAGTATTTTTTGAGAGTGTACAGGCCTGATGATTAGAAAGCCAGGGCCGATGTACACTCTGTGTGAGCGTGTGCATGAGTGCCGTGCCTGAGTACAGTATTGGCGCGCTGGCATGTGCCCAGGAGTCAACGGAATGTGCAGAATTGCAGTCAGCGCTGGCTGTGGGACCATGTCACCGAAGGCGGTGCACCATTGTGCCACCGGACACTTAAATTTGTGCTTAATAAGTTCAATCGCCTATATTGCATTGAATTTCTGTTTATATAATCGCTATATGCCTCTCGCAGTAGTCTATCAGATGCCAATAGCCTTGCCTCTTCTGCCCATCATATGATCCCTCCTCAGCTCCTAGCATCGGAGATTCTCCCAACTCTGACTAAGCTGCGCAAGGAGCGACACGTGTATCAGGAGTATCAGCAGGTTTGCCGCGAGGTGGAGTTCCTGCAGCACTTCACCGTGGCCTACAGGTACTACTGCTACGAGCAGACTAAGGAGAAAGCCGATATTGAAGTGGTTGAGGCTCGGGAGAAGACTGCCCTGCTGCAGGTGAGGTTTTTATTTGCTCTACTGTCTTAAATTTTTCATACCTGAAATCCGAAGTCTTTTTTAATTATCTTCACTGTGAGAATAGAATTCTTCATTTCTGTTACGGGGCAATCTGAAGGTGGTGGGGGGGAACAATCTGAAGGTGGTAGGGGGACAATCTGAAGGTGGTGGGGGGACAATCTGAAGGTGGTGGGACAATCTGAAGGTGGTGGGGGCAATCTGAAGGTGGTGGGGGGGACAATCTGAAGGTGGTAGGGGGACACTCTGAAGGTGGTGAGGGGGACAATCTGAAGCTGGTGGAGGGGACAATCTGAAGGTAGTAGGGGGACACTCTGAATGTGGTGAGGGGACAATCTGAAGGTGGTGGGGGGACAATCTGAAGGTGGTGGGGACAATCTGAAGGTGGTGGGGGCAATCTGAAGGTGGTGGGGGGCAATCTGAAGGTGGTGGGGGGACAATCTGAAGGTGGTGGGGGGGCAATCTGAAGGTGGTGGGGGGACAATCTGAAGGTAGAGGGGGGCAATCTGAAGGTGGTGGGGGGACAATCTGAAGGTAGAGGGGGGCAATCTGAAGGTGGTGGGGGACAATCTGAAGGTAGTGGGGAAGGGCAATCTAAAGGTAATGGGGGGACACTGAAGGTAGAGGGGGAAAAGGTAAAGGTAGTAGGGAACAATCTGATGGTATTCCGAGCTCCCATTTCGCCGGCGCCACCCGAAGGAGGAGCAGCAGCAGGCCCAGAAGCAGCTGTCGGCCCTGTCAGAGGAAGCCGACCGTCTTTGCCGGGAGCGCGACGAGCAGAGCGGCCGAGGCCTGGAAGAGCGCGAGGAGCTGCACAAGGCCGCCCTGCAGGAGGAGGCCCTGGCCCAGTCGGCTCTGGTGGCCGCCGCTGACGCCGTGAAAGCCGAAGAGAAACGAATGCGCGAACTGGACAAAGCTTTGCTGGCCAGACAGAAAGCCCTTGCCGGCAAGGAGAAAGACTTCGAACGGGTTCGCGACAGTTTCCAAGAATTGGAGCAGCGAATGGCCGCGGCCGAGGCCGAGATGGCTGCGGCTGAGAAGCACCTGCAGGCTGTCAGCTCCGGCCTGGCCGCTAATGAGGAGGGCGGTGAAGCCGCCTCGCTTGAGATGCAGCTGTGCAGTGAGTTCACTTACCAGCTAGTGTGGTCTGTTTAGATAGGTAGTTGGGTGCACTGATGTGGGGTAGTTTAGGGGTGCACTGATGTGGGGTAGTTTAGGGGTGCACTGATGTGGGGTAGTTTAGGGGTGCACTGACAAGGGTAGAGGGGTGCACTGACAAGGGTAGAGGGTGCACTGATGAGGGGTAGAGTGGTGCACTGACAAGGGTAGAGGGGTGCACTGACAAAGGTAGAGGGGGGGGCACTGACAAGGGTAGAGGGGTGCACTGACAAAGGTAGAGGGGGGGCACTGACAAGGGTAGAGGGGTGCACTGCACTGACAAGGGTAGAGGGGTGCACTGCACTGACAAGGGTAGAGGGGTGCACTGATAAGGGGTAGAGGGGTGCACTGACAAGGGGTAAAGGGGTGCACAGATAAGCGAAAGCCAAGGATTGCAAAGCCACGACACGGTGAATTGAATTTCCTTTCAGCCACTCGCAACGAGATTAGCGAGGCGGAGAGCCGAATCAAGCGCAGCGAATTGAAGTCGCGCCATCTGCAATCGGAGATCAAAGAGAAAAGATCTCAGCTAGGCCGAATGCAGAGCTCTGCCAGCACGGAGCAGAAGCAGCTGGATAATTATAAGCGTAGCGTGGCTCACCTTGAGGTAAGCGGCCCGCGTGTTGGTAGCAAGCATGAGCCCTGTATGCATTCGCTTCACTTGCTACTTGCTTCACTTCGTTTAGTAGAATAAAGTACAGTGGCTGATTCTAGTAAGCTTCGATCTTAGTTAGTGCAAGCCTTGATGCCCTGTTTATTTTCCCCGTGGAGGAGGAGAGGGGTGTTTCGATTCATGCTTCTGTCCAATGGGTGACAGAGGGCACTGACGCCCTTGACCGGATCTTGCTCGCGTGAGTTGGCTAGAAGCTGCATCTTTTTCAGACCTTATTTAGTCGCAGTTCCTCTTCAGCCTCAACAACAAGTGAGGCAAAACAAACAGGATTCGGTCGTATTTTTGCTAGAAGTGCTCAAAAATATTATTCTAGTTTATTGTTTTTAATCTCTGCATTCGCCTCCGTCTAAAGGCCGGGATTACTTCGGGTTTGTTTGCTGATGCAGAAATGTGGTGATAAGATGTGCAGAGATGAAGCGTGAAGACGTGTGGGTAAAAGTACATCAAGTGAAATATCAACGGATATAATAGAGAGTCGGTTGAACTTTTAGTCCGAGGACTGGGGGGTCTCCACACAGCCTCAATTACCCTAGTTAATGCTGGCACCCATTTTACAGCTGGCTGGGTGAACTGAAGCAATGCAGAGCTGAGTGTCTTGCTAAAGGACACAAACTGTTCCGATTCTGAGTCGTGAGTCCGACGCTCTAGGCTACAATCTCCAATTTGAATCCTTAACGAGTGGCAGCCTTTCAGTGCGAGAGTGACAGATATTCAAAAAGGGGGATAGACAGTTATTAGTAGTAGTGATATACCGTAGATGCAATAACAGAGCAACAGAAAATCAACAGGCGAGTGACAGACAGTCAATAGAAGAGTGACAGACAGTCAATAGAAGAGTGACAGACAGTCAATAAAAGAGTGACAGACAGTCAATAGAAGAGTGACAGACATTCAATAGAAGAGTTACAGACAGCCAATAAAAGTGTGACAAAAATTGATAGAAGACTGACAGATACTCGATAGAAGAGTGACAGGCATTCGGCAGAAGAGTAACAGGCAGCTGTGCATAAAAAGAGTGACAGGCAGTCAATAGAAGAGTGACAGGCATTCAGTAGAAAAGTGACAAAATTTATAGATTGACAGGCAGTGCATAGAAGAGTGACAGGCAGTACATAGTAGACTGACAGGCAGTTAATAGAAGAGTGACAGGCAGTGCATAGAAGAGTGACAGGCAGTACATAGTAGACTGACAGGCAGTTAATAGAAAAGTGACAGGCAGTGCATAGAAGAGTGACAGGCAGTACATAGTAGACTGACAGGCAGTTAATAGAAGAGTGACAGGCAGTACATAGTAGACTGACAGGCAGTTAATAGAAGAGTGACAGGCAGTTAATAGAAGATGACAGGCAGTACATAGTAGACTGACAGGCAGTTAATATAAGAGTGACGGATATTCGATAGAAGAGTGACAGGCAGTGTATAGAAGAGTGACAGGCAGTGCATAGAAGAGTGGCAGATATTCGATAGAAGAGTGACAGTCAGGCAGGCGGCTAGCCGTCACCGCGGTGACTCGCCCTCCCCCCCCCCGCAGAAGCAGCTGGCCGAGACCGGCTTCGACGAGGCCGCCGAGCAGCGACTGCTCGAGCGCCAGTCGGCCCTGCAACGCGAGCTGCATGAGACGGGCCGCCATCTGGAGGAATTCCAATCCGCTAATCCCCGGCTGGGATTCGACTACACGGACCCAGAGCCGCGGTTCGATCGCCGCCGCGTGCTCGGACCCGTATGCCAGCTGCTCGAAGCTGTTGACGAGAAATTCGCCGTGGCCCTTGAGGTCACCGCCGGCGCCAAGCTGTTCAACGTTGTGGTCGACACCGAGGCCACGGCCAAGCTGCTGCTGCAGCGGGGCCAGCTCAGGCAGAAGACAACGTTTATACCGTTGAATAAGATCTCGGCCAGGTGCCTGCCTAAACACCAGGCCGATTTGGCTGTCCAGGTGGCCGGACAAGGCCGAGCTTATCCGGCCCTGGATCTGGTTAGGCGGGACAAATCCGTTGAGGCCGCCGCTCAGTTTGTGTTCGGCGCCAGCTTTGTGGTGCAGGATGATGAGGCCGGCAGGAAGGTGCGTTTCCTGGGTTTATGTCTATGGTCTTTTCTCATACTGTTGAGGTTATCTCTGATCCTCTTAGATCGCCATTTAGGTCACCTCTATGACCTCCCAGATCGTCATTAAGGTCATCTTTACGACCTCCCAGAAAGTCTTTAAGGTCATCTCTATGACCTCCCAGAAAGTCGTTAAGGTCATCTCTATGACCTCCCAGAAGGTCGTTAAGGTCATCTCTATGACCTCCCAGATCGTCATTAAGGTCATCTCTATGACCTCCCAGATCGTCATTAGGGTCATATGACCTCCCAGATCGTCATTAGGGTCATCTCTATGACCTCCCAGATCGTCATTAGGGTCATCTCTATGACCTCCCAGATCGTCATTAGGGTCATCTCTATGACCTCCCAGATCGTCATTAGGGTCATCTCTATGACCTCCCAGATCGTCATTAGGGTCATCTCTATGACCTCCCAGATCGTCATTAGGGTCATCTCTATGACCTCCCAGATCGTCATTAGGGTCATCTCTATGACCTCCCAGATCGTCATTAGGGTCATCTCTATGACCTCCCAGATCGTCATTAGGGTCATCTCTATGACCTACCAGATCGTCATTAGGGTCATCTCTATGACCTCCCAGATCGTCATTAGGGTCATCTCTATGAGACTCTCATACAGGGCATCTCTTTGACCCTCCCAGATCCTCATACTGCGCCATCTAAATGATCTAAAGCCTCAAGGGATCATGGCCATCCTCACCCGCAGGTGGCCTTCCATCGGGACATCCGCCGCCGGGCGGTGACCCTGGAGGGCGAGGTGTACAGCCCGAGGGCACTCTCTCCGGCGGTTTTCGCGGCAGCCGCGAGCCGACGCTGCTGAAAGCCGCCAAGCTGCGCCAGCTGCGGGAGCGCGCCGAGGCGACGCGGCGACAGCTGGCCGAAGTGGCCGAATCGGTCAGGCAGGCGGAGGCCTCGGCCGGCCGCTACCAGCAGCTGCGGCAGGACTTGGACCAGAAGCGGCACGAGCTGGCTCTGCTGGAGCAGCGAATTGGCAACACGGATCACCAGCAGCTGGCCAAGCACCTGGAGGAGCTGCAGGCTGAGCTGGACAGCGAGCAGACTGCAGCAGCCGAGGCCAACGCCGCCTTGAAGCGGCTGCGCGAACGGGAGGCCAGTCTGGCCGAGCAGGTCAAGGATGCCGCCGCTGTGCAGGAGCGAGAGATGAAGGCGGCGCAGGTGAGAATGCTAGTCTAGCCAATAGGAGATGAAAAAAGGAATCTCAAAGATGATGATGAAGAAAGAGAATGGGCTGCTAATCTAGCCCACATCAGTGATAGAATAGAATGGATTGCTAATCTAGCCTACATTAATGATGAAGGAATAGAATGGATTGCTAATCTAGCCTACATCAATAAATGAGGGAATAGAATGGATTGCTAATCTAGCCTACATCAATGATGAAAGAATAGAATGGATTGCTAATCTAGCCTACATCAATGATGAAAGAATAGAATGGATTGCTAATCTATCCTAAATCAATGATGAAAGAATGGAATGGATTGCTAATCTATCCTAAATCAATGATGAAAGAATAGAATGGATTGCTATCTAGCCTACATCAATGATGAAGGAATAGAATGGGTTGCTAATCTAGCCTACATCAATGATGAAGGAATACAATGGATTGTTAATCTAACAATCAAGCTCTACGTGGGCTCTACTCCCATTATTTGCATCGGGACTTGAATTCAAAGTGGTTCAATTTGAACCCCAATCGCCCCCCTCCAGGCTCGCATAGCCAAGGCCCAACACGAACGGGAGGCGCGACGAGCCGATGTGGAAAACTGGCAGCCGCAGCACGACACCCTGCAGCTGGAGATCGAGGAGTTGCGCAAGGAGGCCGCCAGCCTCGAAGAGCAAATCGCCGCCGCCAAGGAGTCCGTCGAGGCCCGCTCTGGAGAGGTTCAGGAGAAGCGGGTGAGTCGCTTGCTAGTGTGTCTGTCTGTCTGTCTGTCTGTCTGTCTGTCTGTCTGTCTGTCTGTCTGTCTGTCTGTCTGTCTGTCTGTCTTTCCGTCTGTCTGTCTGTCTGTCTGTCTTTCCGTCTGTCTGTCTGTCTGTCTGTCTGCCTGCCTGCCTGCCTGCCTGTGTCTGTCTGTCTGTCTGCCTGTCTGTCTGTCTGTCTGTCTGTCTGTCTGTCTGTCCGCTATCTATTTATTTTGTGCAGTGTATTGTCCTGCCATACTCGTCTGATCTATCGAAGCTTAAGCGCTTTGAGTACTCCGGAAGCTCTCTAATCTCTCTAATTAACTCTATAACAACCCCTGGATCCCCAGGCCGAGGCGGAGGCGCTCAAGCAGGCCCTGGATGAGGCAAAGCGGCAGCTGGAAGAGAAACGGGCCGAGATCAAGGCCCGCAATCAGGCTATCCGGGATCTGGAGGAGCAGGCGAAGGCGCTGCAGTCGGAGGTCAGCCAGCGAGAGCTGCGGCTGGCCAACCTGCAGCACCAGCTGGCCGACCAGGCCAAGGAGGCAGCGGATGCGCAGCACAAAGTCAACGAGCTGCTCGCCTCTCACCCGTGGATCGAGTCGGAGAAGCGGCACTTTAATCAGCCCGGCGGTCATTTCGACTTCCAGGTGAGACCGATCGACAAGTGCATGGATTCACGGGCCTTCAAATCCTAGTCTCCGCATATCTCCATATCCCAGATTCTTCCCAATCTTTAAATCCCGAATTCTTCCCAATCTTTAATCCCAGATTCTTTCCTATCTTCAAATCCCAGATTCTTCCCGATCTTCAAATCCCAGATTCTTCCCGATCTTCAAATCCCAGATTCTTCCCGATCTTTAATCCCAGATTCTTCCCAATCTTTAATCCCGAATTCTTCCCAATCTTCTTAACCATGAATCTTCCCAATCTTTAAATCCCAGATTCTTCCCAATCTTCAAATCCCAGATTCTTCCCGATCTTCAAATCCCAGATTCTTCCCGATCTTTAATCCCAGATTCTTCCCAATCTTTAATCCCGAATTCTTCCCAATCTTCTTAACCATGAATCTTCCCAATCTTTAATCCCTGATTCTTCATAATTGGCAGATTCAGATAGTTACCAGGGTAAGTGCCGGATTGCCGGTTCAGATGGTAGCCTCAGGTGACAAGTTAAACTACTTCAGGATCAGATGGCAGATTCGGCTACTTCAGGATCAGATGGCAGATTTTGCTACTTCAGGGTCAGATGGCAGATTCGGCTACTTCAGGATCAGATGGCAGATTTTGCTACTTCAGGGTCAGATGGCAGATTCGGCTACTTCAGGGTCAGATGGCAGATTCTGCTACTAAAGCCCCGCTATTTCCCCAACCGCACCCATCGCAGGGCAACAATCCCAAGGAGCAGCGAGCCCGGCTAACCAAGCTGGAGGAACGCAAGGAGCGATTGGGCAAGTCTGTGAACATGCGAGCCATGAACATGCTGACCACTGCCGAGCAGCAATACGCTGATCTGGTTGGCAAGCGGGACATTGTGCTGACTGACAAGGCCAAGATACAGGGCATTATTGACGAGCTGGACAAGAAGAAAAATGAAGCTCTGATGACTGCTTACAAAAAGGTTTGAGTCGCTTTCTATTTTATTACATACCCATCCGAACTCCCCATTTTATCCCCATCTCCACCCCATATCCTCAGTGTATCCTCATATTCATCCTAGCTCCCCATTTTATCCCCATCCCCGTCCCAGCTTCCCATTTTATCCTCATTCCCGTCCCAGCTTCCCATTTTATCCCCATTCCCGTCCCAGCTTCCCATTTTATCCCCATTCCCGTCCCAGCTTCCCATTTTATCCCCATTCCCGTCCCAGCTTCCCATTTTATCCCCATCCCCGTCCCAGCTTCCCATTTTATCCCCATCCCCGTCCCAGCTTCCCATTTTATCCCCATCCCCGCCCCAGCTTCCCATTTTATCCTCATTCCCGCCCCAGCTTCCCATTTTATCCTCATTCCCGTCCCAGCTTCCCATTTTATCCCATCCCCGTCCCAGCTTCCCATTTTATTCTCATTCCCGTCCCAGCTTCCCATTTTATCCTCATCCCCGCTCCAGCTCTCCATTTTATCCCCATCCCCGCCCCAGCTCCCCATTTTATCCTCATATCCATCTTAGCCCCGCATTACGAGTATACGTATTACGTATTACGTATTACGTATTACGTATCCCCATCGCCGTCCAGCTCCCCATTTTATCCTCATCCCCGCCCCAGCTCTCCATCTTATCCCCATCCCCGCCCCAGCTTCCTATTTTATCCCCATCCCCGTCCCAGCTTCCCATTTTATCCTCATTCCCGTATCAGCTTCCCAATTTATCCCCATCCCCGCCCCAGCTCCTCATTTTATCCTCATTCCCGTCCCAGCTTCCCATTTTATCCCCATCCCCGCCCCAGCTCCTCATTTTATCCTCATATCCATCCCAGCTCCCCATTCATCCCCAACTCCATCCCAGCTCTCCAGCTGTTGAACGCCAGCCAATTCATGCACTGCCGCAGGTGAACGCAGACTTCGGCAAGCTGTTCTCCACCATGCTGCCAGGCGCCAACGCCAAGCTGGTGCCCTCCGCGGGCCGGTCGGTGCTGGAGGGCATCGAGTTTCGCATCGGGTTCGGCCAGCAGTGGAAGGAGTCGCTAAGCGAGCTGAGCGGCGGCCAGCGCTCCCTGGTGGCCCTGTCGCTCATCCTGGCCCTGCTGCTGTTCAAGCCGGCGCCAATTTACATCCTTGACGAAGTCGACGCCGCCCTTGACCTGAGCCACACCCAGAACATTGGCCAGCTGATTAAGGAGAACTTCGGCCAGTCTCAGTTTATTGTAGTCTCGCTCAAGGACGGCATGTTCAACAATGCCAACGTGCTGTTCAAGACTAAGCTGGTGGATGGGGTGTCCACGGTCACCAGGCACACCAGGGACAAGTGAAGCGGTTTTAAAGCTGTCAAAATCACTCAAGTTTGCGCGAATATTTTTTATAATTATACATTTAGTTATTCAATTTTATGCTTTTATAGGCTTGCATATTTATCTCATTTGTCCCTGTACTGTTGTTGCATCTCTATTGCATTGCATTTTATTTTTCTACGCCTAGGCATAAGGCATTTCCAACTTGTATTATCCAATCTAATTAGACCTTTTTGGGATTTTCAATTCTTAATCCTAAAACTGTAGCTCGGGATCTGCTATTTCCTTACTATGAGCTGCATAATCTGCTTCTAGTTTCTGCCAATAAAATGCTAGCGGTTTCGGGATTCGAGTTCAGGTAGTTTTGGGATTCGAGTTCAGGTAGTTTTGGGATTCGAGTTTAGGTAGTTTTGGGATTCGAGTTCAGGTAGTTTAGGGATTAGAGTTCAGGTAGTTTAGGGATTCGAGTTCAGGTAGTTTAGGGATTAGAGTTCAGGTAGTTTAGGGATTCGAGTTCAGGTAGTTTAGGGATTCGAGTTCAGGTAGTTTTGGGATTCGAGTTCAAGTAGTTTTGGGATTCGAGTTCAGGTAGTTTAGGGATTCGAGTTCAGGTAGTTTTGGGATTCGAGTTCAGGTAGTTTAGGGATTCGAGTTCAGGTAGTTTAGGGATTAGAGTTCAGGTAGTTTAGGGATTCGAGTTCAGGTAGTTTAGGGATTCGAGTTCAGGTAGTTTAGGGATTAGAGTTCAGGTAGTTTAGGGATTCGAGTTCAGGTAGTTTAGGGATTCGAGTTCAGGTAGTTTAGGGATTCGAGTTCAGGTAGTTTAGGGATTCGAGTTCAGGTAGTTTTGGGATTCGAGTTTAGGTAGTTTTGGGATTCGAGTTTAGGTAGTTTTGGGATTCGAGTTCAGGTAGTTTTGGGATTCGAGTTCAGGTAGTTTTGGGATTCGAGTTTAGGGATTCGAGTTTAGGTAGTTTTGGGATTCGAGTTCAGGTAGTTTTGGGATTCGAGTTTAGGGATTCGAGTTCAGGTAGTTTTGGGATTCGAGTTTAGGGATTCGAGTTCAGGTAGTTTTGGGATTCGAGTTTAGGGATTCGAGTTCAGGTAGTTTTGGGATTCGAGTTCAGGTAGTTTTGGGATTCGAGTTTAGGTAGTTTAGGGATTCGAGTTCAGGTAGTTTTGGGATTCGAGTTCAAGTAGTTTTGGGATTCGAGTTCAGGTAGTTTAGGGATTCGAGTTCAGGTAGTTTAGGGATTCGAGTTCAGGTAGTTTTGGGATTCGAGTTCAGGTAGTTTTGGGATTCGAGTTTAGGTAGTTTTGGGATTCGAGTTCAGGTAGTTTTGGGATTCGAGTTTAGGGATTCGAGTTTAGGTAGTTTTGGGATTCGTGTTCAGGTAGTTTTGGGATTCGAGTTTAGGGATTCGAGTTCAGATAGTTTTGGGATTCGAGTTCAGGTAGTTTAGGGATTCGAGTTTAGGTAAGGTAGTTTAGGTATTCAAGTTAAGGTAAGGTAGTTTAGGGATTTAAATGTTGGATAAACTTTAGATTGAATATTACGAAAAGAGTAAATTTAAATAATAACAGTTATGAATGTTGGCATTTTTTATCCCAAAAGTCAGTGCCCATCTACTATTGTAATCCACGTGCTGTACCTGAAACCAGTTTAAACCGGTTTTCTTCAAGTCTTTTTTGTGTATGCTGCACTGCTCAGCCCTACTCAAGCATGTGCTCATTCTTAATTATCACCTGCCCCCACTTCGTCTTTTGTACTTATATAATTGTTTTCTACATTACTTGTACTTTTAATTACACCTATAGCAGCTGTTTTCTCTGCTAATTGAATAATTCCCATCTACCCGTTTGCAATGAAATAAGCAGTTATGTACGCTTTTGTTTAACTCATTTCATTGAGAAGACTTCTTATGAGTTAAGTCGATGGAGTATTGCTGTTTCAAAGCGGTGAAGCTCTTAGTGTTTTATAGACAGACTGGGATCTGGGAGGCTGGCCCAGCAACTGAGGATCCGGGAGGCTGATCCAGCAACTGAGGATCTGGGAGGCTGGCCCAGCAACTGAGGATCTGGGAGGCTGGCCCAGCAACTGACACTCTGGGAGGCTGGCCCAGCAACTGACACTCTGGGAGGCTGGCCCAGCAACTGAGGATCTGGGAGGCTGGCCCAGCAACTGAGGATCCGGGAGGCTGATCCAGCAACTGAGGATCTGGGAGGCTGGCCCAGCAACTGAGGATCTGGGAGGCTGGCCCAGCAACTGACACTCTAGGAGGCTGGCCCAGCAACTGACACTCTGGGAGGCTGGCCCAGCAACTGAGGATCTGGGAGGCTGGCCCAGCAACTGAGGATCTGGGGGGGGGCGCTGTCCCAGCAACTGAATGATCTGGGAGGCTGGCCCAGCAACTGAGGATCTGGGAGGCTGGCCCAGCAACTGAGGATCTGGGAGGCTGGCCCAGCAACTGAGGATCTGGGGGGGCTGTCCCAGCAACTGAGGATCTGGGGGGGCTGTCCCAGCAACTGAGGATCTGGGAGGCTGGCCCAGCAACTGAGGATCTGGGAGGCTGGCCCAGCAACTGAGGATCTGGGAGGCTGGCCCAGCAACTGAGGATCTGGGAGGCTGATCCAGCAACTGAGGATCTGGGAGGCTGATCCAGCAACTGAGGATCTGGGAGGCTGGCCCAGCAACTGAGGATCCGGGAGGCTGGCTGCCCAGCAACTGAGGATCTGGGAGGCTGGCCCAGCAACTGAGGATCTGGGAGGCTGATCCAGCAACTGAGGATCTGGGAGGCTGGCTGCCCAGCAACTGAGGATCTGGGAGGCTGGCCCAGCAACTGAGGAGCTTGGAGGCTGGTCCAGCAACTGAGGATCTGGGAGGCTGGCCCAGCAACTGAGGATCTGGGGGGGGGGCGCTGTCCCAGCAACTGAATGATCTGGGAGGCTGGCCCAGCAACTGAGGATCTGGGAGGCTGGCCCAGCAACTGAGGATCTGGGAGGCTGGCCCAGCAACTGAGGATCTGGGAGGCTGGCCCAGCAACTGAGGATCTGGGGGGGGGGGCGCTGTCCCAGCAACTGAACGATCTGGGAGGCTGGCCCAGCAACTGAGGATCTGGGAGGCTGGCCCAGCAACTGAGGATCTGGGAGGCTGGCCCAGCAACTGAGGATCTGGGAGGCTGGCCCAGCAACTGAGGATCTGGGAGGCTGGCCCAGCAACTGAGGATCTGGGAGGCTGATCCAGCAACTGAGGATCTGGGAGGCTGGCCCAGCAACTGAGGATCCGGGAGGCTGATCCAGCAACTGAGGATCTGGGAGGCTGGCCCAGCAACTGAGGATCCGGGAGGCTGGCCCAGCAACTGAGGATCCGGGAGGCTGGCCCAACAACAGGAAATGAGGAGCTGACTATTCATGATTACTATCAACTGAATTGAATAAGTGACAGAAAAACTGAAGAATTGTCCATTTATATGCGTTCTCTTGTTCATATCGTTCTCTAATGTGCTAGAAGCAAGAAAAGAGTAATTTAATCCTCTCAATCCGGACCCACCCGCAGGGCGTTTTCTTATTTGATGGAGACGCGACATCCGAATGGAAACTGAGCCTAGAGCAGCCATTGATGGGCTTCGTGATAAAAGTATTGTCTAGTATGGCCTGCTTATAAGACTCAATCCGTGACCGGAGTCTTCTTTACTTGGAGACAGGTCACGCGAAGCTTTATGGGGATAATTTTATGCATTGTTTTTGGCCGACTTGGATGCCAAATTAAGCATTGGCATTTCAGTAGTTTGAATCTAAGAGCTCTGGCTTGCAATGGCAACAAGCGGGCGCAGTTTGATTCCAAGCCCAGGCTCGATTGCTAGTGCAGTCGCATTAATTTGGGGCTAAATTGGAATCTCGGCTTGGCTCTGCTCGTGCAATTAGCGCCCCCTGAGGGCCAACCACCAAGGCACAGTGAGGTGTACATGCCTAATGATAAATAAAGTCATACATGTAAAGAGCCGCTGTACACTCCCGTGTGTGTGCCTGTGTATGACTGCGTACAGCGTACGTATCCGCGCGCTTATGTGCCTGCTCAGGGGAGTCGGCGGAATGGGCAGTAAAGCCTCTCGCCGGTTGTGTGACAATGTCGCTTAAAGTGCGCCAACTAGAATAACCAAATGGGCCACTCAGGCATATATACTTAGCAAAACAACTCTCTACTTTCAGTTCAGTAGCAAAGGAGAATACATAAGCTATTTTATAAAAATAAAGGCAGAGCTGAAACGACTTTGATAAGTTTACAAGCCCAGCTTGCAGACGTAAACAGCTTGCTAATTGGTTCAGCCATAATGTACATTAGCCACTGAATGTACATGGCAGATTTAGGCTGGACCAACTGAGGAAGGTAATAAAAATTGGGTGGCGGGGCGGGGGTGGATGTTCTGTGTGTAGTTGGAGGGTCTAAATTTGCTGGGGGTGAGCCAATAGATAAGCCTTGTCTTAAAAAAATTAAAATGCTTCAGTTCAAGTTACTACTGAACTAAAAGTAGCTAGGACGCAAATGTGCTGAGTGGCCCATCTAGTATCTGTGCGGATGACACAGACAGCCCCCTGACTTTAAGAAAAAGCCCTTTAATACGAGTAACCCTAACCCTTACTTAAATTGCTTTGAGTTCATTTTTTCAAACAAAAAGTAAAAAAAGATGCTGAATTATGCATAGATAAATAATAAATTGCAACAAACATAAGCCGGTAATCAAGCCGTCTTTAGAGATCGAACTGCGGGTTGTATTTTTTTCTGTCAAGTTTCACATCTACGCAAATCTACACATTTCTAGGTACACAAAGCTACACAATGCAGGGCAAGATCAACGACAGCTATTGATTACTGTTTCTCAGTATAACAGAGTTTTTAGAGTGTAACAATTCTCATAAAAAAATCATGGCGCTCATTCACGACAAGATGTAACCAGGATGTGTCGGCCAAGAAACCTCAGCAGTCAGTCTGAGTAGTTCTCTGTGGCGGAGTGGTCGCCAACTCCGACATTTTCACGGCCTCGACGACAACCTCGGTCTCCAGCACGCCCGCCACTGCAGCGACGTCTTCGACCGAGTGGCAGCGACGGGGGCCTCGCAACGGCGCCCTGGCGTCGTCAGCTTCAATCGGGACGGCGTCCACCTGGCCGGCAGGTTCGCGCTAAGAAATTGCTCGATGCTAAAGGCATTAAATATTCGCGCTAAGAAATTGCTCGATGCTAAAGGCATTAAATATTCGAAAAACATGCTTTTTTGCAAAGGTCAAGCAAACTTTTCGACTTGAAATGCATTGTAAGAATGCTAGAGAAAAAACTGACTGGTTGAATTCTGGTTCTGAAATAGATTGCATCATCACTGAATTGTAACTCCGACTTGAATTGAAAATGCAGTGTGGAAGCGTAGCACCAGACTTGATTTAAATTGCGTAACCATATTGTTAACTGATACTGACTGACTGAGAAACTGATTATGTCATAACTGCTTCGTGTGATTTACTCTATGCTTGGATTTTAAACTGTTGAATTATATATATATATAAGTGCAAAATTTGATGTTATCAAAAAGATGAGAACTAGCCTAGAGGTGAACAGACTGAACTGCTAAATGCAGCGACGATGGTTCGAATTTTCATAGAGTATAATTTTTTTAATTAAAGCTTTTCAACGTCAGGAAAACTAAAAGACTTTTTAAAAAGAAGCGTCATGTAAAAATCATAGTAGCGTCATGTAAAAAATCGTAGAAGCGTCATATAAAAAATTATAGAAGCGTCATATAAAAATCATAGATGCGTCATTTAAAAAATCATAGAAGCATCATATAAAAATCATAGATGCGTCATTTAAAAAACCATAGAAGCATCATGTAAACAATCATAGAAGCGTCATTTAAAAAATCATAGAAGCATCATATAAAAATCATAGAAGCGTCATGTAAACAATCATAGAAGCGTCATGTAAAAAATCGTAGAAGCGTCATTTAAAAAAATCATAGATGCGTCATTTAAAAAATCATGGAAGCGTCATGTAAACAATCATAGAAGCGTCATGTAAAAAATCATAGAAGCGTCATATAAAAATCATAGAAGCGTCATGTAAAAAATCATAGAAGCGTCATGTAAACAATCATAGAAGCGTCATGAAAAAATCATAGAAGCGTCATGTAAACAATCATAGAAGCGTCATGTAAACAATCATAGAAGCATCATGTAAAAAAATCATAGTAGCGTCATGTAAACAATCATAGAAGCATCATGTAAACAATCATAGAAGCATCATGTAAAAAAATCATAGTAGCGTCATGTAAACAATCATAGAAGCGTCATGTAAAGAATCATAGAAGCGTCATGTAAAAAAATCATAGATGCGTCATTTAAAAAATCATAGAAGCATCATGTAAACAATCATAGAAGCGTCATTTAAAAAAATCATAGAAGCGTCATATAAAAATCATAGATGCGTCATTTAAAAAATCATAGAAGCGTCATGTGAAAATCATAAAAGCGTCACGTAAAGAATCATAGAAGCGTCATGTAAACAATCATAGAAGCGTCATGTAAACAATCATAGAAGCGTCATGTAAAAAATCATAGAAGCGTCATGTAAAAAATCATAGAAGCGTCATGTAAAAATCGTAGAAGCGTCATTTAAAAATCATAGAAAATCATAAAAATCAAAAATTAAATGCAGCTATAATGCTGTGCTGGGGAGAAAAACTGAGACGTAAAGGCTCTCAGAGAATAACTGCTGAGATTACGGGGGGGGTTTCTGAGATGTCAAAGCAAAAGTCAGAAGCTACTTCAAAGTTCATGTACTTTACTCAATTTTTTTATTGCATTCTTTGTTGGCTCGCCACGGGAGGCGCTTATAGAAGAAGAGTCATGTAAAAAATAAAAGTAGCACTACGAGCGTATGTACGAGCTATACATAAAAGAAAAGTCATGTTCAAGTTAAAAGATTCATTTGGGAATTGCTACGATGTCAAAGCTTGGTGGAAATCGTTATAGTGCTGTGATTCTTAAAGAAGGAATCACTAAAATGTCAAGGCTTAGGGGAGAAGAATTGCTGAGATTTCAAGGCTTTAGGTTGGGTTAAAGTTAGGTTTAGGTCAGGTGTGGGTTGAGGGTTATATTTTATCGGGTTTCAAGGTTAACAGAATAACAGGGGATTTTTTAGATTTCAAGGTTTATGGAGGCCATCGCTGACATGTTAAGGCTTACGGGGGGAATAGCTGAGATGTCAAGGCTCACGGGGTATAAATGAGATTTCAAGGCTAAAGTCAGAAGCTACATGTAGTTTATTGAAAACTTTTTATTACATTATTTGATGCCTCCTCAGGGGAGGGATCGCTGATAAAAAAAGCGTAATGTAAAAAATAAAAGAAGCTTCATGTCGAAGTTAAGAGATTCATTTGGGAATCCCTACGATGTCGAGGCTTGCAGGAAATCGCTATAATGCTGTAGTAGTGCTATAGTGACTCTTAGAGAGAATTACTGAAATTTCAATGTTAGGTTAGGGTTAGGGTTAGGGTTAGGGCTAGGGTTAGGGTTAGGGTTAGGCTAGGGTTAGAAGGTTGACAGATATTTTTAGATTTCCAAGGCTTATTGGGGGCATTGCTGAGATGTCAAGGGGGGAAGTTGATATGTCAAAGCTTGTGGGGGGGGAATTACTGACATGTCAAGGCTTACAAGGTTTGACAGGAGATTTTTTAAGATTTCAAGGATACATGTAGCTTATTAAAAAAACGTGTATTGCATTTATTTGGCTCCCCAACGGGGGGCGTAGATTGCTAGTCAAAACTATATCTTATACTTAAGAATTTAGAATTTAATTAATCCTTACTGCTATAGCAGATACCTGCTATTTTAACCTTTTTCTGACCAGGATTCAGCAATGTGTGCGCAGCCGTAGGTAGGACTGGGGGACGAGTCAGTCATGTGATCTGATGGCTTCAGCCTGTATTTCTACGTTCATGCCAAAATTCTCTTTGAAACTGGCCTTGCTGTCTATGGTCACGTGATCATTCACTCTGATCTGACAGACAGACAGACAGACAGACAGACAGACAGACAGACAGACAGACAGACAGACAGACAGACAGACAGACAGACAGACAGACAGACAGACAGACAGACAGACAGACAGACAGACAGACAGACAGACAGACAGACAGACAGACAGACAGACAGACAGACAGACAGACAGACAGACAGACAGACAGACAGACAGACAGACAGACAGACAGACAGACAGACAGACAGACAGACAGACAGACAGACAGACAGACAGACTAACTGACTGACTGACAGACAGACAGACAGACAGACAGACAGACAGACAGACAGACAGACAGACAGACAGACAGACAGACAGACAGACAGACAGACAGACTAACTGACTGACAGACAGACAGACTAACTGACTGACAGACAGACAGACAGACAGACAGACAGACAGACAGACAGACAGATAGACAGAGACACTGGTCCCTCAGTGGAGAACATCTTAAGAATGGTGAGGCGGGTTGCAATTAGTACCAGTACTGATTAACTTATTGTTGGATGGCCTTTTGATCATCAAAGATTAAAGAAGCGTCTCAGAATCCACTGATACCCCCCAGCAAGCTACCCTCCAGCAAGCTACCCTCCAGCAAGCTACCCTCCAGCAAGCTACCCTCCAGCAAGCTACCCTCCAGCAAGCTACCCTCCAGCAAGCTACCCTCCAGCAAGCTACCCTTCAGCAAGACACCCGCCAGCAAGCTACCCTCCAGCAAGCTACCCTCCAGCAAGCTACCCTCCAGCAAGCTACCCTCCAGCAAGCTACCCTCCAGCAAGCTACCCTCCAGCAAGCTACCCTCCAGCAAGACACCCACCAGCAAGCTACCGTCCAGCAAGCTACCCTCCAGCAAGCTACCCTCCAGCAAGCTACCCTCCAGCAAGCTACCCTCCAGCAAGCTACCCTCCAGCAAGCTACCCTCCCGCAAGGACCCGCTGTGCTCGCCATGCAGCAGCTTCAAGCCACGCACTCGCCAGTGAGAGCCCTCCCAGTAAATTCTGACTTTGTCTTATCAGTATTAGTAAATAAAGATAAGAGGCAGCCATGCTTTTGGATTCAATGAAGTCTGCGCTAATCGAAAGAGCAATAAATTTGGGGGGCAAGAGCGTGAAGCAAGCCAGCTTTTACCAGAGCGGTCATGGTGCTGCAATTGTTGAGCATTTCTGCTTTCCTGCTGCTTCTGGCCAGCCAAGGCCTGGAAGCAAAAGTGACTTCAGACTGGTGGAAAGAAGAGATCATCTACCAGGTTTACCCCAGAAGTTTCCGGGACTCCGATGGCGATGGTGTTGGCGATATCCAAGGTATGCAGTTTGAACTTCAGGATTGGAGTTTTGAAAACTGCGCTAACTAGTGGCTTTGGGGCTTGAAGCTAACAGGTGGCACTGGTGGTCTAACAGGTGACACTGGTGATCTAAAAGGTGGCACTGGTTATCTAACGGGTGGACACTGGACACTGGTGGTCTAACAGGTGACACTGGTGGTCTAACAGGTGGCACTGGTGATCTAACAGGTGACACTGGTGATCTAAAAGGTGGCACTGGTGATCTAACGGGTGGACACTGGACACTGGTGGTCTAACAGGTGACACTGGTGATCTAACAGGTGACACTGGTGGTCTAACAGGTGGCACTGGTGGTCTAACAGGTGGCACTGGTGGTCTAACAAGTGGCACTGGTGGTCTAACAGGTGACACTGGTGATCTAACAGGTGACACTGGTGGTCTAACAGGTGACACTGGTGGTCTAACAGGTGACACTGGTGATTTAACGGGTGGACACAAAGATATCTCAGGTGGTGCGAGAAATATCTCACAACTGATACTGTCCATTGAACAGAAGATACGAAAATCTCAAAATCTCGGAGCCGACACGAGAGTGTCACAGGTGGCCAAGCAACAAAGCAAGCGTCTTCAAAGCAGTTCCCCAACAAACGACCGCAGTTGCCATGCCCCACTCTCAAGGATTCGTGAAGCATCCAAATTGATGACAGACTAATTAGCATAACCCAGAGCGCACCTGGGTCCCAGTTTCAATCTACCGGAGAATCCTCTATCGCCCACTTGCGAGAAAAACAGCTCTCAAAAAGAGGTGGCAGGCGCTAGAAGTGCTGTTTTGTCTTGGTCGTTTCCAAGGTGACTCTTCATCGACATTCTGGAGTGTAGCCATCGGCGGCATCGTCCCACAGCCATGCAGCGCTGAGGCAATTCTGCACATTCCGTTGACTCCTGAGCACACAGAAGCGCGCCAGTACTCTACGCACTCACTCAGGGTGTACACCGGTCCTTCTTGGTCGATTCTAACGAACAGAGTTTTTGTCTTTTTGTTTTTCTTCAATTTTCCAGGAATCATCGAGAAACTCGACTACATATCGGGTCTGGGCGCCAGGGCCGTCTGGCTGTCCCCTGTGTACCCCAGCCCGATGGCCGACTTCGGTTACGACATCAGCAACCACACGGACATTGATCCCGTGTTTGGGAGTCTGGCCGACTTTGACCAGCTTGTCAGGGAGATTCACAAACGGGGTGAGTCATCTTTGTGAGTAGCGGGTTGGGGATTGCATGATTTTCTCTTAGGAATAAAGGGATTTAGACTGTTTAATCCTACCTGCCTATCTACTTTCGTATTAGCTTGCCACTTATCGGTCGTACCGACCCTTTTACCCCCCTTAGTACCTGTTTACTTTCCCAAACAAACATCAACCTACCCATTTACCTACCTACCTATCCACCAACAAATCGACTTACTTGCCTACCAATATACCTACCTACAACCACTACCTACTCATTACCTTCCTAGCTATCTATCAAACTGACCTATCTATCTGTCTACTTGTCTACCTACTCACCTACCTACCTATTAACCTACTTACCTCCTACCTACCTACTAACCTACCTACCTACCTACCTACCTACCTACCTACCTACCTACCTACCTACCTACCTACCTACCCACCTACCTACCTACCTACCTACCTACCTACCTACCTACCTACCTACCTACCCACCTACCTACCTACTGACCACCTACCCAGGCATGTACCTGGTGATGGATTTCGTGCCAAATCACACAAGCGACCGGCACCCCTGGTTCGAGGCCAGCCGCCGAGATCCCGCCGACCCATACGGCGACTTCTACGTGTGGACGGACTGCCGGCCGCAGACAAAGGCCGGCGAAGCTCCAGGCGGCGTCAACAACTGGCTGAGCTGCTTCGGCGGCAGCGCGTGGCAGTTCGACCCGATCAGGGGCCAGTGCTACCAGCACCAGTTCTGCGCCCAGCAGCCCGACTTGAACTTCAGGCACGCCGGCGTGCGCGAAGCTATGCGGTCCGTGGTTCGATTCTGGCTAGAACGAGGAGTCGACGGCTTTCGGGTGGACGCCGTCAAGCACTTGTTCGAGGATCCAATGCTGCGGGACGAGCCGGTGGCCGCGGGGCCCGAGAAACTGACGGATGACCCCGTAGGTGGCGGGGAGGGCGGGTGTTTAGCGGGCAGGGCGGGTGTTTAGCGGGCAGGGCGGGTGTTTAGCGGGCAGGGCGGGTGTTTAGCGGGCAGGATCGGTGTTTAGCGGGCAGGATGGGTGTTTAGCGGGCAGGGAAGGTGTTTAGCGGGCAGGATGGGTGTTTAGCGGGCAGGAAAGGTGTTTAGCGGGCAGGATGGGTGTTTAGCGGGCAGGGCGGGTGTTTAGCGGGCAGGATGGGTGTTTAGCGGGCAGGATGGGTGTTTAGCGGGCAGGGAAGGTGTTTAGCGGGCAGGGCGGGTGTTTAGCGGGCAGGGAAGGTGTTTAGCGGGCAGGATGGGTGTTTAGCGGGCAGGGAAGGTGTTTAGCGGGCAGGGCGGGTGTTTAGCGGGCAGGGAAGGTGTTTAGCGGGCAGGGCGGGTGTTTAGCGGGCAGGGAAGGTGTTTAGCGGGCAGGGAAGGTGTTTAGCGGGCAGGGCGGGTGTTTAGCGGGCAGGATGGGTGTTTAACGGTTGTTTACCTTGCCTCACTTGACTGCAATAGCTTGTGACGGCACAGAAGTTATTAGAAGCCTAATTAGTAACAAACAGGATGCTTATTTATTGAGCAACAGAACACGTAATAGCCGAGCAAAACACGCAGGAATTACTGATGCACTTTAAACCTCCCTACACCGGGACAGGCCGACCACAACTACCTGCGGCACGATTTCACCACCGACTACAACGAAACCTACGACGTCATGGCCGAGTGGCGCCTTGTACTGGACGAAGTGGCAGGCGCCACTGGCCGGCGGCGTCTCCTCGTGGCCGAGGCGTACAGCGACCTGCCAGCGCTGATGCGCTACTACAGCTGGCGCGGCAAGGCGCTGGCCGACTTCCCCTTCAACTTTGGCCTGCTCACCGCCTCGGGCACTGAGCGCGGCGGCGGCGGCGGCGGCGGCTCCGGGAGATTCTGCAACGCCGCCTGCCTGCGAACTGCGGCTCAGCGATTCCTGAATGCCGCCCCAGAGGGCGCCTGGCCGAACTGGGTGCTCGGCAACCACGACAACTCGCGCCTGTCCACCCGCTTCCCGCCCGAGGGCCGATTCGTGCGAGCTTTGAACACATTGCTGCTGACGTTGCCGGGCACGCCGACCTGTTACTATGGCGACGAGTTAGGCATGTCGGACCTGCAGCTGCTGCCGGAGCAGATGGTCGACCCGCTTGGCCGGCGATTCCCCGAGCAGAGCCGCGACCCTGCCCGCGGCCCCATGCTGTGGAGCGAAGGCCCTCAGGCCGGCTTCACCGACGGCCCCTCGCCGCCCTGGCTGCCAGTCGAGTCCGGCTTCGGGGCCAAGTGCGTTGCCCGGCAGCTGCGGATGCCGAACTCCACCCTGGCTGCCTTCCAGGCCGTGGCCGAGCTGCGGCGCCAGCGGGAGTTCCTCGATGGCGAGCTGCGATTCCTCATGGAGACGGAGGCTGAGCTGCTGGCCTACTGGCGGGGTCTGGGGGACAGCGGGTGAGTTGAACTGGCTATGGAGATTGAGTCTCAGGGGCACCGCCAGCCCCCAGATCCTCAGCTGCTGGACCAGCCTCCCAATCTTCAGCTGCTGGACCAGCCTCCCAATCTTCAGCTGCTGGGACAGCTTCCCAGTGTCAGTTGCTGGGCACCTCCCAATCTTCAGCTGCTGGGCCAGCCTCCCAGTGTCAGTTGCTGGGCACCTCCCAATCTTCAGTACCTGGGCCAGCCTCCCAGATTCTCAGTTGCTGGGCCAGCCTCCCGGATCCTCAGTTACTGGGACAGCCTCCCGGATCCTCAGTTGCTGGACCAGCCTCCCAGATCCTCAGTTGCTGGGCACCTCCCAATCTTCAGCTGCTGGGCCAGCCTCCCAGATCCTCAGTTGCTGGGCAAGCCTCTCAGATTCTCATCTGCTGGGCCACAAAGCATAGATACAATTAGACAATTTGACTCAGGGCTACTTGAATCGATTCAACGGAAATCCTCTGACCCCGCAGGTACATCGTGGCGATGTACATCAGTGCCAACACGGAGCCGCTGGTGCTGGACCTGAGTGCCTCTGGCTGCCGCTCTCTGAGCCTCGTTGCCGACTTCAGAGCCGCGAATCGCAACGATTTCAGCGTCTCAGGCGTTGCCATGCAGCCCGGAGACGCCATAATTGCGAAGGCCGCTGACTGCAAGCCCGACCAGCTTGAGCTCAGAGTGTTCCAGAGGAGTCGGCGAGAAGAGCTCTGACAATGCTTTCATTTAAACTGGGCTGAAATTTTGTTTTAATCATTAAAAAGTTCCGGATTTATCGCGCGAATTCAAAATAAAATTTGGTGCTTTTATGGTTTTACTGAATATCTTTTAAGATGCAGCGCATAAACAGATTTGTCTCCGCTTGTAGTGGAATTAAATCAACTCATTTTTCCGTTGCTATGGTTATTATAAAACAATAGAGTGTCAATGAACTCGTACACAGGGCCACAGGCATTTGCACTCCCTGTGCCTTGGGGGCTGGCCCTCAATGGGAGTATCGCACGGCAACCCACCAGGCGAGAGCTGCACTTCCCCAGCTCACGTATTAAGCTATGCACTAACCGCAACTAACTCTGCTTAACTTGCTGTCGGCATAGCAACCTCGAGCCATAGACTAATTTTCATTTGCAAGGATTTGCGAAGTCCAAAATAAAAATTGAGATACTTTTAATCTTCCTTATTGACTGAATGGCAGAAAATGTTTTGCAATCTAAAATATGCTTAAACTCGGCAGAGTTGCACTTTTAGCACAGCCGCTAGTTGCCATGGTAATCTGGCTGCGCCTGCTCTCCGCGGCGGCTTCGTCACCACTGATTGGACCGGCAATTGGCCAGAATCCTCAGCTGCTCAGCGACATCATCCAGGTCACCCGGGCCAACTGGGAGCTCGCCTTCGCGCTCGACCTGGATGAATTTGATGGAACTTCTTCCGAGAGGTGACAGCGGGATCGGATGGGATCAGATGGGATCGGATGGGATCGGATGGGATCAGATGGGATCGGATGGGATCGGATGGGATCGGATGGGATCGGATGGGATCAGATGGGATCGGATGGGATCGGATGGGATCGGATGGGATCGGATGGGAGCAGATAGGATCGGATGGGATCAGATGGGATCGGATGGAATCAGATGGGATCGGATGGGATCAGATGGGATCAGATGGGATCGGATGGGATTAGATGGGATCGGATGGGATCGGATGGGATCAGATGGGATCGGATGGGATCGGATGGGATCGGATGGGATCGGATGGGAGCAGATAGGATCGGATGGGATCAGATGGGATCGGATGGAATCAGATGGGATCGGATGGGATCAGATGGGATCAGATGGGATCGGATGGGATTAGATGGGATCAGATGGGATCGAATGGGATCGGATGGGATCGGATGGGATCAGATGGGATCAGATGGGATCGGATGGGATCGGATGGGATCGGATGGGATCAGATGGGATCAGATGGGATCGGATGGGATCGGATGGGATCGGATGGGATCGGATGGGATCGGATGGGATCAGATGGGATCGGATGGGATCAGATAGGATCGGATGGGATCGGATGGGATCGGATGGGATCAGATGGGATCAGATGGGATCAGATGGGATCGGATGGGATCAGATGGGATCGGATGGGATCAGATGGGATCGGATGGGATCGGATGGGATCAGATGGGATCGGATGGGATCAGATGGGATCGGATGGGATCAGATGGGATCAGATGGGATCAGATGGGATCGGATGGGATCAGATGCCTGAGATAGGATCGAATGGGATCAGATAGGATCAGATGGGATCGGATGGGATCGGATGGGATCAGATGGGATCGGATGTGATCGGATGGGATCAGATGGGATCAGATGGGATCGGATGGGATCAGATGGGATCGGACGGGATCGGATGGGATCGGATGGGATCAGATGGGATCAGGCGGGATCAGATGGGATCAGATGGGATCAGATGGGATCAGATGGGATCAAATAGGATCAGATGGGATCGGATGGGAGCTCTCTGGCTCACAGACGGCGGGATAAAAGGTGTCCCACTGGCTATTCCGCTCGGCACAGGCTGTCCTATCTAATGAAGAAGGTGCTCATGGGCGGCAAGACAGTTCTAAAGCTGTTCGATCTCAACTCCATGCCCGGCTCCAACTCCTCGTCCTCAATGGCTTTGTCATATCGGCTGCTCGAGTCGCGCACGAAGCTGGACCAGCTGCATCTGGACGCCGTCAACAACATGAGCAACCGCATGGATTTGGTCTGGAGAAGAAAATTTGAGCGCTCCTGTTTGCTAGCGATGGCGGGCAGCCGGATGCTGGACAACTCCATCGGTCTGCCACCAGCCGAGCGGGCCCACGAGCTCACGCGCCTGCGGCAGATGATTTCCTCCGAGTCGCAGGAGCTGCTGGCGATCTGGCGGTCGATGTCCGGCACCGACAAGGCGTCGGCCAACAGCCTGCTGGAGCTGGCGATCAACTCCACTGACGGCAAGGACTGGCGAGGCTCGCTGACCTTCCTGCTGGCGATGGCGCGGACGGTGGTGCGCAGCGGCGAGCTGTCCATCGTGTCCGTGATGATCTCGCAGCAGGGCGGGATGCTGCAAAACAAGCAGAAGCTGGTGAGGACTCTGCTGCACACCTGGTCAATGCGGATGGAGTCCATCGTGGAGATTTTGAAGCGATGGAGCGAAGAAATCAGGAAGCTGTATGAGACGAATCTGGAGCCGATGGTCAGGAAGTTTGTTAAGGATAGCGGGCGGATCGACAGCCGGTTGTTAACGCTGGGGTGAGCGCAGCCTGTGCCGTTGAGTCTTTGTGGACGTTGACCTGCTCGTTCCGCTGATGCTGCACCTGGCGAGACTGAGGGGGATTGGAAAGTGATCTGGAGGACTGGGAGGCGTTATGGCAGACTGTGAGGTGTTATGATAGACTGGGAGGTATTATAATAGACTGGCAGGTGTTATGGCAGACTGGCAGGTGTTATGATAGACTGGCAGGTGTTATGGCAGACTGGCAGGTGTTATGGCAGACTGTGAGGTGTTATGGCAGACTGGGAGGTGTTATAATAGACTGGCAGGTGTTATGATAGACTGGCGGGTGTTATGATAGACTGGGAGGTGTTATGATAGACTGGCGAGTGTTATGGCACACTGGCAGGTGTTATGATAGACTGGGAGGTGTTATGGCAGACTGGCAGGTGTTATGGCAGACTGGCAGGTGCTATGGTAGACTGGGAGGTGTTATGGCAGACTGGCGAGTGTTATGGCACACTGGCGAGTGTTATGGCAGACTGGGAGGTGTTATGATAGACTGGGAGGTGTTATGATAGACTGGGAGGTGTTATGGCACACTGGCGAGTGTTATGGCACACTGGCGAGTGTTATGACAGACTGGCAGGTGTTATGGTAGACTTTCAGGTGTTATGGCACACTGGCAGGTGTTATGGCAGACTGGCAGGTGTTATGGCAGACTGGGAGGTGTTATAGCAGACTGGCGAGTGTTATGGCACACTGGCGAGTGTTATGGCAGACTGGCAGGTGTTATGATAGACTGGCAGGTGTTATGGCAGACTGGCAGGTGTTATGGCAGACTGGCAGGTGTTATGGCAGACTGGCAGGTGTTATGGCAGACTGGCAGGTGTTATGATAGACTGGAAGGTGTTAGGGCAGACTGGCAGATGTTATGGCAGACTGGCAGGTGTTATGATAGACTGGCAGGTGTTATGGCAGACTGGCAGGTGTTATGATAGACTGGCAGGTGTTAGGCCAGGGATCCACTAGAAACCGAGGCCTGTTTGCCCCCATACAGATTGCAGGCACTGCTGTCCGATACGTTTCCCTGGCGGCACTGGATTGTCTTGGCCTACTTGGAGCAGAAAAGCTACGGCGGCAACACGGGCACCAGCGTGTTCTTCTGCGAGGGCCTTTACTTGTCTAAAGTACTTTTTGGCGGGCAAACCCTTGTCGTGGCCAGCTCTCAGAAGTCCAAGACTAAATTTAGGGCCGACTCGGCTTTGTCAGTCCTCGAAAGCGCTGAAGGCGACGGCCCGAAGAATGACGACGCCTTCCTGTGGCAGCAGCACGCGATGCCCCGGTTCGGCACTCCCTGCGTCACGGCCGCGTTTTTCGGCGCCCTCTGCTACGGCAGGTGCTTCATGGTGTGGGCGGCGAGGCCTGACCGGGTGGCCTACAGGCTGATGCGCACCGCCGGCTTCATGACTCACGCGTTGGCGTTTGGCTAGGGAGTGTGACTCACGGCTGGGGTAGGGAGTGTGACTCACGGCTGGGGTAGGGAGTGTGACTCACGGCTGGGGTAGGGAGGGTGACTCACGGCGGGGTAGCGAGTGTGACTCACGGCTGGGGTAGCGAGTGTGACTCACGGCTGGGGTAGGGAGTGTGACTTACGGCTGGGGTAGGGAGTGTGACTCTCGGCTGTGGTAGGGAGTGTGACTTACGGCTGTGGTAGCGAGTGTGACTTACGGCTGTGGTAGGGAGTGTGACTTACGGCTGTGGTAGGGAGTGTGACTTACGGCTGTGGTAGGGAGTGTGACTTACGGCTGTGGTAGGGAGTGTGACTCTCGGCTGTGGTAGGGAGTGTGACTTACGGCTGTGGTAGCGAGTGTGACTTACGGCTGTGGTAGGGAGTGTGACTTACGGCTGTGGTAGGGAGTGTGACTTACGGCTGTGGTAGGAAGTGTGACTCTCGGCTGTGGTAGGGAGTGTGACTCTCGGCTGTGGTAGGGAGTGTTACTTACGGCTGGGGTAGCGAGTGTGACTCTCGGCTGTGGTAGCGAGTGTGACTCTCGGCTGGGGTAGGAAGTGTGACTCTCGACTGTGGTAGGGAGTGTGACTCTCGGCTGTGGTAGGGAGTGTGACTTACGGCTGTGGTAGCGAGTGTGACTTACGGCTGTGGTAGGGAGTGTGACTCTCGGCTGGGGTAGGGAGTGTGACTCTCGGCTTGGGTAGCGAGTGTGACTCACGGCTGTGGTAGGGAGTGTGACTCACGGCTGGGGTAGGGAGTGTGACTCACGGCTGGGGTAGCGAGTGTGACTCACGGCTGGGGTAGGGAGTGTGACTTACGGCTGGGGTAGGGAGTGTGACTCTCGGCTGTGGTAGGGAGTGTGACTTACGGCTGTGGTAGCGAGTGTGACTTACGGCTGTGGTAGGGAGTGTGACTTACGGCTGTGGTAGGGAGTGTGACTTACGGCTGTGGTAGGGAGTGTGACTTACGGCTGTGGTAGGGAGTGTGACTCTCGGCTGTGGTAGGGAGTGTGACTTACGGCTGTGGTAGCGAGTGTGACTTACGGCTGTGGTAGGGAGTGTGACTTACGGCTGTGGTAGGAAGTGTGACTCTCGGCTGTGGTAGGGAGTGTGACTCTCGGCTGTGGTAGGGAGTGTTACTTACGGCTGGGGTAGCGAGTGTGACTCTCGGCTGTGGTAGGGAGTGTTACTTACGGCTGGGGTAGGAAGTGTGACTCTCGGCTATGGTAGGGAGTGTGACTTACGGCTGTGGTAGGGAGTGTGACTCTCGGCTGTGGTAGGGAGTGTGACTCTCGGCTGGGGTAGGGAGTGTGACTTACGGCTGTGGTAGCGAGTGTGACTCTCGGCTGGGGTAGGGAGTGTGACTCTCGGCTGGGGTAGGGAGTGTGACTTACGGCTGGGGTAGGGAGTGTGACTTACGGCTGTGGTAGGGAGTGTGACTTACGGCTGTGGTAGGAAGTGTGACTCTCGGCTGTGGTAGGGAGTGTGACTCTCGGCTGTGGTAGGGAGTGTTACTTACGGCTGGGGTAGCGAGTGTGACTCTCGGCTGTGGTAGGGAGTGTGACTTACGGCTGGGGTAGGAAGTGTGACTTACGGCTGGGGTAGGGAGTGTGACTTACGGCTGTGGTAGGGAGTGTGACTCTCGGCTGGGGTAGGGAGTGTGACTCTCGGCTTGGGTAGCGAGTGTGACTCACGGCTGGGGTAGGGAGTGTGACTCACGGCTGGGGTAGGGAGTGTGACTCTCGGCTGGGGTAGGGAGTGTGACTCTCGGCTGTGGTAGGGAGTGTGACTCTCGGCTGTGGTAGGGAGTGTGACTTACGGCTGTGGTAGCGAGTGTGACTTACGGCTGTGGTAGGGAGTGTGACTTACGGCTGTGGTAGGGAGTGTGACTTACGGCTGGGGTAGGAAGTGTGACTCTCGGCTGTGGTAGGGAGTGTGACTCTCGGCTGGGGTAGGGAGTGGGACTCTCGGCTGTGGTAGGGAGTGTGACTCTCGGCTGGGGTAGGGAGTGTGACTCTCGGCTGTGGTAAGGAGTGTGACTCTCGGCTGGGGTAGGGAGTGTGACTCTCGGCTGGGGTAGGGAGTGTGACTCACAGATGGGTTAATGGTGTGACTCACAGATGGGTTAATGGTGTGACTCACAGATGGGTTAATGGTGTGACTCACAGATGGGTTAATGGTGTGACTCACAGATGGGTTAATGGTGTGACTCACAGATGGGTTAATGGTGTGACTCACAGATGGGTTAATGGTGTGACTCACAGATTAAGCCCCTAAGATGTACCCTGCAACAGGGTAATCAGTGTAGTGAATTAAGTAACCCTCTAGGAGTAGTCATGGGAGACAAGTAATTAGTATATTAAGAGTAGTAGTTTTATTTTTTAATTTTTTTAAATCTTTTTTATTTACACCATGTGTCCTTGCTTTTCTGTTCGGTGATAATTTTCAAAGGCGATGATATTCAAAGCTAATTTTGAATATAAGCAAAATATCTGTACAAAGTTATATTGCGAAGGAAAAGTACAAGTTTATATAACACTTGTACTAAACGAGTTACTAAGTGAAATTAATGAAGTCTCATAGTGGAGTCTCATGGGTGAGATTCGTTTATGCAGAGATTTTCTCAGTGGAGTCTTGTGGGTGAGATTCCTTTGGAGCTGAGATTTGCTCAGGGGAGTCCCACAGATACTCGTACTGAAGTAAGATCAGTTGGAACATTAAAAGCTAAAATAAATTGAAACTAACAAAGCGGCTAAAATAAATTACTGAGGTAATTCTCGAGTCAGTCGAAGACTGATTTCAATAAACAGTTTATTTTATCTGTAAACGTTGTCATGGTTACGAGTGTACAAACACAGCTGGTTTCAGCCTTTAACATGCAGCTGTATAGCCAAAACGAATCCAAGAGAGGATACCCTCGGGTATCGAAACAGGAAACAGGCGAAAAAAAGCTATCATTTCTACTGTCAGTAAACAGCTGTGTACATAAAGGTAAAAATGTATCAAAATCTTAAAAAAATCTTCTAAAATCGTTTTGATTTTTTTTAGCAATTTACCATGGCAGCTGAAGTAGAACTACGGACGCAAATC